>OY856186.1:422779218-423119218 GCA_963693315.1 Diogma glabrata
ATCGTCTCAAAGCATAGATTATTGACAACATTTCCAATTCGTAAGAGTGGTATTTTGATTCAATCGGAGTAGTACGTTTGGAGAAATAAAATATTGGGTGAAACTTTTTGTCTACTTGTTTTTGTAATAGGATTGCACCGAACCCAATTGAGCTTGCATCACAATGCAATTCAATGTCATTGGTAGGATTAAAAATAGCTAATACTGGTCGCTCAACCAGTTTCGGCTTTAAAATTTCAAATGATTCTATATGTTTTCCGTTAAACTCAAAGTTTGTACCCGATTTTAATAAATCTTGTAAAGGTTGTGCTATGAAGCAAAAATTATAAATAAATTTCCGAAAGTATGAACACATTCCCAAGAATCTCTGAACTTCTTTTATACTTAAGGGTTGAGGATATTCACTGATTGCTTTAATATTAACATCATTGGGTTTAATACCATAAGCACCTACAGTATACCCTAAATAATCGATTTCCTCTTTAAGGAATATGCATTTATCTAATTGTAACTCTAATAAATTTACAGATAACAATTCAAATACTTTTGACAAAATATCTAAATGTTCCTTAACTGTGAATGTCGCGATCAGCAAATCGTCTATATAAATAATTATTTTTTTTTCTTTTATTAAATCGTGAAAAATCCTTGTTACAAATTTTTGAAAAATACATGGTCCGTTTTTAAGTCCAAACGGCATTTTTAAGTATTCGTATTGTCCTAATGGTGTCACAAAACTAGTATATTTAATAGATTTATTAGCGACTCGAATATGATGGAAACCGTTTTTAAGATCCAAACAGCTAAAATATTTTTTATTTGATAACTGAATAATTAAGTCCTCAATCACTGGTAAAGGAAAATTATCCCTAACAGTCAATTTATTTAAAACACGATAGTCAATACATAAACGATACTGATTTTTCTTTTTCTTTGTTACTAATACTATCGCTGAACAATAAGGGGAATCACTAATTTGAATAATACCTTGATCGAGCAAGTCATCCAAAATTTGTTTAAGATGCTCCTTTTCTACAAAAGATATTCGTCTCGGATTTGTACGAAAATATTGTTCGTTTTCTAATACAATCTCCATTTCGTAATCTAATGCTGGTTTATCAGGTTTTTGTGCCTGAGCATACTTTTCATTGAATAAATCGTACAATTCTATTTTCACATTATGACTAATATTTTCATTAATATTTAATTGACAATTTTGTAAACTAACTTCGTTTTGATTTAAATGATCTTCCAAAAATATACTTAAAATATCTTGCTCAAAAGAATCACTTTCTTGCAACTTAATTTCTTTATTATTTAATGAAAATTTTGCATTTGATTTAGTTAAAAAATCTCTTCCTAATAAAACGTTAACTTTCATTGTAGAGTCTGGTACCACATAAAATTTATTTTTAAAAATCATTTCATCTAAAATTATGTGACAATTTATTTGTCCAATAATATCTAATCTACTATTGTTTATACCGAAAAAATTTAAATTTTCAATGTTTTGTATTAAATTTCTTGGAACCAAACTCACTTTAATGATACTAATAGGACTACCAGTATCAACTAAACTAATAAATTTATTTAATTTCATTACATTTTCGTTTTCAAAACTTAAAAGTATTTCCACACAAGCGTTATCTATTTTATTATTTAATACGTAATCACAATAATATGTTTTATCGTTACCTGGTCTTTCTGTTACCTTTTTCTCTGGACAATTGTGTATCTGGTGTTTAGTACTACCACATCCGTAACAGGAACCATGTTGTCTTTTTGGTTTGGGGCATTCTGATGAATAGTGTCCTTTTTCAGAACAATTATAACACCGTTTAATATTAACCGGTAACTGATTATTTGATATATACTGCCTTTGCTGTTTTTTATGATGATTATTTTCCACCAATGGTTTATTGTTGTTAATTCCCAAGAATCTGTCCTTTTCGGTTAGTCGCGAAAACGAGACCAACATATCTTCTTTCGTATTAAAACACTGCAGTCTTGCTTGAACCTGCAAATGCACATTATTTAATCCTTCGATGAGCTCATCAATCGTATCCTCCTCGCTACAATTTAATTTATTACTCAAAATAAGCTTTTCCTGGTAATATGACACAAAGTCTTCATTCAATCTCCATTTTCTATTTTTTAATTCTGTTTTCAATGCTTCACGATTTGGTCTTACATTAAAAACTTTTTCCATTTCAGCTAACAAGTCTAAATAATTCATGTCGACATGTTCTGATTTCGAGTGGTAAAACAACTCCGCTTTTCCCTCTAATTTTTTAACTACCAAAATTTTTAGTTCCGTTTCTGGCAGAGAATATGTTTTTTGCAATGCTTCTATTTGTGCTTTCCAAATATTGAAATTTCCCGTTCCATTGAATATATTTAATGATTTGGATAGCATTTCTAAATCTCTCCTATTGGAAAATTCCATAGCTGATGATTTTTCAATTCCTGCAACACTCTCCAATTGTTTTAACTGTTGTACCAATCTTGAATGTTCTCGTAATAATTCAATTTGATCACGTAACTTATCATTTTCTCGAACAATTTGAGCACGCACCTCACTATTTTCATTTGTTTCGATCATTGTAGGCACAGTTTCTTCAATATCGTGTTCAATCGATAGATCAGATGCATCATGCAAACCTTCACTCGCGTTTATGCTTCGCAGTTTTGCAATTAAATCTTTTTTAGTACCATTACATGCCACACCCTTTTCCGTAAGCACATTTCGTAACTCTTCTATTTTCATTTTCTCATAATTACTCATGGTCACTTTATCCCACTTCTGATTTATTATAAGTGATCTGATATATTGGATTAAAACAACACAAAGTCGTTAGACACAAAATAGTTATTTATTTTATTAATTTAAACGTAACAATAGGCAGTCAATGCTGCTAGCAATACAATACAATAATAATTATTTCAATCAACAACACTACTTTTTCGTTTTATATTTTTTTAAATATGGATTGCGTGCGAAACCCTTACAACTTATTTTAAAATTTTTTCAAAGTGCATAGTTTGAGCATAGGGGGCACCCCCACATGCATGAAAAATGAAAATTCTGCCAATCCGATGTAACTTTGAAATTAAATTGCTCAAGAACGGCTATACCGATTTCATCGAACTTTTTTTTGTTTGCTATATGATTAGTTAGTCGTTTGAAAAAAAATTAATTTATTATTTTTATAATTAATTTTTAAATAAAAATATTAACAAAACTTTTTAAAGATGGCGCTAGGGTCGAAGATCAATGGGAATTTAATTATTTTTTTTCTGAAAGTAGTTCTATTTTTACTCTAAAACATATCAAATTTACAAAGAGGCGTTAATTCTTGTTCTAGAGATATTTAATTTTAAAGATTTTTAGTACGATTGAAATGCGAATTTTTCTTCATTTTTCAAACAACTTCCATTTACAAAAAATTTTCATTAAATTAAATTTTAGCTTTTTTTTTAAATATAGTTCTAACCTTACTTTAAAATATATTAAATTTACAAGGAGGCGTTACTTCGTGTTCTTGAGATATTTAATTTTAAAGATTTTTAGTCCGATTAAAATTCTAATTGTTCATTATTTTCTCGAACTTCAGTGGTTAAAATTTTTTGATGATAAAAATTGTTCGAAAAAATAATGAACAATTAGAATATTAATCGGACTAAAAATCTTTAAAATTAAATATCTCAAGAACAAGAATTAACGCCTCTTTGTAAACTTGATATGTTTTAGAGTAAAAATAGAACTATTTTCAGAAAAAAATTAATTAAATTCCCATTGATCTTCGACCCTAGCGTCTTTAAAAAGTTTTTTTAATATGTTTATTTGAAAATTAATTATAAAAATAATAAATTAATTTTTTTTCAAACGACTAACTAATCATATAGCAAACAAAAAAAAGTTCGATGAAATCGGTATAGCCGTTCTTGAGCAATTTAATTTCAAAGTTATATCGGATCGGCAGAATTTTCATTTTTCATGCATGTGGGGGTACCCCTATGCTCAAACTATGCACTTTAAAAAAATTTTAAAATAAGTAGTATTTTTTATTTTGTCCATAGTACTTATATGCCAAGGTTCAGGAAAATCAAAAATGGTCAAGTTCAAATCACGACTTTTTCACCTGCGTAGATCACGTTTTTCATCAATATTAAAATTTTTTAACTTCTTCTCTCCAAAACACTTTTGATTTTTTGACTCTATAACCCGAGGACTTCTTTTTTAAAAAAGACATTATTCTTTTATATTTACTAATATCCAAACTTTCTTTAACGATGAATGTTGATTTTAACATTGAATAATTTGACCACATTGTTGAAGACTTTTTTGTCTGCGATAGTTCACCAAAATATACCAAAAAAAAACATAACTTCAAAATGAAAATTTCCTGTTTTTTTGTTCTTACACCGATTGATAAATAATAGGTAAGCTTTTTCATACTGGACTTTAGATTTTTCAGGCAACAGATCTAAAGTTAAATTGTTGGCTGCTTCTTCTATATGAGGTGAAGTGCTAATTATATCTCTTTCATCACTACTGCTCATTTTAAATTATTTTTATTTAAAAATAGATATAAACTCTGTATAAATTTTAAATTTATTAATTTAAAATTTTAACTTGACGTCCGATACGTTTTTTAAACAACAAATAAATGCCTCCTTGGCAACTTTAATCGTATTTGTTGGCAGTCGTTAAAAAAATAGTATGTATACTTTGAGCAGAAACTAACATTGCTGCTCTGGCATGATTGCAATTTTCATGCACCAGCAGCAATGTAGTACTCTCTGCTCTTAATATACAATATACTATTTCAGTTTTAAAATTCCTTAATTGTTTCCAAGAAAAATTAAGCATCTTACGTGACATCTTTCTACTAAGTACATATACTTAGGTGATCTTGATGATAGAATAGTTTTCATTCCAAACAAGTTCAGTAAACTCGACAGATATAGTTTATATAATAATGCTATCTACGCAAAATAGTTTATTAAATTTCCAATCATATCACCTAAAAGTAAACAAACTAATTTGACAAATAAAAAACCTATTTTGTTTATTGTTAGGAACTATTTCTATTTATTTTAAGTATAGAAAAAAAAACTTGTTTAATTACAGATATACATGATACATTATATAAAATTTATTTACTTTGTACTTTGTGGAAACAAAAGATTTATATACTTGTTTAATCTATGTAAACAGATTGTGTTTTTTTAAATCGAAATTAAATTAGTTTGTTTAAAAAATTTTTAATTAATTTTAATTTTTTTTTAAATTATATTTTTCTAAAAAAATTGAGGTTTTGCATTGAGTTGGCACCAGAACACCCGAATTTTTGTTTAATTGCAGTGTACCATATGTGTACCGATGGATTCGAAACTCATCTGTTGATAAATAAGGCAGTTTTCTTTTTCAGTTTTATACATTTTTAAGTAGTAAAAAGCGTTAAAGAAACTTAAAATATGTGACCGAAAAATAATTATGACGGAGTTATAGGTATAGCGTCATCCAAAAATATGAAATTAATCCGAAATCTCCCCTCTTGTGTGCGCTCCTTTCACTAACGGCAGATGGTCTTAATTGAGGAAGGGGCTCTGAAAGATTAAAATCTGTGGATCAAGATGATTGGTTTTTATGGCATCGTTGTTTTGGTTATATGAATTGCGGTTATAAGAAACAAACAAGTGACGTATCTCTCGAATTTAAGAGTTCAAATTTTATGTATTGCCACTTAATAGAATTTTGTGTGAATCTGAAATTTGATACCAAACAACTGTTCCGTATGCATTTGACAAAATAGCGTCGCTGAACAAAAATATCGATCAATAGTTGAGAAAGATCGATTGCTTTATTGTTTGATCCCAATCTACCAAATTCACATTTTATTGAGTTTCATATTGGGTTGGGGACGTTTAAAGAAAAGGTTGGTCTGGAAGAAAACCAGATATCAGTATCTTAAGCATATTTCTTTATAAGGAGTTGGCACAGATTTCTAAACAAAAATGTAATGTGCAATGCCAAATCAAATGAATGTAACAACTTGTTCGGATATCCGGTAACTGAAATGAAAAAAATATTTGATAAGTTGTAATGATTTTATTGAAACCGATATAGTATGAATGCGAGTATACAGGCTGTTTCATAATATATGCGCAGGACTTCAGGATGTGATAGCTCGTCCAAAAATATGAAAAAAAGTGTGACATAACTTACCCTCTAAAATGCACCATTTCCGAGATACAGGGTGCTGAAATTGAAAAAAAAAATTCGTTTTTTGCGAATATCTCCGGAACCGGTTATCGTACAGAAAACAGCTTTCGTAAGCATTTTTTAGTCATAATAAGCTATGTTTTGTGCGGATTTTTTTTTTAAGTGTTAATTGGTGAAGGTATTGGAGGGGTAGTGGGTGTTTCGTAAGCATTTTCTACTTATAATAAGCTATGTTTTGTGCGGAAATTATTTTTTTTTTAGTCATAATTGGTAAAGGTTTTGAAGGGTTAGTGGGTGTTTATCTTCCCAGCTTCTACGCTACTGGAAAAAGGACGGTTTTGAGATGCTCATTTGAACCGCCAATGTTTTCTACACAAAAAAATTTCTCGCTGTCATAAGCTCTAAAGTCTACCGTTTTCGAGAAAAATCAACTTTTATGTAGAAAAACATGGTCAATTTTTTGAAATAAAATTTTTTCTTATTAAATAAAATTTATTTAAACGTTGGAACAAGTAACAAAACCAATCGTTAACTTTATAATTTCAAAATTAAAAAAAAAACAATAACAAATCATAAACAGTTAAATTAAAAGTTGGAAATGTCCATTAGGAAAAAAAATTTTATTTAAAAAAATTGACCATGTTTTTCAACATAAAAGTTGATTTTTCTCGAAAACGGTAGACTTTAGAGCTTATGACAGGGAGCAACTTTTTTGTGTAGAAAACATTGGCGGTTCAAATTAGCATCTCAAAATCGTCCCTTTTCCAGTAGCGTAGAAGTTGGGAAGAAAAACACCCCTTCAAAACCTTTACCAATTATGACTAAAAAAAATAATTTCCGCACAAAACATAGCTTATTATAAGTAGAAAATGCTTACGAAAGCTGTTTTCTGTACGATAAACGATTCCGGAGATATTCGCAAATAACGATTTTTTTTTCAATTTCAACATCCTGTATCTCGAAAATGGTGCTTTTTAGAGGGTAAGTTATATCACACTTTTTTTTCATATTTTTGGACGAGCTATCACATCCTGAAGTCCTGCGCATATATTATGAAACAGCCTGTATAACGACCTTCACCGAACTGGTTAATGGATAAAAAGTTTTTTATATTAAATTTTCATGGAATTGTTTTCTGTGTGATTGAAAGATATAAAATATTTTTTATTTTGAGTTAATGAAAATAGTGATTATATTAAAAGTTTTTATGAAATTTTGTGTGTAGTTTGTTCTTTTGAACAATTAATGTTTATTATCTGTTTTTTAAAACTATTGTTAATTTTTTCAAGTATTTTTTTAAAATTTTTATATACAAAAATTTTTTGATTATGTAATATTTGATATAATAAAATATATGTAACCCCTGATGATGACCCGCAAGGTCGAAATATTTGAATAAACATTTTTTTTAAAAATAATAAATAGTCTATAAATAAGCTACGACTGAGAAATATCAAAATTAATTAAAGACTATTTAAATATTTAAAATTAAATTAAATATGTATGTTGATAAATATATTGCAAGTGGGTTGACTAAAAAATTTCAGTCCATAATATGATTAATTAAAAAATTAAAAATTAATTTTTTTTAAACATTTTACCGTTTCGGTTAATAGACAAATGGTATACCAATCAAAAGTATGAAGCCTATAGAATATGCAAACGTTAGGTTGACTATTTTTTCCCCGTCATAACTTTTGGGTAGAAAGGAATAAACAGGTAAATCGATATTAGTAATTTGTGTTGAAAATAATTTTAACGTAGCAAATATTAACATGTAATAGAGCCTTTAGTTTTTAGGACACTGTACGAGTAAGTCATCCATCTTAGATTACACGTTTTTGACTTGTAGTAAAAATCTGCTTATATTGATGTGAATAAATAAATAATCTTTTAATATTTTATCAGGTTATGGGCCCAGGATAATTAAAACAATAAGGTAAAATTAAAATCTAAAAGTTTAGTCAAGAAAAATCAAAATTGTCGTGTGAGGTTGAATGGGGCCATATCCCACTCCGCGAAGTAAAAGTAAAAAAAATAAAAGTAAAAAAACTGATGATCTCATCAATAAAATAGTATTCAAAAAGCAGTAAAAAAAAAATAAAATTATCAAGTAATTAGAACAGAAGAAAAAAAATTGTTAAAAATGGCGTCTGACGATTTTAACAAGATTGAAAAATTAAGAGATCACAAAAACTTTCCGATGTGGAAATTTAAAAATAGAAGTTTTATTTAAAGCCAATGACTGTTATGAAATCCTAAGTGAAGTGAAAGCCGAAGGTGCTGATGAAAAAGTATGGAAGAAGCAAGATGCGAAGGCTCAAAAGTTAATAGTGTTGTCAATTGATCAGAAAAATGTGGTTCATATAATGAATTGTAATACATCAAAAGAGATGTATGATAAATTATACAAACTTTATCAAAAAGAAAATGAACAACAAAAGTGCAAATTATTGCAAGAATTCTTTGAAATGAAATTCGATAAATCTGGTGATGTGATTATGTATCAATTAAAAGCATTAAATGAGGTTATATCGAATAAAATGGCTATTTCAAAAATAATCTCAACTCTTCCGGAAATTTATAGTTCATTTGTGAGTGCGTGGGAATCGGTCGCTGCTGAAGATCAAAAGTTAGAAAAATTAATATCGCGATTATTAACCGAAGAACAAAGGCAAAAATCACGTGATCAACAAAATCAATCAGTCGCATTTAAAACAAGTGAAATGCGATGCTTCAAGTGTAATGCAGTTGGTCATTTTTCAAAACAGTGCAAAAAGAATGTGAAATGTTTCAAGTGTCAACAAACTGGACATATTGAAAGGAACTGCAAATCACATAATCGTCACAAATTAAACACATTTAAAAGTGTGGTATATGTAGAAAGACCAACCATGATGAAAAAGATTGTTATTTTAGAGATAAACAAAGAGTATCGTTTCTAGTCTCAAATTGTAAAACGAATGACAACAAATTGATAGAGTGGGTTGTGGACTCAGGTTCTTCGTCACATATGACCAATAATAAACAAATTTTGAGTGAAATCAGTTATGAAAAATGTGACATAGGTGTTGCTAAAATGAATGAAACGATGTTATCAGAAGCAAAAGGAGTTTTCAATAATGAAAAATGTGTACTGCGAGAAGTATTGTACGTTCCAGAGTTAACAAAAAGTTTGATGTCGGTTAATGCAATTACTCGAAATGGTGGTATGGTTTATTTCAAAAATGATAAAGTTGAGGTGTTCAAAGATGAATTTAAAATGTTTGAAGGATGTCGTGAAAATAATGGCTTGTATATTGTCAAATTAAAACCGTCGAATGCGAGCAGTGCATTTTTAAGTGAAAGTGATAAAAATACTAAAGAGTGGCATGCTAAATTAGGACATTTAGGTATGGAAAATTTAAAGAAGTTACGAGGAATTAAATTGTCAAAAAGTGATGACCAAAGTATATGCGAAGTATGTGTGAATGCCAAACAAACACGAACACCATTTAAAAATGAAAGATGTAAAGCGAAACGACCACTGGAAATCATTCATACTGATGTTTGCGGACCCATTGATCCTAAGATATGGAATGGGAAAAGATACTTTATAACATTAATAGATGAGTATACACATTTTGTTATGATTTATTTAATGTCAAATAAATATGACTGTTGATATTGTCAAGAATTATATATCTGAAGTTGAGGCCAAATGGAACATGAAGGTGTCAAAGTTAAGGTCAGACAATGGAGGCGAGTATATCAATTCAGTGCTCGCGTCATGGCTTAAAGAGAAAGGTATTATTCATGATGTGACTATTCCATACACACCACAGTTAAATGGAATAGCTGAACGAATGAATCGGACTGTCATGGAAAGAGCAAGGGCTCTGATTATGGATCAAAACTCAGATAAGTATTTATGGGGTGAAGCTGTATTAACTGCTGGATATCTTATTAATCGAAGTCCAACTACATGTCTTGATACTACACCAGCAGAGAAATGGTATCAAATTCAACCAGACTTGTCTAATTTAAGAATTTTTGGTAGTGTTGGTTATGCAAAAATCTTGAGTAACCGAAAAAAATTAGATAATAAAAGTGAAAAATATATTTTCGTTGGTTATGCTTCCAATGGTTATCGGCTGTTCGACACTAAAAGGCAAAGAATAATAATTTCAAGAGATGTTGTATTTTGTAGTCAAAGAATTGATCGTGATGAAAGCCCAGAAAGAGAAGAAAGATGTGATGTGAGGAGATTATCTGATGACAGGGCTCCCGTTTTAAAGTCAGATTGAAAAAAATGGAAATTTTTCGCTAAAAAAATGGAAAAAATGGAAAAAAATGGAAAACAAACAATTTAAAATGTGTAATACATAGGGTATCTTAGAATATTACGGTAAAAAAAAATCCTGTTTTTTCAGGTTATCCAGACTCGGTTTTTAATTTTTTCAGAAAATGTTTAAACTACGGTATTTTATAATTGATAGAAAAATTAATAAAAGTGTACATTTTTTCATTTGTTAACACTTTTAATCCTTAATATAACAAAAACCTTGACTCGAAAATTTCAGATTGAACGATTCTCGTACATATTGTTTTTAAAATTGAAATAAAATGAATTGTTGAATTATTTTTATGAAGAAATGGAACTAAAAGATTATTTGATTGAATCTGAGTACAAAATAGTTGCATTGCATCTCATAAGTAAATAATATTAAAACAGATAATTTTTAATCCAATAATTCATCTTTAAGTGTTTCAGAAACTAAATTTTTAGTTTTAGTAACTTCATTAACATATTTCTTAAAACCAGGTGAGAGTAAAGAGGCTTGTTCAACCATTTTGAACAAAGTTTTTCGTGAGGAATATTTTAATATTTTTAATATATAATATTTTTCATCGGCTTTTCGATTAGGAGCATTGAAAGTAAGCAAATAAATTATAAGCGAATCAGATCATACAAATTCAGCCACAGATCAATTCGTTGCTTTAACTCCAGCGTTAAATGCATTACTAATTTTACGTAAGCCGCAGCTGCCCAGATTCAGAATTTCTTTATTACTCGAATCATGTGCTAAGTCCACCTTTAGATGTCAAATAGATTTTAAGTTAACATTAGTTCCGTTCATCGAAACTTGAATCCAAGTATTGGTTCATGGAATGCATAATATGAAAGTTTCTTACAAATTTTCGGCAGTAGTATGTCCCAAATAGATTGATATTAAACTGCAGCAAAATGTTTGAAATCATCGAATTTTCGATCTTCGATAATTTATCATAAAAATCGATGATTTGGTATGTTGGACAGTTAAAAAAGTAAAATTTCAAAGGAATTATTTTTTCGATTCGATGGTGAAGGTGATGTGATGAGGTAGTGATACCCAACATTTTGCTGCAGGTAATCGTTCGTGATGTGTTTTTATCACCATTCTATATACCATCATTCTTACAATATCAATTTGCTGCTTTAGACTCTCATGCAAATAAGTTACAGCAAAATATATTTTTTGAATTGAGTCGATTCAGTTCGATATAGTTATTAATTCTATATATCATTGTACCGGTACCTTGGAATTTAGTTAGTTTTAATTCTCGTTCAATTTCACTGACAGAAAACATTGTCTTCATCATAGAAACGCTAATTACAAAGATCAAATACCACAATGTAACACAGTCTTTTAAAAAAAATTTCAATGTGTTGGACAAAGCGAGGCACTTGTGAATAATTTAGGTCACGACAAGTGGCATACAATTATAAACTTTTTATTTATAAACTGTTCCTAATAGGAACGATATTCTTTTTAGTATTTTTCTGGTGAAAATTTATGTTTTCAATTATGAATAATTTCTTTAAATCTAGCATAAGTTGATCAATATAACACGTAGGCTTTCTATCGTCTTGGACTTCACACAGTTCGGAGTTTACTAGCTTGCAGTTTCACACCTGCATATTATACGAAGTGAAAGTAATAACTGCAAGTCTGGTTTACCATCATCATCATGAACCGTACTCCACTAGGAAGCATATGGAAATATATTACGGAAGCTTTTTAAAATACATTTCTTTGCACATTTTGTTCTCATTTACACATTTAGTGGTTGCATTCGGCACATTTAGTGGTCGCCGAATTACAATAACATATTATTGTATGTGCAATAGTATTGCAAACCTCATGGATAATTTTTTAATTAATTAAATAATTAGAAAAATACTAAGATCCATTTTATGTTTCCCAAACCTTCGCCGTAAATCGAACGCAAGTGTTTTGTGTTAAAAGGATAGCGTGTTAACACTTGAACCACTTCTGTTATTTGGATTTAATAATTGTTCATATTATATAATCATGTAGTATAGTTGTAATTGAAGCCATTTTGAAAACATTTTTCGTTAATCGATTCCACCAGTATACGAAATGAGAAAAGAAGGAATTGGTATAAATAGATGTTTCCACATATGAGACCTCTAAGGTATGGTTATAAGAATGCCAAGATTGGCTTGTGGCTCGTGAAGATCTACGTAATGGAGGCATTAAGTGATTAATTTCTTTAGAGCATAGCGTAGTATAATGTAAATGCTCCAACAACTCTTGTATGATCGGCTTCAACACGCCTATGAACTCTGTCGACAAAATTTAGATGTTTCTGGTATACTGCAACCCATAAATTGGGGTAGAATTCGTGGATTGGTCGTATAAATTCTTTATACATCGTAGTTATTTCAGATGGAGACAAAAATTTGACTACAACGTACGAAGCCAAGTCGTTGGGACTCTAATTTCGCCACAGAACAAATGTGATCATGCCATTTTCGTTTGTGGTTTATATTAGTACGAAATAGTTAAGTGCAGGTGAGTTTAATAATGCTAGTCTGGAAAACTTTTCAAAACAGGAGCTATAGAGTGAGGTTTTATAGGACAAAACTAGAATTAAATGTCATAAAGGTTCAGTATACACCAGTTCCGATTGATTCAAGATCTAGATTTTAGTCCAGAATTGATTTAAGATCCAAGGATTGAACCATTTTTCTACGAGTATAATTAGCAGTTAGACTAGATGGCTGTTTCTTCTTTTCTTCTTCATTCTCTTAATATATGAATGTTAGATAGAGCTTCGGAAGATCTATATATTGGGTTTGTGGTGCTAGATAACAAACCGTTAAAAAAGATCAGAAAAAGGGGTGGCGAAAGAACCGAACCCTGATTAATGCAGGCTTGAATTGAGAAATTATCCGAAACAACACCAACTACTAAGAGATCTCTGGAATAAAAAGACTAAAAATAAAATTAATTTGTTGATAAGAGCCGATGCCAAACTCTATCAAACGCCTTGGATATATCAAGGGAAATGTTATGAGACTCACCAAAGTCATGAATTGCTACACCCTATTTCTCCGTGAGGACTGGATTAGGTGCAGTGATGAAGATACTATCAATTCTGTCTTTAAGAGAATTAAACGCGTCCAATGGGGTGATTATGGTGGTAAGGATAACTACGGTGTAAATAACACAAATAGATGTCATGTTTATTTGCGACGACTTTGAGACAGATAAAGCAGTATACAGAAATACTACTTGTTTCGTACTGGGGGAGCTTTGTATGTTTAAAATCCTTGTGTATATACGTATATCATTACAACACGGTGTTTAGAGCTCCGGAGAATGATTTTTACAGCCGAATCGTACATTATTGATATTTGAAACTTGTGTTTCACCTAGCTCAAGTAAATGAGGTTTGTTTTGGTTGAGATCGTATTGGATGCCAAGAAAGTTTTTTGAGATACCAAGGATGTTAATGATATCGATTACGAAGTTGGAGAACGAACCTAAATAATGGCTAAATAAACAGATTAATAGGAGAAATAACAAATACCAAACCCAGAAGGAAGAAATAGAGTAACACAACAAAGGCCACAAAGATTCGTTTGTGGAGAAAATAAAAGGTAGTTCAAAAAAATTGAGGTTGGGGATGTGTACAATGATTTCTCAACAAGTGTACAATCATTTCTCAACGTTTTGGATCATAACCAGTCTAACTGGGCAAACAAAAATGTCCGTCTGTATGCCATTGAAATGTTTTAGGGAAAATTGAAAACGACAGATATTTCAGTCTTCATCAATCACTATACCAAACACTTCGGCCTTCCCACAGACCAAAGTTTTTGATATATCGGAGTAGGAGGTTTTAAGTCCATATTTTATAAATACTTTGAGATTGTTTATCGAAATTTATGATATTTAATGAAATCTTCGGGTTTGCATTAGATTTATTCGGGTTTATGTTTTGTAGTAGTTGGCAACCCAACCCTATTCTAATATAAATCCATGCAAAATTACATTTGTCTGCAGGTTAACAGAACAATATTTTAATTTAAGTTTTCAGCGTTTTTTATAATAAATAAGGTACTTTTTGTCGACTTTGTCGGTGTTTTTGGATGCCAACGTTTCGGTAGCGGCTTTTGCTCTTTATATATTAAGGCAAAATTAACAAAACTGCAGTCAAATTCTGTAACTGTGAAGCGGTGAAGTGATAAAAATTTCTTCGTTTCTTTTCATTAAAAAACTTATCATTTCACCGCTTCACAATTACAGAATTTGGCTGCTGGTGCTGGACAGAGCAAAGAAACAATTTTCATTTTCTTTCACTTTCAAAACGACAGCATCTAAAAAAAGCACCAAAAGTGCTTAAAATTTAATTATTATTCTGTTAACTTGTAAACAAAGATAATGTTACATGGACATCTATATTAGAATTAAAACTATGTTTATAACTTTTAATTACCATATTAATGTACATAAACATTAGCTGCATTTCATGAAACAGTGTGATCCGGATCCGCTTAAGTTTTATATGTAAACTGAGATCCAAAAACAAAGTTGGATCTCATTTTACATGTAAAACTTATGCGAATCCGGATCACACGGTTTCATGAAATGCAGCTAATGTCTTTTATATAAACAGAAATAACAATTCAAATAAAATCTAGAATATAAATTGGTTTAGTGCCCATCTCAATTAGTTGGAGATTGTCGTCCAAACTCGTAGATCAGTAGAGTATGGAAAACAGTAAAATATGTGTTCGTAGAGCAAACGTCAAACTAAACAATATACACTAGAATTGAAAATTGAATAAAAACAACAATGTCTAACTTATGTAGATCTGATAAATGATGATGAAATTTCAACGTCAAATAGCATCGCTTCATATAGAAGAGAAATGGAGTTTCACAAATGGAGTCTCATGCCTTGTTCAAATTAAGGTTATTTTAAGACCTTAAGTCCTTAACTTATTTGTTTGTTTTCATCATAAAAAATATTATTATAAACCACTTTTCCTTAACTTACATTGAATGCATCCATGTGTCGGCAAAGTAGAGCGAAATACATTAAATTTCTAATGACATTAAAAAAAGACCATAAGACCTTAATTGTCATTTTAATGTTTTTACTTCTATAGCAAATTCATATTTTTTATAGTTTAAATTTATTTTTGGAGTTTTATTATATTGTTAGACATTCTTCATCAAAAAATTCATTTCATTAGAAAAATTGCAGTTGGCTGGGAGAAAAAATTTTGTATTTTTTTAATAACTTGGTTTAATATTTTA
The DNA here is from genome assembly GCA_963693315.1 of Diogma glabrata. Taxonomy (NCBI): domain Eukaryota; kingdom Metazoa; phylum Arthropoda; class Insecta; order Diptera; family Cylindrotomidae; genus Diogma; species Diogma glabrata. Next base: position 422,795,044 of record OY856186.1, read on the forward strand.
GCCATTTTTCTTTTTATTTGCCCATTACAGTTAAACAATTTGAACAATTAATTAAAGTTAAACCAAATTTGTATATTTTTCTAACAATCATTTAATTTTATTATCTTATGAAGGAACACCATGAATCTTATGAAGGAAAATGAAATGTCAAAATGATATTAATTAGAACGGTGGTGTTAAAAGACAATAGCAATAAGCTTAAAAGACTACTTTATCGATAAATTTAAATACCGTAAATTGTCCGAAGCCTCACAAAAGTTGAACATATTCGAATTTTAAAATATTTGAATTGCATAATTCAAATTACTTTTTCCTTAGTTACTTGGGTTTAATTACTAAAACTATTAATTGATCGACGAAAAGGTTATCGAGGTTTATATCGATAAATTAATTATTTGCTCACATATTCTCCTACTATTTCCCTGAATTTGCATTATATATAAAACTAGTTGATGAATAACGATGGAAAAGTTTTTTAATATAAAAATGTGTATATGTATTTTAAAAAAATGTTTAAAAAAATGGAAAAAATGGAAAAATGACGGAAAAAATGGAAAAAAATGGAAAGAACCAAAAAAAATGGAAAAAATGGAAAAAATGGATTCAGCGGGAGCCCTGTGATGACGATGATGATGATGAACAAAATACAGGTGATTTAAATGAATTGAATCAAAATTTAATTGATGAGGGTAATGATAAAGAAAATAATGGTAATGAATTACAAATTGAAGATAATGCTGATACTTTTTCTAACTGGCCACAACGTGATCGAAACCTTCCTGCCAGATTAGACGATTATGTTTTACTAACGTACGAAGAAGCTGTCAGAGGTCCTGATAAGGAAAAATGGCAATCAGCCATTAATGAAGAAATATCGTCGCTTAAACAAAATCAAACATGGACGTGTGTTGACAAAACTGAAACGAATGGCGCAAGAATTTTAACAAGTAAGTGGATCTTTAAGATTAAAGACGATGGTAGATATAAAGCCAGGTTGGTTATACGCGGATGTGAACAAGAATATGGTGTGAATTTTGAAGAAACATTTAGTCCAGTAATTACCACAAGTGCATTACGTACAATCTTGGCCATTGCAAACAATCATGGAGACAAATTAGTAAAATTTGATGTAAAAACAGCGTTTTTATATGGCGAATTAAATGATGATATCTTTATGTACCCTCCTGAAGGATTTGATAAGAAGATGATTTGTAAACTCAACAAATCACTTTACGGTTTAAAGCAAGCACCACTGAAATGGAATCAACGTTTTACACATTTCTTAAAGAATCATAGTTTGATGCCCATGTTGACCGAGAAATGTGTTTTTAAGAATATTGGTGGTTCATTAATATTAGCGCTTCATGTTGATGATGGTCTGATTGTTGGAAAAGATGAACGTAAAATAAAGGAGCTGTTGGATGATATGAGAAAGGAATTTGAAATTGCAGTTACAGAAAAACCTGATTCGTTTCTGGGAATCGAAATAAGTCAGACTTCAGAAAAGCTAATTCTTACACAGCAGAATTACTCAAAGTCGATCGTAGAGAAGTTTGGCATGAATGATGCAAAGTGTGTAAAAATTCCAATGATAAAATCTGGTTATTCAGTAAGTGAAAATCCTAAAGCTAAATTTCCATACAGAGAAGCAATAGGCAGTCTGCTATATCTTTCAACAAAAACTCGTCCCGACATGTCATTTTCAGTGAACTATTGTAGCAGGTACATGGAGTATCCAAAACTACAAAATGTAACCGATGTCAAACACATATTAAGATTTTTGAAGGGCACGATATCAAAAGGTATAGCATACACTAAAACAAGTAATCTTGATACAATTCAAGCGTATTGTGATTCGGATTTCGCTGCTGATATGGGGACTCGTCGAAGCATAACTGGTTACATAATATTTTATGGTGGTGGTCCTATAGCATGGTGCTCCAGGAAACAATTTATCGTGGCTACATCGACAACAGAAGCTGAGTATATAGCAGCAGTAGATTGTGTGAAGGAAGCCGTTTATCTAAAATCGTTTATTGAGGAACTGCTAAATTTAAAGGTCAATGTAGATCTATTTGTGGACAATCAGAGCGCGATTCAAATGGTTAAGGCTGGTATTTGTAATAAGAGAAGTAAACACATAGATGTGAAATATCACTATATTAATGAGAAGTTTAATGAAGGTTTATTTAAAATTTATTATTGTAACACTAATGAACAAATTGCTGATTGTTTTACTAAACCTTTGAACGAGTTGAAATTTAAAACACTAACTGAAAATTTTGTTGTGTTGATTTATTTTATTGCATAAGTAAGATTCACTGTAAAATTAAAGTAAACTTAAATATTTTAAATGTTAAAATTAAGAGAGGGTGTTGAAAATAATTTTAACGTAGCAAATATTAACATGTAATAGAGCCTTTAGTTTTTAGGACACTGTACGAGTAAGTCATCCATCTTAGATTACACGTTTTTGACTTGTAGTAAAAATCTGCTTATATTGATGTGAATAAATAATCTGTAAGATTTGAATATAATCTTTTAATATTTTATCAATTTGCACTGGTCTGGTTAATGAATAAACTTTATGTCAAAATAAAGACTATTTTATTACGAATACGGTGATATAGGGTTGTCTGCGAAAAATCAATCCTGAATTCCGGTTGTCGAATTTTAAAAAGTGAAATATTACTGCGAAAATGAAAAGGAAAGTGATAGACTCGAAAATCATTTAGAGCAGCTTGCCACAAAATTCAGAATTGAAAAAACGTGGTACTACTTATTGTTGTTATTTATTAATATTATATTGCAATAAAAAATGGCTAAAAAGTGTTTCTTGTGTAATTCGGATGATGGTGTAATTGAATTTAACGGTGAAACTTTTAAAAACTGTTCATTGAAGTTAGCTTTTCATAAAATAAAACATTTTAAATTTGGTAGCTGAGTTTCGTCGAGGCGCCATTGGAATCAGACGAACAAAAGAAAATTTTGCTCGATCACCTGTTGACTTGACGCTGGAGCAGACGATCAATGCAGATGCTAGCAATCAATTGACTGATAACCTTGCCGCCGACTCAATATCTGCACGTCAAAGATGGGCGCTCAGTCACAGTATGAGGACGAAAATATTATCAACTATCAAAGAAAATATCGGATTAACGAAAAAGGATGATACTTTGCACTCTTTACAAAAAAGTAAAATTCAGAAAGACAAAAAAATCTGGACAGCATCATTGACGCAATAAAAGATACGATGAATACATTTGATGACACTATTGACAAAGATATTTTATTCAATATTTCGACGGGAAAACTGCATCTCAAGAAGTAGCTGATTTCGTGCTTAACGTAAGGACGTAAGTATCAATAAAAATTAAATTTTATCTTGGAATGCTTTTTAACTTCCGCAAGATTCGACAACCCCATAAATCGAAAGAAGATCTGCAATTTTGCTTCTCAGTGCACGATTAACACCCCGATAACTTAAGTCGTGTCACATTAGGTGACATGACTATAGCCATGTCACGTCGTTTAAAAATTTGTATTATTGAAGTCGATAAAAACGGTCACGACTAAAACTAAAAATTCTGAAACGAAAAAATTCCCAAACTAAAAAAACTTACACTTTACGTTCTTCAATTTCATAAAAACAATTAAAGATGTTTGAAAAAATTATTGTCACATGAAAAACTGAGGCGAGTAAAATGTCATTTAAAGTGACATCTGTCGTATAAAATGGCTTGAGGTGTAAAAAACGACTTCAACAATACGAAAATTGATGCGATGTGACTTAAGTCATTTAAAGTGACATGACTTGGCTTCGGTAATCGGAGTGTAAATTTTTGTTGACCAAAAACAAAAAAAGAATTATTGAAAATGGAACGAGACATATTTGGGCGACTTCTGGCAATTAGCCAAAACAAAAAAATAAATGTAGAACATTGCCTGACTTGCCCTGAACATTGCCCTACTTTTTTCTCATGTACACTGTTGAGATGTTTAAAACTGCTAAATCAACGTTAGCGAAAACTTTGAAATCCGAAACTGAAATGGTTGAGCCAACAAATATCAACATTGAAATAGTTGGTGACAAACAAACTTTTGAAAAAATTGCAGAGTCAATACTTATAAAAATATGTTCAACAAACGCTACAGAAACATTTAATTTTTGATCGCTATTTACACCACCGTCAATCAAAGATTTTGAACGTGAAAGTCGAAGAGGATTCGAAGAGATATTCCGTACAAAATTTCGGGACCTCAACAAACCGGCACCTAAAGATTTTTTGAATAGTCTTAAAAATTAAAGTTTTAAAGAGGCTTTGGTGCTGTTTCTGTCGGATTATTATTGGGACAACAAAAATTTGGTAACAATAATCCAAAACAAAACAATTTTTTTAACAGTCGACCATCAGTGCTACTCTTATCAAGTTGAGCAAAAATCCAAAAAAAAAACTGAAGAGGTTAATTATGAATGTCATCACGAAGAGGCAGATACGAGTATTATTTTCCATGCTTATAAAGCGACACCAGGCTCAAGAATTTTAATAAAAGCCTCTGGTACCGATGTTTTGATTATTTTGTTGTGCACAAAATTTCGGAATCAGATATTTGGCTTGCTAATTCAGCAACTAAAAAAAAATCAAAAAGAAAAAACTTGAAATATTTTAAAAAAAAATTTTTTTAAGAAACGCTTTTCTTTACTTCATTGTTATGCATACTGTAAAAAAAATTACTAAAAAGCAAAAAAAAAAATAATTCCAAAACTCAAATAAATTTTCTAAAAACCTCTGTAAAAAAATTTTAAAATAATAGTAGATTCTTGTATGAGCTTAAAATGAAGGCAATTCTTCACGAGGATGAAGTTTCCCAAAACGAGCGTAGCGAGTGGAGGGAATCATCCGAGTGAAGAATTGCCATCATCCTAAGCGAAGATGCTATTTTATCCACGACTGTAAAATATTTTGTTTAATTTCCAGTTTTTATGCAAAAATTTGTATCGCCGTATTGATATAAATACATCAAAGATAGCGAGAAACAAAACAAGTTTGTTGTTTAATTTGTTAGGAGAATATTTAATAAACTATAGAACTGTTAAAGAATTTTAATCAAATTCACTAGTTGTGGAATGAATACAATTACAATGGAAGCCATACGCATGGAAAGCATATATTCTTTAGTAGTCGTGGATAAAAATAATTCCAAAACTCGAATAGATTTTCCAAAAAATTCTATAAAAAAATTCAAAATCGAGAAAATCTGACACATTCGTTAAAGAAAAGAAAAAGTTTTTAGAAAATTTATTTGAGTTTGGGAATTATTTTTATTTTTTGCTTTTTAGTAATTTTTTTTACAGTATGCATAACAATGAAGTAAAGAAAAGCGTTTCTTAAAAAAATTTTTTTCAAATATTTCAAGTTTTTTTGACAATTCAACTCACTAAATAATGTTTCGATAAGGTCCAATAAAAACGCTTCATTTACTATTTTTTAACAAATCAAAACGAATTATATCGATTATTTTTCTCTGGTTGGAAGGAACAGCGAATTATAGTGACTATTTTCGGCCTACTTAATATATTAATTTAATACTAGATCTATTGAGATAATTTTTTTTTATTTATAATTTTGTTTAAAAGATAATTATTAGTTTTTAAATAAAATTTTTTCTACAAATTATTCAATACTTAATACAAAATTATGTAAAAATACAATTTGCAAATAATAAAAATGTCCGTTTTCATTCATAAATGATTGCATGTTTATGTTTATTTGTCAAAAATAAATTACAAAAATTGAATTTAAATTTATGAAAAATAATCGACTATTATTTGATGACTCGTGATATTATATATGAATATTTTTTTTTTATTTTTTAATTTTTGGTCATCAACGCATTGAACAGTCGGAAATTCTATTTTGTCACGTTCTTATAAAAATTCAATACATTTTTCAGCACAGAATTTAACATTTGTTAATTTATTTTCCTTGATGCCACGATGCATGGATAATGCGTGAACTACTGCCGATAGACACATATTCCGATATAATTTCCGCATTTTCATTACTTGAGCCATGATTTGATAGTCGAATCAAATCAAGTTCATCAAGGTGTGCATTTTCATCAATAACAACGTCTCGGTACAATTAGTTATTTGATTAAAGCCATTCTAAAGCTGTGATTAATTTAGTTCTGGAAACAGTGTAGTCTCGAGTAGAATTTGCATTTTCTAAGCGTTCCGTTACTACTATAATATCAGCATCCAAGGTTGATCGAGGTAGAAACGTAGGATGTTTTGAAATGACGTCCAAAATGTCGAAGGCAAAAAGGATTGCTTGACCTTTAAATCCGTGCTGCCCGTACAATCCAGAAAACATGACAATTTTAAGAAAAGGGTGAATCCGAGACAAAAGTTGTTCAGCTTGAGAAAGTACCTGAATTTCTGGTGGAATGTCGCCTGGGTCTAAATGGTTCCAGTAAGCTTTAGCAGGTGGATTTGTTTTGTTACTTCTTAAGTGTGACTTGCAGCGGTGACAAACTGTTAGGCGAACTTTATTTGTTAATTCAGGTGGCATCCAACCTGGAGGTCGGATTGGAATCTGGTAGTTTGACACTTGCTTGGGATAGCACTGCTTCGTAAAAATATCACATACTTTGTCTGCAAAAGTGTTAACTTCAGCCTCAAAATCGTCGTAACAACAATTTTGAACTGTGGTAGTAAGCTGATTTCTTCCTTCATCTGGATTTTCTTCTTGACATTCTGCTTCTTTACGTGCGCGTCGGCGTTGATATGCGTTTAAGTTTGATAACATACAAATGCTGGCTGAAATCGGCGAAAATTTTTGAAATTAATTATTTATTTATCGAGAAAATACCTAATTTATGAACGTAAAATGCATAATTCTGTATAGTTTATCTATCAATCTTTAGGTTGTGCAAATTTTAAGTCGCTACGTTAAGAAGATCGAGAGAATTTAAACATTTCCGATGAAAATCGATTTTTTTTATTTAAACAACGAATAAACAATGAAAATTGTTAGTTAATATGATATTCGTATATTGTCATCGTATATACGTATGCCTGCAAAGTTTCATTCATTTTCATTGAATATAAGGCAGTCAAATTAACGTTACAAGATTTGATACAATAGTGTGAAGTAAAGAAAAGCGTTTAAAAAGACAAATAACCAACATCTGAATTGTATTAATTGCATCGATTTAGCGTTGAGTTGGGACCCAAATTATGTAAAAGTTTGTCGCTATCCTTTTCATTTTCACAGACAAAAAGCATGCGTCCTCTCTTTCATTCGATGGACGAGCTACACGCAGCTGCAATGCTGCGTCCTCTTCTATCGCATGGAGTGATTCGCTGGAACATCTGTCGCACATATTCACTGGCAGCAATATTTCACTTTTTAAAACTCGACAACTGGAATTCAGGACTATATCTATAGTCTATACCTACCGAAACAATAATGCTCTCCTACAAAAATATAGATAACAAAAATAATTTGTTTTAAATAAAATGTCAAAAGCTATTATTTGTAATTAACGTTACGGTTCTAATAAATATTTTTTATCCCACACATCCTTACAAATTTAGAATCCAAGAAAACAAAATCGAAAAACCTTAGAACGTCCCAAAACAGTATAAAAAACCTTTAGACCAACAGTAAAATTTTAATTGGAATGTATTGTTACGATTCTATAACATAATCGCAACGAAATACAAAGAAAATTTTATTCAACCTCAATTTTCCCCTATCTATACAATATTTCACAAACAAAACTAAAGTCAACTATTTCCAAGAACAAAGGTCGAAGATAAAAACAAAAATATAAAATAAAATATATTCAAAATAATGAATGACGTAGTTTCATCAGAATTTCTCGAGTTTTCTTTGTAAAGAAATTGACTTTTTGAATATTGGAGAAATTAAGAAAAATTGTATTAAGAGAAATTCCTTTTGCAGAACGAGAATTAGTTTAAATTTTACTACGATATTGTAAAGAGTTTAAATGGAATACGATTATGGTAAGTGAAAATAAATTGTCAACGAAACGCTGTATCGTGAACACAAAACCGTGTAAATAGAATTAAAGTTATTTTTTGATTGTGAATAAAGTTTAGTTCCCAAAATAAGAATACCTCAAGTATTAAAGGAATAACATGAAGGAACCAATGGCGGTCACCTGGGTATCAACAAAGCCCTTGCTAAAAGTACGGCGTAGATTTTATTGGTCAGGAACACGTCAATCGGTAGTGGAATGGTGTCAAACATGCGATCAATGTGCGGCTGCAAATGGACCTGCAAGAAGAAGTCGTGGTAACATGATGCAGTATAATGTAGAAGCACCATTCGAGAGAATTGCACTTCTGATAACAACAACAAATATGTGCTAGTCGTAATGGATTATTTTACCATGTGGCCAGAAGTGTGTGCAATACCAAACCAAGAAGCAACAACCATCGCTGAAGCAGTAGTTAGCAATTGGATAAGTCGCTACGGAGTACTGATGGAGATTCACACAGATCAAGGAAGAAATTTTGAATCTACAATATTTCAAGAAATATGTCAGATGCTTAGAATTAATAAAACTAGAACAACTGCTTCACATCCCCAATCAGATGGCATGGTGGAAAGATTTAATGCTACTTTGGAGAAATATCTAGCAAAAGTAGTAAACAAGAACCAACGTGATTGGGAGCGTCATATTCCGTTATTCTTGATGGCTTTTAGATCAGCAGTGCATGATACAACCAAAACGACGCCAGCTACAACCATTTTTGGAAATGATTTAAGGCTACCTGGTGATCTGAAGTTTGAGACTATTCCATCGTCAGCATTATGTGTCCAAGATTATGTAAATAAACTTCAAAAACAGCTTGAAGAGGTACACACGTTTGTCAGACAGAAAGCAGATATCCAGTGATCGAATGAAAGCTCGGTATGACATTCGCGCAAATAACAAAGGATTTGAGGAAGGACAACTAGTGTGGCTACACAATCCACAGCGGAGAAAAGGAGTATCTCCAAAACTACAAACATCTTGGGAAGGTCTTTATATACCAATATAACAAAATTAAACGATGTCGTTTATCGAATAAAGAAAGGTCTACGAGCGAAACCAAAAGTCGTTAATCTAGAAAGATTAGCACCCTACAGAGGAGGAGATTTAGATTCTATTCGGGGACGAACAGAAATATGTGGGGGAGAATGTGACGATTGTCACATCGAATAGAATATCTTCCGAGAAAATACTCGTTAGAGAAAATAATTCTACAAAAGAAATATAAAAATCAATAAAACCAAATCAACGTAACCAAAGTAAACGTAAAGTAAAGTAAATCTATTAGCGAATAGGTATAAAATAAATCAACAAATTAAAAAGAGTAGATTCTAATGTTTGTATTTTCGATTAGGGAAGGAATTTATATTTTGTCATATTTGCCACGAATTATGAGGGTGAGAAAGGGAGTTCTCTCTTCAACGTTGGTAAAACCAAATTTTATTCTTTTTACATTGAACTATGACCCAAACTCGTCATTTAATATTGGGTACGATGCGGTTTAAAATTAAAGAAAATCACTTATGGTCACAAAATCTGAAGTATTTTAATACTTTTAAAATTTATTTTTTGTTAGGTTTTAATTTTGTCATATATTTTAAACAAGAATTAAATCAATTTTAGTTTAATTTTTATATCTTAAATTTTGTATATATCGTAAAAAAATCTTCATTAAATTATTTGTACTTAAAATAGATAATCAATATTTTTTTTATATTATTTTAATTATTACTTATATTCTCAGTAAAACAATAAGAATCACTAACTAAGCAAATAAGCATTGACGACATTTCTATGAAATGTAAATTATAAAAGCAAGATATGAATATTCTATGTAAACAGAAATAAGAATTTCGCCTAACTTTTAAATTAATTAACTGTCTTCTGCTTACAAAACAAAAAATGGCAAATCAATTGGGAAAAAAATTAACAATTAATTAAATTATTTTGATTTATTAATAATTTTATTATTTTATATAGCTTTTTATGTTATTGCTCCATTTCTTTTAAAAACAAAAAAATATCAATTAATTTATTTAGATAATTGTAACTTAAAAATATCAAAATTATTTTAATAAAAAAAAAAACATAGTCGAATGACTCAGTCTTACTGGTTTCGATCAGTCATTCAATGGATTAATAGTTATGACTTAAATTCTTAATTGTTTCATTTGACAAATCAAAAAACAAATACAAACATATTTATATTATATATTAATTGCAAATGATAAAATAATTTTATTATATTAATGCGAAGAAACGAACTTTAACCAACCAAATTTTTCATACGTTTCCGATTAAAAATTTACTTCATTTTAGTTATAATTACTTTAATTGTTTTTTGTCAATTTAAAATTGTTGACATTAGCATACAAATAAAATAAATTTCGATATTTTAGAAGTGAAAAATGTATAAAAAATATAATTGGTACTAGTTAATCCTTCGATGCTCTAATATGCACACATGGAAAAATTTCTCATATAACAAATTTGAAACCTGGACCTGAGGTAGGTTCATTGAATAAACATCTAAGGCTTGTGCACTGAAAAAAAATTCAAGTAATAAACCTCATCTAGAAGTTAGCAGTTTATTATTCAAACAAAGAAAACATACTTGCAAACAGTTTCACAACTACAGGTAAAGATTTTCCTGACAACAGACTGAGATTTATTTAAAATATAAAGTGTAACATCAACAATTTACGGTGGCCCTTAAATAAAATTTTAAATTTTTTGTGCGGCACCCTCTCACTTCGTGTCAAAACCCATAAAAATATTATTTGCAAAATTTGAAATTAATCGTTCAATTCTAAGGCGTGACTCCGGCCACTTAAATTGCCACTAAAACTTCAAGTACCCAGGGGCACGGCTTAAAATGTCGTACAAAAAATTTAAATTTTTTTAAGCTCAGAACAAAACCTCTCAACTTTAAGTGGCCGGGGGCACGCCTAAGAATTGAACAATTGATTTCAAATTTGGCAAATAATATTTTTATGAGTATTGACACAAAACGGGAGGGTGTCGTACAAAAAAAATACCCAGAACAATTTTCTCAACTTTAGGTGGCCGAGGGTCACGCCTTAGAATTGAACGATTGATTTCAAATTTTACAAATAATATTTTTATGAATATTGACACGAAATGGGGGGGGGGGGGGGGGGGTCGCAAACTGTACAATGAAAAAAAAATTCTAAAGCAACCTAATGGCCACCCTAAATTCAACATGCAATATAACAGAAGTTGAATAAAACTGATAGCTATTTCCATAGAAAATAATTTACTTTGATGATCGTGTTATGTTTTGTGAAACAAGGAAGGATAAAGGTTGTGTTCTAGAATTTTGTATAAATATATCGTTATTGTTTCGTGTTAGAGCAGACATTCAGTATACGATATAAAAGCAAATGTAAAGACTAGCATGGAGGGTATGAGCAACGAAATGGAAAAGTTAGATACCAACATCAATCACTGCAAGTCGTGAAGTAATGAAGAAACAGTCTGAGAGCATTAATCAAAAATGAATCAGCAAATGGAAGAAACTCGTGAACACATAGATGAGAAGATTCTCCAAATAAAAGCAAGTCTACGTATTGAACTACAGAAAATTGTGGATGAGGAAGTCGAGAAAGTGCAATCGATGGTTGTAAATTTTGAAAAATGTAGAAATTAATGGCAAATTCACACGGTTAGACAAATGCAAGGTATGAAGCTAAAACCTCCACCATACGAGGGTACATGATCGTTTGGAATTTTCAAATTCCAATTTGAAACAACAGCTGATCAAAATAACTGAAATGATACGCATCGTGTGGCAGCTTAGTGGCACTGAAGCAATTATCAGGGGTACAATTATCAGCGGAAGCAAGAATGTCCTTATTTTTTCTGTGACAATAATCTTTTGGGATTTATTTATAATATAATTATTTTATGTGTAATTATTTTGTGAAATTGAAGGACTTAAAATGTAAGCTGTTTTTAGTTTTTGATTTTTTTTCGTTTCAGAATTTTTAGTTTCGGTCGTGACCGTTTTAATCGACTTCAGTAACATAAATAATTTTTATGCGAGGTGAAACTATAATAAACTGTTATTATAACGAATGTTTAGGAAAAGAATAAACGAATGTTTAGGAAAAGAATATCAGATGACGAAAGATCTTGGGCTTGACGGCTTGAATATAATGACAAAAAAATTTATGTTTAACAAAATTTAGTGCATTACTTCGTTGTGATAGTGGATCTTGGTTTAACTTTTCGGTAACCGATTGTAATGCTTTCAATGCAACATTTCGTACATCAGAATCGTACTTGTACACCCCATTCCATGAATCCATTAATGATGCCAATATATCTCAGTGTTTTGGAATTGTTTTAACCTATAGTTTCGTTATAACTATAGTTATGTCACTTGATGTGACACGACTTCGGCAATTAGGGTATTAAACTGACGTGTAATGTCTTCGGTAATTAGGGTAGGGTGTATATGACAAATTTTAATTTATCAGTGAAATTTATTATAATACTTGTTAAGTTTGAACAAACAAAATTATTAAAATGGGTGTATATGACTTAAGTCACGTTGCATACATTTTTATATGGCTTAAGTCGTTTCTTACGCTTAAAGTCATTTTATACGCTAGATGTTAAATGATATTGCAGTTTTCATGTAAGAATAATTTTGTTTAGCGTAAAAAGTAATTTTTAATTAATTATATGAATTAAAAATTGATAAACTTTTGTGTTTTTTTTAGTATAAAATTATTTCATGTATAAATATTTTGTGAAATCAAAGGGCGTAAAGATGCTTTTAGTTTTTGATTTTTTGTTTCAGTTGTGACCCTTTTTACCGTTTATTTGGCGTGACATGACTATAGTCATAAAGTCCTCCTGATGTAACACGACAGTACTCGGAGGGGTGAAAAACATTTGTAATGTATTTGTTACAGTGAAGACAAATAAACATTATTGTTATTTTGTTTTAAGGTGCATTCTAGATAGATGAATTCTAAAACACGATCGATTTGTCCAGAACGAACGGAATACTTTATATTAGTACAGGTTATTTTGGACATAATAAATAATTGTAAACGAAACGCTGTATCGTGAACATAAAACCGTGTAAATTTAAGTAAAGTGATGTTTTTAATTGTGAATAAAGTTTAAAGTGTTATTTAATAGAAATATTATGTATTGTTTTAGACTGGGATATTCTACAATCAACCGTTGGGTTTTCTGAAAATATAGGATATTGCAAGAATATGTTAGATCGGAATATTATTTGTTGCACTGTTGTCCTGTTGTTTTTAAACAGTGAAGGCAAGACTTATGAAAACCTGGAACTTTTGCTTACTATAATCAGTGATCGAATCCAGAAGAGAATTTGGGGATAATGTTTATCGAATTTAGAGTGAGGCAAATTCGAAGGATAGAATAACGTGACAATATTTTTCCCTCTAACCCGCTATATTACCCTTTAAATTTTTATACAAATATGAACATTTCAGAAATAATATGTTAAAAGATATTACAAATATATATAACATGATAACAGTTCTAGAACTAACAACACGACTTGTGTCAAATTTTGAACTGAAATTTAAAAATACGTTTTGAAAATTTGATGCCATTTGTTTTAAAATATTGAATATTGAATGATTTTATAAATAAAGGCTGATAAAGGAAGGTGGAGTTATTATAAATTTAACATATTAACTTTTATTATATTAACTAGAAATCGACTTATTTTATTATTAGTTAAATTTATTATTTTAATCTTAAATTTAAATTTAACTACAAATTGATGCCTATTTCTTAGAAACTAAGGGAGTTGTGACAACATTGTTGCAACAACTTAATTTCACTTAGGATAAAAGTTTGTCGAAAGAAAAATTAAATCATGATTACCATAAATTTATGATATGAGAAATTTTTCACCATATATTATTAAATTTTCTTAATGTCTAAATTAGTTTTATTATTTAATATTTTTATTTTCAAACTTGAAATTATTATTATTATTAACACCGACAAGAATTTATTTTAAAACAACACAACAGCCGAAAAAAACACTCTTTGATTTTATTTTATAGTAATATTATAGGTAATACAATTTAGACATAGCCAATTATTACTGGACATTACTGATTTTCTCTCATTGTGATGTAGTCGCAGTGCGTTAAATACTATGTTAAAATTATTTTTTAAGCGTAACCAAATATAGTAAGCGAATAAATTAAATTTTTAGTAACAGACACGAACCATCATAAAAACTGTTAATTGGCAAATAAATCATGCATCATCCGTAATTTGAAGTATTATAGAAAATATAGTATAAATCTAAAATTGTATTATGTAATAATGTGTTTACATCATGAAATTTCCATACAATATATATTGTACATTATGCAAAATATATTTAGGAAAGATTCCGGTTTAGAAGAGATTTTAAATTTTTTTATGTTTACATCAAGAAAGATATTGAAAGTAATTGTATGAAATTATGAATTGTATGAAAACCAACAGAATACATACAATCTTGGTTTTTACATTATTTACACTGTACGATTTCATGATGTAAAGGAATTATTAGTATTTTTAGAAAAAAAAGATTAACTTAAAATTAAATAATTTTAAAACTAGTATCCAATTCTAGGATCTAAAACTTAATTAAAATTAAATGCATAATATTTGTGTTTTTAAGTAATAAAATTAATATTAATTTTTAGTTTTCTAATAATAACATTATTTAAAAAATAAATGAATTAAATCGAAATTTATTTATTTTTTAGTTTGTATTTTATACTTTTGTTCAGGCCTTTGGCAACTGGTTCGTTTATCTTATCATTGTTTATTTACTGTTTTTTTTTCTTAAATGGCAAAAAACAAACAATTTTAAAATTATATTTTATGTATATATATCATATACTTGTTGTTTTAATTTTAATTAACTGGCACCAGAGTTTTTTTTTTTTAGAATTAAATTTTTATATCAATACTTTAAGTAGCATCTTTATTTTTAAATTTATATTAATTAAAATGAAATATTTACTTTTTAGAAAATTTCAAATTTTTGAACTGTAAAATTTAAATTTTATATACCTGAGAATAACTTTCATTTTGATTTTCTTTACATAATTATTTTTATAAAATTTTTATTTATTGCAAACGATTACTTAGTTTTATATTTTTTTTTTCTTTTCATTTATATAAAATATATGACTTCATGAATAGTTTTACTTACTTATAAGACAATATGGTCTAATTTAAAATACTTTTTAAGATAAATTTTAGCCTCTATTAAATTTTTTGCTTTGGAATATAAGTAAGTATGATAAACGAACAATCATCTTACTTATAAAAATTTATATTAAAACCAAAATGATTTATTAATTAATTACAATTTCTTTTACTAAAATCAAAATAATATTGATTATGGCACGAAAAAAAAAACTAAAAATTAATTAAACTATCTATGTGAACTTTAACAAAAAAAAAAATATTTTAGGAAATATCCTAAAACCTTCAGAAAAAAAAATATACAATTCAATTCAATATCAGTCTATAAAGTTTAAATATTTATAATTTTATTAGGCAAAATCTTAAATTTTTAAGTAAATTTTAAGTTAATATTTATTCATAATTAAGAATATATCTCTTTAATTCTAATTATAAACAAAACAAAAAATTGTATTTAATTCAGTCTTATTTCAGTCTTAATCATTCTTTTTGTTTGTAAATTTATTAGTCTAATATATAATTGATTTTAATTAAAATAAAAAATTATTCTATTTTAATTTTTTTTTAATTAAAAATATATGATTAAGCTATATGTATAGACAAAAACTTTATAGATTATAATTATTAAAAAGTTCGACAAATAAACTTTTTATTATAAACCTATTTGAGGTAGTTTTGTTTCTAGCAATTTTTTTTATCTTTAGTAAATTTGTACAAATGTTTTATGGGGATTACAAACATCCCGAGCATCAGGTGATGTTTCTACCATTACAACTAATCTACCGTCTGGTAGTAATGCAACATCACTTGGACGATCTTTTTCATCTAAGCTAGTTGGCATCAGAGGGAAAGATGATGGACGTATTTCAACCTGTAATGAAATGAAAATTGTAGTATAATGAATTTATTGTACATGAGAGGATTTCGTGGTAGAAAAATATTTATTATTTATCAAGGAAGATTACACCATCACCCCGATTACAGAAGCCAAGTCATGTCACTTTAAATGACTAAAGTCACATCGCATCAATTTTCGTATTGTTGAAGTCGTTTTTTACGCCTCAAGTCATTTTATACGACAGTTGTCACTTTAAATGACATTTTAGTCGCCTCAATTTTTCATGTGACAATAACTTTTTCAAGCGTCTTTAATTGTTTTTGTGAAATTAAAGAACGTAAAATGTAAGTTTTTTTGGTTTTGGAGTTTTTTTGTTTCAGAATTTTTAGTTTTAGTCGTGATCGTTTTTATCGACTTCAATAATACCAATTTTTAAGCGACGTGACATGACTATAGTCATGTCACCTGATGTGACACGACTTCAGTAATCGGGGTGCATACTTCGCCATTGTAGAATATAATTTTTCTATTAATAAAATTGATATTCTACGTTTATAATCCAGGAAAATTTTTGCTCAAACATCCACACTAAATATATCAAATTGTAGTTAAGCTGCCTTCACCATTAAGTTAAAATATAAAATACTTGCTGAATAGTTATTCAGAGTCAAGATCAATTATATCAACCTCAAATAAAACTTCATCATCATTATCTTCACCAAACAAAAGCTCCAGCAATCTCCATCAATCAACAACTAACATAATTTGGACAATGCCACTAGCAGGAGTTTATTTTTTGTTTGTTAGTGTAAATAATTTTTTTTTCTTCTCGCGAATTTTAATTATTTTTGGAAGCTTGTTGGCCGTGATCTGTGCGTTCAGGGTTGCGAACCAACACGCCATGGGAATGTTGTGCGCCGCAACACTCTTCTTCAAACGTGGATGCAATTTCCCGGTGGTGTCTGCGATCGACCCACCCGTTCTTTCAACTGAGCAGAGGCAGGATCAAGCTGCTAATACCTTCACGGTAACGCACGAACAGCTTGAGAAGATGTTGGATGACCGGGTGAAAGCTGCCTTTGTTAGAATGTAACTTCATCAAACATCTGCTCCTCCGTCTACACCCTCCACCTCAAAACTGCCGCCATCCAACTCAGTAGACTTCTCCTCCATGCGCTCCGCAAATTAACGCCATTACTCTAAAAGTTCCTCCCTTTTGGTCTGATAAACCAAAATTTTGGTTTACCAGGCTTGAGGGCCAATTCTCCCTGAGCAATATTAAGTCCCAGAAAGTCAAGTACAGTTATGTACTTGGTGCCATAATGCCGTCGCTTGGTCCGCTGGTTAGACATTATGCTCCATCCAGACCAGACTAACTTTTATGATAGGCTTAAAGAGGCTCTTCTAGTCCGCCTGTCAAGCAGCCCTTCAGACCGCTTGCGCAATGTGCTCCGCGGTATGGAACTGGGGACTAAAAAACCCTCGCAATTTCTCCGGGATTTAACTGCTGAATCCCAAGGTCTCGTTTCTCCCAAAGGTTGTGCGTACCGCTATCGCAGCTATTGAGGCTGATTTACCGAAGACTGCTGAGATAGCCGACAAAAATTTGGCCACAATGGTTGGCCCTAAGCTAAGTTCGGTAGATATTCCTTTCGTTCCTTCTCCTTCCTCTTCCAGCGAGGATAAGGCTTGGGTCCTGCGATACTACGAATTGCAGAGCCAAAACACGCACAGCTGCTAAATGCCTTGCAGCGTAGTCAAATCGCACAAATCAATCTTCTGCGCGACCCCGTTCCAGTCCAAAAATAGAGGCAAAAATAGAGGAAAAACTCTCTCAGAAATCAGCTTTCAATCTTTACGCTGCTAACGCTACTCCCATTAGCACTTATGGTACCCGGACACTAACTTCAAACATTGGTCTCAGTCGTGTGTTCTGTCAGACCTTTGTTATCGCCGATGTTACCATCCCTATTCTCGGAGTTGATATCTTGAACAAATACGGTCCCCTAGTGAACGTTCAAAATTGACGCCTCGTTGATCCAATAACGTCCTTGTTCGCTCTCCCTAAAATTTCCACATCTCCAACGCTCTTGCTAACAACCATGAATAATGCGACGGTTGATATAAAAATCAAAAATATTCGTAAGGATTTTAAGGGTATCACTACTCTCCATGACCTGGCTAAGCCAGTCAAACACAACGTGACCCACGGTCCTCCTGTTTCATGTAAGTATTGCCGAGTTGCTCCTGACAAACTGGCCATCGCAAAGATGGAATATGATTTAATGTTATCTCAAGACATCCAATCCTTGGTAATCTCCTCTCTTTTTCGACTACCGTGCTCTAAATAATTGTAATGGGCAAGATATAACATGTCAGTCGAGCTTCTATTTTCCATCCTCTTTCCATAGTAATATACTATATATATCTTCATATTCAATCAACTTCATAATCTGCTTGTTCATAAGAACACATTTCTTTAAAATATTTCTTAAATATGAAACTTCCGGAAAAGACGTATTAAGTTCTATGCTATTTTTTGTTACTATTTTTTTTTTGCTTAAAAGAAAGAAAGAAAATAACGAAATACATAAATAATTTTGTGCAAAAGAATTTATGCTGAGAATGTTCTTTTTCATTTGGCTCGTGCTATGAGAATTTTTTTCCAATGTGTTTTTTTTTAAGTTCGTTAGGTTTGGAAAATGGTAAAGAAAGTTCGTTGTGAATTCTTGAGGAAGTTTGACAATTTTGTGGAGTGGAGTTGATTTGGTGGTTTAAAGAGTCTGAGTTGTTTCTTTTTAGCTCGCCGGTGAGTAGTGGAATCAGTGTTGTTATGTCATTTTAATTTTATTGTAATTTGTGCTAAAAATTATTGGTTAATAATTATAGACATAAATTAATTATAATTCTAAACATAAATAATTAGAAACAAAAATTATAATAAACGATTACAAGTTAAGTTGGGGTTGATAAAATTACTTAATGTCAGCCCAGATATGATAATTTAAATAAAATTTAAGAAAAACAAAAATTATAATAAACTGTAACCAGTTCGATGTTGACAAAATTATTTAATGTCAACACAGATATAGTCCCTGGCCCACGCCGATTTCATGTGATGATTACCACATTTTTTACACTTTGTGAGGCGCCTGTCCTTGACGCGCCCGAAAACTTTTGTTCTGCGATTTTACTCAAATCGGCCGCTGTTTCGTTCGGCAAGCCCCGAAAAATACCGATTGCCTGCGATCTTGTTAATTTGTTACCACATTTTTTTTAACTGTGGTGATTAAATGTGTCTGCTATTGTCGAGTCCGACTACTGACATTTTGGTATGTTTGCGTTGTCGGACTAGACAATAGAAGACAAATTTTTGTCGGACAAGGTTACCCTCGTGTTCTAAATCAAATTTCCAACCCCCATAGTTAAAAAAAAAACAAAAATTTACAAGATCCCGGGCAATCGACATTTTTCGGAGCTTGCCGAACGAAAAAGCGGCCGATTTGAGGAAAATCGCAGAACAAAAGTTTTCGGACACGTCAAGGACAAGCGCCTCATGAAGCAAAAAATATGTGGTAATCAACACGTGAAATCGGCTTGGGCCTAGGGACTAATAAAATAATTTAAAATAAAGTGAATGAACGCCAAAGTAAACAAAAGTTAATATTTCTTTACAAATAATTACATCGCTATTCCTGAGAAATATCCTATTCCTCATATTCAGGATTTTTCGCATCAATTACATAAAGGCAAATTTTTTCCACCATTGATCTTTTCCGCGCATATTGCGATATTGCAAAAACTGTAATTTCAACTCCGTTCGGACTCTTCGAATTAGTTCGAATGACTTTCGGGTTGCGAAATGCTACGCAATCCTTCCTTCGGTTTATGTACTCCCTTCTACGAGACCTTAATTTCTGTTTTATCCACATAGATAACCCTCTTATTGCTTATAAACCTTTGAGGAATACCTCAAACATCTTAGGTCTGTTCTTGAGCGTGTTTCTGACGCTGGTCTCATTATCAAGTAGATAAATGCAACTTTGCTAAAACTAACGTTGACTTTATCGGACATTCGATTGATTCAACTGGAATCAAACCAACTTTTGAACGTGTCGATGCTATTAATGGTTACGAACGGCCCGTAACGGTTATTCAACGCCACCGTTTTCTCTGAATGATAAACTTTTCTCATTCCTCACGCTGGTGGTCATTCAGTGGTCTGAAGACACCATTCAAGCCTTCGATCTTTGCAAGCGGCAACAACTTTTTCTCATCCCTCACACTCTGCCTAACTTGCTGTTATGGTCGACGCTTCCGACAAGACACTTGGCACCGTTGTCCAACAAAAAATTAACGATTGTTGGACACTACTAAGTTTCTTTTCTGTGCGACTTAATGAGTCGCAACAGAAATATAGCTGTTATGATCGCGAACTCCTAGCAACTTATTCTGCTATCAAACACTTCCGGTATCTCCTTGAAGGTAGAGTCTTCACTCTTTTCACCGATTATAGGCCTCTCATCTATGCTTTGTCGCAGAACCCTGCCAAAGCAAGTTCTCACCAGTTCCGTCACTTAGACTTCATAGGTCAATTCACGACGGATATTCGCCACATTTCTGGAAGAGATAATGTAGTTGCCGACACACTTTCTCATGTTGAGCAAATATCAATTCCCGAAAACATTAACTACGACGAAATTGCTGACGCTCAGTTCAATGATCTCGAACTCAAGGAATTAGTGGACGATGGAATAGGTGGTCTACATCGTGTGGTGTGCCCTCACATGCGGGACACTTGTCAATAATTTCAGGTTCAACTCTGCTCGTGTAGTTGTTTAGAATGCGCGACCAACCGGGGTAGTTGGACCTCTTCGGCAGCGACTTTTGGTGGCTTTTCATTTAGAACACGATTTGGGGTATAGTTCCTTATTGCGTTTTCAACCGTTTTGGTGTGGAGTGCTTTTAAGCCAGTTCTATAGGTAGATTCGTCAATGTCACCAGTAACCTGGCTTTCTCTGACATCTTGCTGTCGTCCTTATGTCTCTAGGTGGTTCGATCGTAGTTAAGGTGTCATTGCAAGGATGTTGCTATTTGTGACAGGCCAATAGATATTCTTTGGTTAGAATTTCATTATGCTCACGGACCGGCAATATGTTACATTCCTCGTGCAAGTGATCTCGATGGGCCATCAAGTGACTTTCGGTTGCGGTTCGCAAGGTAGCATTTTGTGTTGTTTGTAACTTATTCCAGTGAGTGTTGGCCCCTTAGGGGTTCATATGGGTGCAGCATAATTTATAATAGGTCTTCCTATTGCCTTGTAAGTTGTTATGATCGTGTGCGTGCGCATTGTGTCGAATACTTTTGACAGGTCAAGTGCAACTAAAATTGTTCTAGCGCATGGTTGTTTTTGATTCAGATCTGGTGATCACTGATCTGGTTTTTATTCACCACAGTTCTGTCAAACTCCTTACTGATAAAGAAAATGAACGAAATGCGAAATGCAAGTGCGAGCGGGATGCCAAAAAATAAGAATAATATTTTGAAATTTGGCTCGAGATTGTAATACGTAGAAGCACGGGTACCGTATTCCTAAAGTAAATTTTCGACACCCAGAAAAAAATTATCTCTCTAATATTGCTATATTCTCTTCGTAAAAAGAAATTGGTATCAACATCACACAAGAACTTCAGTTTTATTTTAATAATGACTTAAAAGCTTATTTTAGTAAATGGAAAGCTACAATTGAATCTCTAAATACGAAGTAATATACTCCTTGACCGACTAATAGAAGTAAACAATACACTATTTGAATTAATGAACCCCTATTACATATAATGTACATTGGTATAAGTTTAGATTCCAAATTAAAGTCCAATCAAAACTCGTATATCAAAAACCATTGACCAGACGAATATTACTTGACAGAATAATAACTGCTAAATGAATTGAGAACAACTTGTATTAGAAAAATCAATTGTCCTACCATTCAGAACACATAAAACTCCCTCTTGGGCTTCACTCCCCTAAAACACACCTAAATAGACAAATTTTTTTCATAACACTTACCGCCCACAAAAATTCCAGTTGTGGTGAAAATATCAAAACTCGTTGATTCTTAGAATCACCAACAACAACACGACCATCATCATCACAGCACAGTCCAGAAGGACGACTAAATTCATGAATTCCATTGCCTTCATGGCCTTTGGCAGATAAAATCTAAATATAATAAAAAAGAAAATTCAATAAATTGATTCTTCCAAACTCAGTCGATAAAACTATTCATACCTTAGTTAAAGTTGAATCTAATAATAAAAGTCTATGATTTTCAAAATCTGATATTATAATATCACCTTGTGGTGTGAAACATACACCTCTTGGAGTTGTAAGTCCTTTTAATGAACGACTATGATTAACACCATCAAAACTAAATCTTGATATAAAATGTCCGTCTGGATTGAATAACTGTATTCTATGATTCCTCGAATCGGTAACTAGCATTTCTCCTTTGGAGTTTACAGCAATATCCCATGGATATTGAAACTGACCGCAATCTTTTCCATAACTACCAAATTTGAGTACAAAAATTCCCATTGATGTGAATAGCTAAAAACAAGAAACAGATTTAATCAAATATTTAAAACAAACAAGATTGATGCTCATCATACTTGTACTCTATGGTTATCCTTATCAACAACAACAATTCTATTTTGAGGATCGGTACTTATTCCAGCTGGTAAATCAAATTGACCATTACCTGTACCTTTGCTACCAAACTTATGTTTAAAACTCCCATCTGAGTAGAATATTTGTACACGATTATTTCGACGATCTGCAATAACAATATTACCATCTCGATCGACACACAACCCCCAAGGACGGCTAACTTGTCCGTCCTCGTGTCCATCAAATGCAAAAGATGTACTTGGTCCTAATGATGGTTTAGCAGAAATAGGAGTTGTGTGTCCAGGTATACATTGTCCAACCACTGACACACCAGGTAATGGTCCTAACGATGGAATTAAATTCGGCGACGTACTTACAATAGTATTGGAAGAACAAGGTTGATCCCATGCCGAAACTCTTGGTACTTGAGTTGGTGTTGAAAGAGTTCGAACTATAGGACGCCGTGTTAATATATTCCCATTTGGTGGTATAATTGGTGGCGTTATAGAATTACTTGTCAAACGTTGATCAATCAAAACAACATCTCCTTGAGTTCGAATATCATGAAGTATTTCAAAATTCGGTGTAATAAATGAAATAAATTCTTCCTTTGGTTGAAGATTTTTGTACATCGCAGCAAATTGTTCCATTTGACTTTCACCTCGCGTCAATGTATGCACCAATTCCATATTGCTTAAACAAGGAAATGATTCCAATCCTTTTGTTAGCATTTCAGAAGTTTGTGCCAAACCAGCTAAAGCAGCTCGTAATCCAGCCATTTGATCGGAGAGTGATGTTAATTTTTGCTGACGATATTTATCAACTTTTTCAAGTAAAACACGTTCACGTTCTTCAGCAGCCATTATAAAATGACGCATTGCTTTGCGTATGCGTGACGATGCTTCAATGGCATCACGTTCAACAGCTTGAGAAAATTGTACAGCCCGATCGATGCTTGCTTTTATAAATTTATTTCCCACTTTTCCACTTTCGATAACATTTTGAATTTTTTCTTTTGCTGTTTCAGCAACTTTGGCAACTGGAATACAATTGTGATCTTTGTGCTCCCATAATGTACATTCTTGACAAACGATTTTTTTGCATGTTTCACATACGTATCTGAAAATTAATAAAAATGAAGTAAAAAGTTGACTGGTAAATTTATTGACATCACAATTATTTGCTACTGCTATAGCAGTGAATGATACAAATTTGTTCTTCTACTTGAATTAGCCCTCAATTAGTAAAAAAGAAATAAACTTGTTTATAAATAATAATTTACCTTAAAACTTCTCCATGCACATCACATTGTGGATCTGAACTATGCCCATTTGATCCATTTGAAATATTGGCTGACGACCCAATCGGAGATAAGGTACTTAATGGTATAACACAATGATCTCGTGTAAATGAATTATGATGATGATGTTGAACACAGTCATCACATAGAGCATCGTTGCAATCTAAACAACGACTGGAAGCATGTGAATCACATCGTCCACATACTACTCCCAGGGATGATGATAAACAATGAGAACTTGTTGACGATGATGTTTGTGGTGATGTCGATGGTGTTAAGGAAATACCATGGATCAAATCATGAGGGTGTGATACATGGTGACTACTGGTTGGCATCGATGATCCAATTGCACCAAGAGCATTACCTAATAAATAATCGTCATTGTTTAAATTATTTTCATTGTTTAAATTACGCGTGAAAGCACTATGTTGCGGTACATTAACCGGACCGGATGATGTTTTCATTGAATTCCATTGCGGTAGAGTATTCAATATATTTGAAAACAAAAAATGATCATTTGCAGTTGAAGTGATTTGATCATTTTGAGCGCCTGATTTACCATTTGTTGAACTAGCCGTTAATTGCAATGAGCCACCACCATTTGATAGTAATGCCATTCTGGTTTTTGGTTAAACTGAAAACAGAGATAAAACAAAAATAAATACGTTTGAAAAATTTGTGTTAGTGTTAGAATTTATTAATATTTCTATTTTTTCAGAAATCGAACAAAGAAATCAAATACTTTTTTATTATTTTATCCTTTTATATATTTTAAAACGAAATAAAATTTTCCTAAAAAACGAACATGAACCTCAACAACAAAACCAAAATGGAAAAATAGAAACAGGTAAGATAAAACTAAAACCTAATGAAACGGAATCGAATGAGAATGAAATTTTAGATGTTTTTTTTTCAATTTAAAACAAAATTAATTAGTTCTTCAAGTAAAGGTAAAGAAAGGTTTTAACAGGATCGGATGCGCTATAGGATTTTTGTTATTATTTTTATAATTTTGATGTTTATTGACAAAGAAATCATAGCAAAGCATATTTTTAAGGATGTTGTATATAACTTCTTTCGAAAACCATTTGCCATCTTTCTGGTAGCTTCTTTTACTAAAAAATTTTGTAGAGACCGGAACAATTAAAAATCAGAAAGTGCCAGATCTAGCGAATATGGTGGGCGTGACAGTACATCCCATGGTGGAACACAACTTACTTTTTGGTAGATAATAAAAAAATGATTCTTTTGAAATCAACCAAACATTACGTTTTTTTTATGAATCTCGGCTTTCTAGGTGTTTTGGACCAGTTTATTTTTTTTTACTCTATGATCTTTAACATTGTTGTAGACAACCCATTTCTCGTCTTCAGTAATGATACGCTCTAAAAATGTTTTTTTTTCTTGAAGTTTGGGCAGCAAATCACTTTCGAGATTAAACCTGGACGTTTCAAATGATCATGAACGGTCGAATTTGACAAATTTAATCTTTCAGCGATCTAACTAGTTAGTATTTGCCGGTTTGCATCTATTAATGCCTGCATTGTGTCTTCTGCTTTAGCTGATCTTTCAGAACGTGGTACATCTTCAACATCAAAATTGCCGGATTGAAATTTTGAAAACCACTTTTAACACTGGCGTTCTATCAATACATCTTCTCCAGACACATCGAATAATCTTTTTCTTGCTTGAAGCCTTTTCGATAATAAAATATGTCAAAAATGTTGCTTTTTACTTTCCATATTTGAAAGTGTACCAATCAAAAACTGCTGCGTAGAATAAATTAAACTTTTTTACAAGCAAGCCTTACTATATCAGCTGTCAACATATTTAATGATTATGTGACCTAAGTGTGAAGTTTGCTGTGAAAAATACCATTAAGTCCTCTGTTGAAAAAAGCGAACTTTCTACCCGAACAACCTTATATTTGTATTTCCTAATCCAAGAATATATTTTTAAATCAAATGTGTTGTTTAGTAGGAATTACAAAAAGTTCCTAAAACCTAAGGAACAAAACACAATTAACTATTGGTTTCTTTATTATATTTTCATAAAACTTTTTAAATAAGTTGTTTGCGTAAAGTAACAAGAGTTTAACACCCCGATTACTAAAGTCGTGTCACATCAGGTGACATGACTATAGTCATGTCACGTCGCTTAAAAATTGGTATTATTGAAGTCGATAAAAACGGTCACGACTGAAACTAAAAATCTTTAATTTCATAAAAACAATTAAGAACGTTTGAAAAAATAATTGTCACATTAAAAATTGAGGCGACTAAAATGTCATTTAAAGTGACATATGACGTATAAAATGACTTGAGGCGTAAAAACGACTTCAACAATACGAAAATTGATGCGATGTGACTTAAGTCATTTAATGTGACATGACATGCCTTCGGCAATCGGGGTGTAAGTGACATTATGTTGTAAGTGAATTTTTTAATTTATTTATTTTTATCGTTTAAGTCATTCAATATATTTCACTTATATTTCAATATATTTCAATTACATTTTATTGAACTTTATTTCATTTTGTTATTTCAAATCGCTACCTTTTAACTACATTAGAATAAGTATAATATTAACTGAAGAGATTCGTGAATCGTGAGAAAACTCTAGTAACTATGGCCGTTATGTGAATTTAGCCAATTCGAAATCATTTTTCATTTTCTCTTAGAAATCTTCTTAGAAATGTTTGTAGATGTTTCGATTGGTATTTGAGCTGATACTCATCAGAATTACCATAGTTCGAAATCCTGGTGCTTTACATATGATATTCAACCTCAGAGGCGGTGATGAAGCATAACGTTAATTTGATGTGGTAATGCGCAGCAGTGAGTTCCTGACCATAGAATAACAATCGGGAACTGCGAGGAGTCGCGCCGTGAGTTTGAATCTAGTTCTTCAGTCAATTAAAAATGCTGAATTCGAAATGCGAAAAGTTTTAAAAGGGAACGGAATGAAAAGTGCAAGGAAAAGGGACTCTGACGAAACCAAAATCCAGAGAAACTGGATCTGGTCTTGGTTACACCACCATATCAAATATAATTAATAAATTTCAAAAGAGATTTCACTCGCCCCATGATTTCTGCAATATCCCCACCAACCATCTAACTTCCAAACCATTACCCATAGTGCAATATAATATAAAAAAACTCGATGGAATAGTGCAACATAATATAAATAAGTTTAGCAAAAGTACATGCAACGTGATTTATTCAATCGAAAATCTTTTCCAAACATCGTCACCAACATAGTCGGTGTTTGTTTCATCTTGTTTTCTATTTTATCTAGTATTTAAATTGATTAGCATGCTTAATCTAATATTTTGTAACTTAGTAATTACGTCGTGTCTAAAAACTCAAGAATGTTTGTTGTTTTGACTTGAAGATCAAAAACTGTGCATTTATTTGTATTAAATGTGATAACCTGGCATCCGTAAAAAATCAATACCTTTCGGCCACCTATACATTTTTTTTTGTATAAGGCACTTGTTGAATCAATCAGTAATATAATGACAACTATTGCACATGCCTTTACCTAAAAACAGCTGCACGATTTTTTTCCGAATGACAAAGTAAAATTTTCACTAATTTTTTATGAGGCAAACGTTATTTTATTAAACAAACTAATGTCAAAAACGACATTTTTCATATTTGTCATTTAAATGTTAAATGTCAGCCGATTCACTTCATAGAACATAAACGCAAAAGGTGAAAAAATTACATTACACCAAATTGTACTTTAATGACAAGTTTTTTGCAATAATACGAATTTTGCAAATCATAATAATTTTTCATTTCCTCCCAGAATACTTTAACATATTTGTGTGGGATTCAAACTGACACTCATCAGTAACACCATTTTTCGAATTCGGTGATATACATATTCAGACAGAGGGAGCGGAGCGGTGATGAAACATATTTAAACTTCGATGTACCATGATTTCTAAATTGAAAATATATTATCACATATTCACTTAAGTTGAATCATTTACTTAAGCAAGTCATCAGTGATTGCACAATTCTTGTTGTGTTTTTGTAAATTTACTTCGGTTTGAAAGACTTGAGCATTATTTTTTTAAGGATGTTGGTTGTATGTAGTTTTTTTTAGGACTTGACTACTAAATTATAGTCAAAGAGACGAAAAATTGCTAGCACTTTCTAAAGGCTAATTTTTTAATATTACGTCACATAGGTGGAATAACGAAATATGTAGTCCACCGTCAGTCGGTCGGATTTGTTAGCGTTTGGTGTGGAAGCAGCTTCAATTTTGATACAAAAAGAACATATATCTTGCAACTACATGTTAAAACCTGAAAAATAATTTGAGAGCAGCTTATTTTAAAAATAAGTTTTACGAGCGTCACTCATGCAAATCTTGTAACCAGACGCGTCAGTCACGCGTTAAAGTTGTAAAAATTGAGTACATCGTGCAAGTACTTCCTAAAATCTGAAATTTAGTATGCAAGTGAAGAATATTATTATAATCACAAAAACTATAGCCAGTCAGTATATTTCTGTAACAGGGGCTCTGTCAGTCTCCAATAAAAAATTGCACCTTGCCCTTCTGTAATAGGACGCGCTCAATAAATATTTAAATATATTGAAGCCAAATCTTGTTTTCCGGTTATTGTCTGTCTAATTTCTTGGAGAGAGAGCAATGATATCCATTCTATACCTCTCAGCCTTTGTTTCTAGACTAACTAGAGCATCAGGGACGCTAAGACTGCGCACGTTTCACGTTCGGATTCGATAGTCTGGGTCCTTTTTCATGTCCAGCTAAAATTCTATTTTATGTCCCGGCATTTTATTCTATCTGATTTCTATTTTTAACAAAGATTTTTTCCGGGGTGAGGGTGTTAACCTTAACGTTTAAAAAGCGATCCCTAACTTTGCTGTTTACTTGTTTACTTTGTCTGTCTACGATACACTAACCTAATTCTGTCAGCTCAGCACTACCCAGGTAGCACGATGTGGACGTCGAATTTCGTTAGCTTTACTCCATTTATGTAATATAATATTGTTACGATTCTACATAAACGTAATGAAATATACAACAAAGTTCCATTCAACCTCAATTTTCCCTATTTCAAACGATCAAATAATATTTCAAGGTTACATTCTTTTCTTAGAATCAGGGTCAACATAAAATAAATGATTTTATGAATCAAATCAACATAACGTAAAATAATCGAATATTCTAATATTTTCTCAAGGTTTCTAAAAAGTTGTAGAACAATTAAGGAGTTGAATGCTTAATAAAACCTGGTGTGTTTGCTGACTAAGTAATCAGTGATCGAACTCAGAAGAAGATTGGGAATTACGTTTATCGAATTGAGAGTAAGGCCAATTCGAGGTAAGGTTGGAAAAACGTAACAATATTAAAAATTCAACCTTTAGAAAGTGCTTGTAATTTTTGTCGCTCGCCTTTTCCACTATTACAAGTGTGGGAAAAAAATCATTTCTGTGCATTTTATCAAAGAATTGTTTGTTTACAAATATATTATAATGGAACACATTTTTATGCCTAGAAACAAATATCACGTAAAATTAATTATTACTTCGGTTTGAAATACCTAAGTATTACATTCATGAGCTCAAAGTGAAATTCTTACCCCACTTTTTTGGCATTTCTCGACGTCTTAGGATCTACTGATTCTAAAAAAGCAAAAAAAAGTATGTCTGTCTGCCGGCCGGCCGTCACAACCGAGGAAACCAGAAAACGGCTGAAGGGATTTGAAAAATTTCGAATTCTAAAAATAGGTACACTCAATGGATCTGAAATGAATTTCAAATTATAGACCAATAGCCTTACTCCCAGTCATGTCTAAAATATACGAGCACTATATTAATTCACACATATCCAAAATTTTGGAGGACAACCATTTGATATCTGACAGCCAATACGGTTTTAGAAACAAAAGATCAACAACCGATCTATTGAACTATGTGGCACATATTTGGAATAGCATACTTGAGAAAGGTGGTGAAACGTACGTAATCGCATTAGACATCTCAAAAGCATTTGATCGAATTTGGCATGCCAACTTGATCAACAAGCTCGTTGCGTACGGTTTTCATCCCGCAGTCATGAAGTTGATTCAAAATTTTCTGTCTAACCGATACATCTCGGTATCTATAGATGGCTTTTCTTCTGAGTCCAAATTAACTAACGCTGGTGTACCCCAAGGCTCAGTTTTATCTCCCACTTTATTTTTAATTTATATCAACGAACTGTTGCAAATCACCAGTAACCCAATAAATAGTTTTGCAGATGATAGTACACTGCACAAGTCATTCGTCCCCCTATCTTCAAAGGGTAAAATGCATGAACGAATAAATCCCGTCCGGAGAGACGCTGCCATAAATGTAAACGAGGACCTAAAAAAAGTCGCCGATTGGGGTGACAAAAATTTGGTCAATTTTAATTCCACCAAAACACAGCTATTGATTGTTTCCAGATCAAAGACCGAGTTTCCCAACGATATTTCAATTAATATGTGTGACGACCAAATACGCGAATGTGAAAGCATTCGTTTATTGGGAGTCACAATATCCAATGACTTACTCTGGAACGATCATATAATGGCCATGGCAAAGAGCGCGTCAAGAAAACTCGGCCTCCTCAATAGATGTAAAAAATATTTTACTTCGCATCAATTACTCCACATTTATAAGTCCTATATTCGTCCCTGTATGGAGTATTGTTGTCAAGTTTGGGGCGCTGCATCTGTTACTATCCTGGCTCTTTTGGAATCTGTTCAAAAGCGAGCTATACGAATTGTTGGTGATCGAGATTTAACATTAGGTCTTGATTCCCTGCAACATCGTCGCACTGTTGCTGATCTCGTTGTTTTTTATAAATATCGTCACCAGCAGTGCTCGGATGAAATCAGGTCCATAATGCCTCAGACATATGTTTTTCCCCGTCTTACTCGTCAATCGGTGTGTGCGGGCGGTCGAACTGTCGAGATTACTCACTGTCATAGTAATAGAATGCAAAGAGATTTCTTTGTGCGTACATCGTACACATGGAATGCTTTGCCCGAATCAATAGTCTCGAGTGCTTTCAATCCACAAACATTTAAAAAAAGCGTCCACCTATACCTCAAGACGCATGTTGTTGTGGGACCTACGTCTTAAAAGGTATCTATGTGTTGTTGTGACACATTTTGTAATTCCTACTACACAACACTTCTTATTAAAAAAAAAAAAAAAAAAAAAAAAAAAGATGGTAAGAGCCAAAAGGTCGATGTGTGTGATAACTGTACCGGAAGTCACAGTGGTACAGATCAATTTCAGTTCGGCAAAAATTCATTTTATGAGTAATTCTTATGTATTTTTTAACGCTGAACGCCTGGTACTTTCTCTACAAGCTCTGGGGTTATCCCCCCATAATGCCCGGGGGATAATAATGTCAAAATCTTAAAATATATAATTAAAAGATATATTATCAAAATCAAATATTAAGCTATACTAGACATCAAATTCCAATATATCTTTTAATTATATATTTTAAGATTTTGACATTATTATCCTCCATAATGCCCGGGTTTTTTATTCGAGATTCAACTGGCTATAACTTTTGCTCCCAAAGGTGCCCACTCATTTTTTCTTTTGGAGCTTGTAGAGAAAGTACCAGGTTTCAATTGGACACTCAAAAATTAGTGAGGACTTTTGCGGAAATTAAGATGTGAACTCTCAAAGGTCACGTGAGGTCAAATTTAAAGTTAACAAGCTAGTAAAGTTTTATATCGTTTCTGCCATACTTTTGGTCGCTGAACGTGCATCTGAAGTTATTTTTTACCTATCTATCATGGAAACCCAAAAAACCGAAAATTCGGATCGAAAAAAAAACCGGGTAAATTTAAAAACTCATTTTTCTGCATAAAATGACTATATAAAACCAAAGGAATCATAAAAAACACTTTGAACCTAAACTCCGAAAATGGCTGACCTGGGGAAAAAACCGATGGCAGATTCGGATTCAGCGTTAAAAAATACATAAGAATCACTCATAAAATGAATTTTTGCCGAACTGAAATTGATCTGTACCACTGTGGAAGTGGGTCAAAAAAATCGTCGTGTGTCAAAACAAGCAAATATGCATATTTTTTGCTTTAAAAACGTTCATTTTAAATGGGAACGAGTAGGAATGAGTAGGAACAAAGAATGTGGAAAAATCTGGATGATCGGAGTTGGTATGTGAGATCAAAAACTAGATTACTGCATTAGAAGTTTGTCAAAAAAATGTTGTTTAGTGTGTCCAAAGAGAGATTTTTATTTATTTTTTTACCCAATTTTTTGGAAAAAAATAAAATTAATTATTTGTTTGGAATGAAATTTTATTATTATTATTGAGGATTATGGCATTATAAGTTTGTCAAAAATATGTTGTCAAGTGTGTCAAAAGAAAGATTTTTATTTATTTTCTTACCCAATTTTTTGGAAAAAAATAAAATTAATTATTTGTTTGAAATGAAATTTTATTATTATTATTGAGAATTATGGCATTATAAGTTTGTCAAAAAACTAATGTCAATTGTCAAGTGTGTCAAAAAATGATTTCATTTATTTTTTTATCCAATTTTTTGGAAAAAAAAATGTATCTGTTTTTATGACGTAAATGTAATTGAAAATGAATTGGACATGGAAATTCTTGAATTTGTTATAGTTTTTTAAATATTTTTGGAATTTTGAAAATAGTTTGTATTTTTGATTTTGTAATAATTTTTGCAATATTTTTAGAATTTTGGAAAGTTTTAATTTTTGATTTTGTAAGAATTTTTGGAATATTTTTAGAATTTTGAAAAATTTTAAATTTTTGATTTTATTCTAATTTTTGGAATTTTGAAAAAAATTTCAATTTTTGATTTTGTAATAATTTTTGCAATATTTTAGAATTTTGGAAATGTTTGAATTTTTAAGAATTTTTGGAATATTATTGGAATTTAGAAAAAGTTTAAATATTTGATTTTATTCTAATTTTTGGAATATTTTTGGAATTTTGAAAAAAGTTTGATTTTATTTAATTTTTACAATATTTTTGGAATTTTGAAAGAAATATGAATTTGTGATTTTTTAATATTTTCTCGAAACGCTAAATGGAGAGGTTTTTGAGTAGTTTGCTGAGTAAATCATCTTTTCACTAAATTATGTTAATTTATGATCTGTTATAATTTTCCAACAACGTATTGATGTTTCGTGTTAGTTTTGTAATTAATTTCTAAACAGAGATAAAAAAATACTTGTACTTTAACAAAGAGTTATGTTTGATATACAACGCTGCCCAAAAGTTTTTGCCGAAAAC
The DNA here is from genome assembly GCA_963693315.1 of Diogma glabrata. Classification (NCBI taxonomy): domain Eukaryota; kingdom Metazoa; phylum Arthropoda; class Insecta; order Diptera; family Cylindrotomidae; genus Diogma; species Diogma glabrata. Next base: position 422,828,469 of record OY856186.1, read on the forward strand.
TATATCAAAATCCTTAACCCAGACCGAAGTCTTGATATCTCAGAGCTTGAGATTTCAGCCCCTCCATATTTTAATATATAAAATATACTTAATTGGAAAGATTTAATTACTTATCATGGTTTTTTAAGGTAAGTTTTTTACTTGATTGAATCTAGAAGTCATTGCCGACTGTTGAAAACAGTTGAAACCAAAAAGTAGTTGTATGCAGATGAAATTTCGTTTTTTGACAAAAATTTTAATGTTTGCTAAATAACATTTATGCTAAATAGAGAGAAGGTTTGTGAATGATATCAGTTTCATTTTGTTATTCTATTAGTGAATTCTTTTCGACTGTACCGAACAAGTTCCAACACCGAATTATCGAATTTTGTATTCTTTTGGAATGAATTTCAATACAAAAAAAATAATTCGGTGGTGGAACTGTACTGAAATTTGTTTGATACAACGCAGTCATGTTTAGTATTAGTTATGACAACTTATAAATTAACGGTTCTGAATATCCTGAATATCCTTCTGAAGATAACATTGATATTTCAACCACAAAAATATAGAATCATATGTGAAAACAGTACGCCATGCTGGGACGTATAAAAAAACAAAATGTCAGTTATACCAAAAGAAATTTTTCATTTTTGTGTCATTTGTTTGCCCAACATTTACTGCCTAAAAATTTCCAAAGTCTAATTGCAAAACAGAGATTTAAATTCACGGTCATAAGTAATAGAAGAAAAATAAAATTATTGATTAGTATTTTATTGTTAATAGAAACTCCCCCAGTTATCCAAAAAAAAAAGGAAAGGAAATAGAAAAGGTAAGGAACACAAATAAAAAAAAAACTGCAAGGATACAAAAGTAAGGGTGCGTAATTTATTATATATGTTGTACATATTTTTTCTTTTCTAATGCGTTCATTTTTCTGTACCCAAAATTTTCAACTTAGGGGTAGTCCCGTTCAATTTATATTTTATTCATATCAATGTATTTTATTTACTCGGGTGTCTGTGTTTGTATACGCACGTAAAATTATTCGTTTGAATTGTTGGTATATACTATAAGCCGAAAATAATATAATTATATTATAATAACTAAGGATCAAAATTTATATAACTCACAGTAGATATTTCAAGAGCATTCATATGAAAATATTATAAAGTATGATGATTCATTGAAGAAAAAATTACTGATACTATAACTTTGATCTCTACTGTAACAATACAATATTTTTCTGTTTTCTACAATTATTCTATTATGCTTTCTTATAGCTTAGGAACCAACCATTCAAAATAAAATATTGAGAAAAAATTGCATTGAAACGTATACAAAAGATGAGAGAAGTTTTTATTCTTTTTTCGTAGAAATGAATCATGGAAAATTTTCGTTTGTCGTGTCTATTCACATGACACCCAAAGAATTGATTAGAAATAATTTCATGAACGTGACTATTTCAAAAATTATTGTATTTTATTTTTATTAATGGTTTTTAGGAATGTTTTATGTTGATTGTTTTTAGAAAATATATAAAAAGTGTCGTCTATAAAACATATAGCTGCGGGTTAGGAATAGGATGTTGATGAAATAGAACGAAAAATCTAGATAATTGTGAAATACCATTGACATATTTAATTAGGTATGTTTTAGTTGTGATATTTAAACCACACCCATTGGTTTCCAATATTATAGTGGTAGTTTTACATGCCAGTCAGTTGAATATTATAGATATCGACACAATTTGCAAACAATCATAGTTTTAATCAAAATAAATTGAGAATTGAATTTTGGTCCCTCAAGCCGGATCATGAATTTAATGACAATATGCATATTCCCACAACAAATATTAAAATAACATTTTGAGTAAATACCAAAATGCATCGATATCTGATAGAATCTAGCTTTTACAATGTTTCGGTAAAACGACTTTCGATAATTGTCTGTTGTTTCTGTTTTCGTTAGAGATAATATTTTATACCGTTTACATTGTTAACATTTTTGGGAAACCGAAGCTTATTTTGGCACATACAAGGGTATCGTATATTTTGATATATGGTATCTTCCAATGCATACATCAAAAGTTCAAGTTATGTCATTTTGCTAATTATTTGACAATGCAAAGTCACCGTCAACGTTTAAGCAAGAACGATTTGTAGTGTATCATGATTTTAATGTTGTTACATGTCGAAAACTTAACTGATTCTGTATGTAATTAATTTTTATTAATCTAAATTTTAGTTGATATACTTATAACCTTCATCTCTCTCAATAATCTTAAAATAGTTTAATAACACTGTTGTTACCACCTTTGGAAGTAACCCTAAAAATCACAGTTTTATTTTTAGATCACTGATAGTTTCACTAAGTACATATATGTCTCGCTATTTTTTGAGAGAGAAGCTAGTACCTCGACTATTTGCGCCATATACAGCCATGATAAATTAAAATTTTCCAATGACTTTAGTTATTATAATGAATCACACAGTTAACCCATACTGTAACTTTATCTTCAAGTAAAACCACAAACGAAATAACCATCAAAAAAACCTTTTTTGCATTAAAAACCAAGAAAATAAAATCTGGTAAACTAAAACTTCAATATTCTTCTCCAATTTCATAACTAAACATCCGCCCTCTTATTAAATCTAAATTTTTTTACCTACCCTTCCCACCCAGCTTAAACTGTTCTTTCTTTACTAGATATTTTTTAATTCAAACAAAAAAAAAACAGAAACAATTCATTTTAGTTCTTAAATCCGTCACTAACACCAAGAAAAATAAAGAAAGAATTTTTCTCATCGCAACAAAATAAAAGAAAAAAAATTTCACTTGACAAAATTTTTTCTTTGTAAAAACAAGAAGAATAACGACGTTAGAAAAATATACGTAGATTGAATGTAAGAAACACATGTTTTGTTTTTGGTTTAAGATAAAAATTTTATGTTGGTGCATCAATTTTATGATGGAGGAACTAATGTTTTTTGTAAATGCATTTTTTTATGGCATTTTTAATTGTTTCAAGTATTATAGATAATTGTTTTTCGTTACATATTAATTGGTTTGTTGATTATGTTTAGTTGCAGTGTACTAAAAGTAAACCAACATTTTGATTAGCTAGCTATTGAGAAAAGAAAAAACTACTTAGGAACATGCACATATAAAATTTAATTAGTGACAAACATACTGTGAAGATCACACGGTGTTTTGCTTTCGATGCACTGAAACACTAAGACAGGTGTGATTTGTCAACTTTCCATTTTTAGAATTGGTTTTAATGTGATGCAATCTGCAAATTCAATTTAACTTTTATATTAAGTGCAACAATAGTATATTGTACAACGAGCATAGAATGTTACTAATATTAAACGAATATTCAAGATTACAGAAGGTAGGAAGGAAATACAAATATTTTAATTATTTAAGTTTATTTATTTATTTAAATAGTTTTAAATTCTTTTTAAGAATTTTTAATTTTTGTTTCATTCAGAATCGTTTACATTGTGAACATTCAACAGCATTCAAAATTATAATATTTTGTATCTTATTCTAATGTTCTGATTAGACGTAGATTTGCCAAGAACACAAAATTACAAGTAAAACTAATACGTATATGTTCTTATTTTTATCATGCAAACCTCAATTTCGATAGGGACACTACGTCCATTTGTGGTAACTGGAAAAGAAACAAAATTAAGTCCACATACAATACAACCACTGTCACCATTGAGAGGCAATGTCTGAAACAAATAGTGATCTTGCAAAAAATAAAAGTTGGAACGCAAGTTATGTTACACTTTGATGCTCAAATGTAGTTCGAATGTCCCATAACCAGCAACACAGTTAGATCAGACAGTCGTAAAGATTTCGTAAAAAAATGTACATATTTATCTCTAACAAAGGCAAAATAATTAAACGTTTTGACGAGGACAAGCCATAAGACCTTGAAACTTAACGCCGTTCGTTAATGTGAGGCGAAACCATTCTCGCGATAGTTGCCTGGTCGATCTGCCAGAACACTAATTTCTATGTCTAATCGTGAAACTGTTAGCACTTTTACGAAATTTGTAGATTTATTTTTAATTTCCTTTTTTTTATGAAATGTGTTTGTGATATTTTTATAGACTTTATTGCCACGGTTTTTATTGGTGGATCGGATCGATGGAATTGTCAACACCGAAAAGTATTAAAATCACAAATTATTTATCATTTGTTTACACAATGCGTAATAGTAAAAAACAAATGCATACAGTACGCGATATAGTGTAAATAAAATAATAGTACAAATCGAATACGAGTTATAAAAGGAAATTAAATAAAATTATTAATAAATTGAAATATTGTGAAAATTACTTTTGACACTTAGTTTTACTGAAAGTTTTACAATCAATAATTGAAGCTTCTGGAATGACATGAAAAATATTTTAGTATTTTTTTTAATTGTTCAGCAATTCAATTCTTACTAATGAGCTTGATTCCTTGCAACATAGAAGAGATGTCACTGATTTGACTGTCCAACTTTGGAGTTCTAATTGAACCACAACCGACTAGAGTAACAAACAACTCCTATTCATCCCCAAATGTTTCACTTGCCAGCATGCCACTCATGCCGATAGCAGAATGGAGAATTGAAACTGCACGGGGATCAGATCATGTGGCGATCATAATCACAATAAGACGCTTCATCAACCTAGTAAAATAAGAGAAGTAAACATTGATCAATTTTAACAAAGCTGACTGGGTAAATTTTACCAATTTTACTGAAAATGAATTCGGTAAACTAATTTTACCACTTTTACCACGCCCTCTCTAGGGAGAAACAATTCAGATATTTTTAATAAAGCCAAAACACATTACATCCCTGCTTGTAGAATACAATATATGTAGAATACCTAATTTCCCACCAGAAGCATCTGCTATGGGCTATGGCTGTGCTTAGAGATGACATCCGGAAAACAGATCGAGTCGATCCTAGAATCCGAGACCTAAACCAGCAAATAAACAAATTAGTCATAAACCACAAGAGGAACAAATGGAGAGAGCTAGTGAGTAAAACGAACTCCGGTCCAAGTAAAAGCCTATGGAAAGTTATAAAAGGGTTAACTCATCCTCGGAGACCAGAAAATAACTGCATGATTGCCTTCAACGATATTCCCATAGAAAATTCTAGAAAGTGCGCCTCGAAATTTAATACACAGTTTACAGAAAAGCTAAGTAAACATGTGAAGGAGTCTAGATCAGTCCTAAGACACTTCCGAGAACTTAAAAATGAACAGCACTGAGAATATCAATTTTACAAATGTTGAAGTTGAGACGGCAATTAAAAAAATAAAACCATCAAAAGCAATTGGACCCGACGGCATATCAGCTATCATGCTTAAACACATTGAACCCAAGGGAGTGAACTACCTCACTACAACACTACATCACTAAATACGCTCCAGATAGCGAATGTTTGGAAGATGGATGAAAAAAGACCCTATTTTGAAACCCGGTAAACCTGAATAAGAAGAAGTCATACAGGTCAATTTCCATCCTCTCATCTATCGCAAAACTAATTGAAATACATCTGCTACTTATGATATCGAGCAACTGCTACTTAGCTCCTCACAAGCATGGCTTCCCGAAACGACACAACACAACCACCGCCCTTCACAACATTCAAAACCAAATCAGCGATGGTCTGAACCTAAATCAACCATGTGCAAGAACAATCCTAGTCGCACTAGATCTATCAAAAGCGTTTGACACAGTTTCGCACTTGCCGGACATAATAAAGCGTTGATTGTGTAACTACTAAAGATGTGACCAAACATATGTGTATTTCAGAAATACGAATGCATACAAAACTAAATATCCGCATTGACAACGTGCTCCTTCTTACAGTTAAAAATCCGACATTGCTGGGAGTGACATTCGACCCACTGCTAAAGCTCAATGCCCACGCACAACAGGTAAACACGAGGCTGAACAGCAGAAACAATGCATTGAAAGCGCTGGCTGGAAGTTCATGGGGCAAAGAGAAAAATACAATTATCACTACTTATAAAGCCATAGGTAGACCCATTCTAAACTACGCAGCACCAATATGGACACCTTAAGTTTCTGATACGCACTGGAAGAAGATGCAAGCCTCACAAAACGCAGCTTTGAGAACCGCTTCTGGATGCCACTCTATGGCTTAGGCAACATCCATGGAATGCCATCCTATTAATGGCGTCACCTCCTAGAACCATACGGAAAATTGCTTTACATTTTTAAACCGATGTTAGAGAAGATCCAAAAACCAGGAGTATCGATTAGCTTACATACAGAAGTGGTTTAAAAAGGCTTCATACTAAGGAGGTAGAAGAAACAATAAACAACTATGTTCATAACCGAGATTTGAATGAAAAACCACCACAAGTCGCTGTAGAAGAAAACCAATTGCCTCGCAGTATTAGGTAGATGCATTCTTGCGCAACTAAGAGCCGATGGGTCACGAATATTAAATCATTACATGAACCGAATTAACCCCCAAATTGTTGACTGTGTCAACGCATGTGAAGGCAATCCACATGATGTTGACCACTATTTACATGTCCAGAGAATACGACGGACCTGACGAAGAAGGATATGTCGGGCGGAACCCAAGGGCGGTACCCAAGAAGAACCGTATCAGAGGTTGTGAATTTAGAAACGGAATCGAACGAGTAGCACTTTATCAACGTTGCTACAGAAACAACTTATTACCTGAGCCTGCAAACTACGCACGTTATACTAGAGTATCAATAGTGTAGCCAATCCTTTTTCCGTTCGAGTGACAAGATGTAAAACTGGCGTAGATATAGATGCACAACTGTGGGCCTTGATAATTTTAATTCTTAAAACTTTAAAATCACCGTTCATAAATTTCTCAAAGAAAATTGATTAATACTCTTTGAATAAAAAAAGTTAAGCTACTGAAAGTTGTAAATCAATGCAGAGGTTATGTATTTGAGGGAATGTTCAAGAAATACTTCTCATATTCAATGAAATTGCATATTAAGGGGTAAACAGGTGGCTTAATACCAAACTTTGTTCTTTATGTTAGAGATGGAAGACTCTGAAATCAGTGTATGTCTTGGCTCTAGCGGCTTCGTGAAATGCTGTTACTAAAATCACTAAATGTTACCTTATCATAATAATGTGACACATTCCCAAAAGAATGGGTTGAGAGACGAATGGGTAATGGCAAACTATTATGGGTAATGGTAAATTATTATGAACTCATATCAAACGCTTCCACAATCCAAAAGAAGGAGTAGTCACGTAGTAATGATGACCACTGAATTCAAAGTGTTGAAAAAACAAAGACGTCAAGAAAAGTGGTTAATTGTGAAAACGAGAAACTCGAAAATGATCTTGCATATCCACCGCTTTGCTGTGTAAACTTACAAATAATTAGTGATTAATTGATTGATTAAAATGAAGCCCAAAATTGCCGAGTGCCTTCGTTGCGTTGTAATCGGATTCATTAAATCCCTACCTAAACAAATATCATAAAAATGTTCTCTACAATTTACTGATGTTCACAGGATTAAAAAAAAGAAGCGAGAAAGAACGAGTGCGAGAGAACAAGAGAGAAATAATTAAAATAATTCATGAATAATGCTAACTACATAATTTATAACACTGATTTTGAGATGGAGAACCTGGTTTTATATATCCATGGGCGTAGACAGGGGAGGGGGGGATGGGGGCTAGTGGAGACCAACGCCTCCACTAAGACAGGCCGATGCCGATACTAAGACATCAGACCTTGAAATGTCCTCGATTTTTGACGCACTGCCATTTTTCATTTTTTTTCGAATACCAGGACATTTGCGAAAAAATAGCATTTTTCTCCCAAAATTCTAGCAATAATCGAGGACATTCAGGACGCAACCGTTCTGTTTTTAACAAACACTAGAAAAAAAAACATAATGAAGAGTTTAAAATGATGCGTTTTTATAGTCTATTTTCATATAGAAAAACTCAAACGAAACAAAGTGAAAGTACAGAAACTGAACGCAATGTTGATGTATCGATGGATGCACAAGCATCAACCGGCTGTCATTCGGCAGGTTTGCAAACTGAATTCAATGCTGCCGAATCGATGGTTACCCAAAAGTCGAGCGACAATCAACCAGAAAGCGTACAAACTGAATCGAATGAGTTTGAATCGATGGACGCTGAATTTGAAATGGGCAAATGGATCGGAAAAAATTCTGGTCTATCTACAGCACAAAAGTCAGAAATTTTAAGACGTTGTTGGATGTCACATGTGAGCTATAATTCACTGTGCAAGCGATAATTTAAATCTGGGGTTAATGATTTAAATTCTGTCCCTGAAGTGCGTAACACAATTTTCACAGTAAAAAATATAATAAATTTCTTTCGAGAGTCGGTGGTAAGAAGAAAACATACACCTTTCGAAAATATTACGTACAGATCATGGGCGGCCTTAATTTATTATCAAAAGAAGGCAATACAGGGACCAGGAAAACTGTGTTTCAGCTGCACAATGCTGCAACCGAATCATCTTTCATAATTTGTGTTTTTCTGATTGCCAAATATTCGGCTTTACTTGAGCCTATCGTAAATGCTCTTCAAGTCAAAAACCTTGATTTGTTTTCGTGTAAATCACATATTAATAAACTAGAAGCAGTTATCAACGAATATCGCGAAAATTCTGATAATGTGATGGAAGATTTATTGAATGATGTTAAAAAAAAACGGCCGAAGAATTAGAAATTGAATTGACTTTGCCTATAATTGTTGAGAGACAACAACATTGTTCCAATCAACCATCCTCAAGTTTTTCTGAATATTGGAGAAAATCGAGACTAATTAATACTTGGACTCATTTTTATCCTCTCTGAAGGAACGATTTTCAAAAAACAATATTCCAGATTTTTCAGTGTTGTTGCTCCATCCCGCTAATATGCTGCGCGATACAATTTAAAATCAAAAGTAAAAGATTTTACAATCTTCTATAGCCTTGAAAATTTACATAGCGAAATAGAGATTTGGTATAAAGTTTGTTTCGATAAAGATATGAGCAATGAAGATCTAAAGAATTTGGTATTGATCGACGAGGCGAAAGAGGCCAATACATTTTTCCCCTCTATAAAACACGCACTTGTAGCCATGTACAAAATGCACAATAGAATTTTCGTTCAGCACATTGAGGTGAGTTTAAAACATGGTTGCGGAATAAAATGGTTGAAGATCGTTTAACTGGTAATAAATTTAAGCTAACATATCATACGATTAAAATTTTACATAGAAAATGAATATTGTCTTTCAGGTCTGTCTTTTGAGCGTTCATTGTGAAAACCAAAAAACTCTACATACAAGCAGAAGTTCTGAAAAGATTCACCGAAGATCCAAGAAGACTACTTTTGTAATATTTTTGAATATTTTCAAAAAAAATGTGAAATAAAAAGAATTGTTGCAAATCTAAGAAATCTAGTTTTGTATTATTGAGTCAATTATCTGTTATTTCTATGAATAAAAATACAAATAGGGTTCGAAAAAAATTGTCCTCGATTTTTTTAAATGTCTTCAATTTTCATCGAAAATCTTCTTTGCCCCTACCTAACTGAAATCCTGCCTACGCCCGTGTATATATCATTACATAATAAGTGATTTTCAGAACAAACATGATCTCTTCTGATATTCATAAACGATGAACACAATCTTTTTGTATTTGCAACTAAAATATCCAACCTTGTCTATTCAAATTCCTTCAATTAAGCGACGAACCTGTAAATATAATAACTATACACAAGTTCAATATTAATCTTTTAAATTCCAGACCATACAGACGAAAAATTCTATTTTAATTAACCCCCCATTTTTTTAATGATTATTTTATTCTGAACTTGAATTATATTTAAACTTCTCTATAAAAAAAAATCTATTTTTATTAAAATTCATTTCTTGATTTATACGAAGTTAGATTCAAAAATAGGAAAAATATGTCTAAAACGATATATGTACGGGAAAGTCAAAGTTAAACAGTACGAGACAGAAATTGGTTTGTTTATATTTCGAATAGAATAAACTTCTTGCGTAAACAATCTTTTTTTGTTATATCAACAAAATGTAAAATAGTTTAGATAAAACTTATATTATATTTACATCTAAATTATATACATATTTAATGTATAATAAAAAGAAATGGAGTGAAAGGTATAACTATGTTTTGCAGTTTTACATTTGAGACAACCGGTAAAACAGGAAATTTACTCAATTCCAACATTCGAAATCCCCTAAAAACTGTATATTTGTTTTCCCTTTAAAAATAAATAAAAGAAAAACTGGAAAGTAATTTATATCAAAAAAATTTATTGTTATTATATTAGAAAGTGTTAGGATCTAAATTCTAAACTCATACAGAATTTTATAGTTTTAAGATGAAATTTTAATGTCGAAAAGATGATGAGGAAAAAATTATCTTGCTTCGCCTACGTGAAATTAGGCACGTGGCCAAACTTAAATACATTTACTTGTTATATCAAATTATGTAGATTGTCCACCTGAGTTTTATTATTTTATTCGTTAGGGATATGATTTAGATATTAAGAATTTAAAACCGCAAGGGTTAACTTAATATATGTATTTCTATTTAAAAAAAACAATACAAAGTTGAGATGATAAAAATTAGTTTCCATTATGAAGGTCGGTCGATAATTCAGATTTAAAATGAGACATGCGCAATTTAAATTTCGAAAGTTTTTAGTACACAACACAAGTATACATCGAAAACAAAAATATGTACATAAGAAAATTAACCGGCCGGTCTTTTTATTTTTGTATGTACATAACTTTATGATTGGTTTAGAGATGGTCTGTTGATTTTTTATTTACATTTATTTAATTGATAGAAGATTAATTAGTTGTTCGAATTTTAAAGGAGCAACCACAATTGCAATAAAGAATTAAAAAGGGTATCTTTATGATATAACGTAATTTTTTTTCTTGATTTGAATTTTTTTAAATTGACGAAAACATTGTTCCGAAGATCAAGTCGAATCAATGCAAGGGAACTAAAGTTATAGTTTTGTATTAAAATTGTTAGTCTGGGTTGTTCATAGTCCAGCGAATATATGTGTCGAGCAAAATAAATTTCTGGAACATAGTCGAAAGTATAAATATGGCTGCGCCAACTTATTCAAATAAAAATTAAAATGCTTATGAATTCATTATAGTGAAGAAAAATCATTGTAAATTTACAAGATCAATAATATTCCTTAAAATGTATTTTATCATCTAAATTGCTAAGTTGTTGTATACCATCCTTATATTTAATAGCTGAAAACTTCTTTGTAAAACACTTACTAATGATGTAGGATGGTCTGGTGTGCTTGATCTCAAAACGTGACTTCTGAGCCCTTAGAGAGACAAACCAAAACACAAAATGCAATCTAATATTGACTTCACCCGCGAGTCAAAGAAAAGTCTTTCAAAACACCGAAAGTGAAGCCGTTCTGCCTCATCTCAGAGTTCTACATTTTTTAGCATAGGGCAAAACAGAAGTAGTAAGCATGTTCGGACCCGTTTTAGTAGAACTAGCATGTTAGCACCCGTTTTTGGAGCCGTTGAAACTGTCTTCCCCGAATATTGTTTCCCTTAATATTCGAAGACCTCAGAGAGTTTGAACACTGTTTTTATAATATGATTAAGACGATCACTGGTATGGCTTATTATGCTACCTTCGGTAGTCCTTTGACGCGGGCGGAGGCAGATTAACCCTCCGATTTGATTATAACAGCCCTTATCTATATGTATGATGTTGGCACAGAGAAACCCGTTGGGATAGCCGTATGATTTACAAAGCTTACTTTCGGTGAAGAGTCAGCAGACGTTTATGCTTCGAGCTTCGCATATATGCTTCGAGTTTCTTTTTCTATCAACCGTTACAGTCGATTCAAAAGCCTGGTTCTGTTAATTTTTGCTAACCAGGTAGTTTTTATAGACCTGCTGGCAAGGGGTATGTGTGACACAAACCAAAGAGAAGAGATCAAACCTCAAGGTCGTTCTTCATTAAAATATTTTAATAATTCAATACACCGGAAATTATTTAAATAATTAAAGGCCTTAAATGTCACCATTATAATTTTTCAAACATAAGACCTTCATATTATTTTTCGACACGAAAGTCTCGCATTCGTACAAAATTGTGATTGCAACATTGAGGTTCAACGGGGAGACCAAGAATTACAAGAAAAGATATATAAATCAAATAACAATAGAATATTAAATTAGAAGTAAAACGAAAGCTCTACGGTTAATTAAAAATATGTGAACGTAATTTAAAGTGAATGCAATATGAAGATTACGGAGTACGATGAAGTCAGAAATAAGAATCTATCTAAACAATAAGGGTTTAATTAATGGTGCGTTCGATTTGACTGAAACAACTGAAAAAACAACAACAATTGCATACAATTTTTCGGTTGTTTCAGTGCAAATCGAACACGGCTTAAATAAAAAATAAATATCTATTATCTTTAACAAAAAATATAACAAAAGTAACACCATCTATGCTCTAAACTAAAACGGTTTTAAAGATAGATTCTTAATGGTGATTATTAACTATTATATTACTATAATCCTCCTGAAGTAAATATTGGGTCTATTGGGTAGATATAAATGTCTATTCTAGAAAACTATTGAACTAGGATTTCAAAAATGTCTTTATAAATTTTGAATTATTCTTGACAAACAAGCATGAAAGTTAATTGAACTTTTCTGGACGAAAAACTAGATATTACAACACAAGATATCTAGTTTATTTCTTTTTCTGTCTTCTTTCTTCTTTTTTGTTGATTTATGGAAATCAAGTTCTTTTTATACTTCTTATACATAATGAACTATTTTACGCTTACTTAGATTTGCGTAAAACAATACTTTTCTGATTACTTTGCGTCCTCTTATTGTTACTTTACGACCTCTTTTTGTTACTTTACGCCCTTTTGTAGGAAGTATAATAGTTATTTATGGGTGTAAAGTTATACATTTCAGCCCGAGAGAGAACTAATAAACTTAATTAACTAAGAACTAATTAACATACAACATTTTTTATACTTCCTACCAGAGGGCTTAAAGTAATAAAAACAGGACGTGAAGTAATAACCAGAGGGCTTAACGTAATAACTAGAGGGCGTAAAGTAATGCAGGGGGAGGGCATAATGTAATAGAAGGAGAAAAAGATATGTTTTAGGCAAATCTAACTAAGCGTAAAATAGTTCATTATTCAAAGAAAGTATAAACAAAATGTTGTATGTACCACAGGTGTAAACTTATAATATCAGCCCTTTGCGAGTTGTTACCCTCGACTAACGTCTCGGGCAAGAAATTCTCACTCGGACTGAAATGTATAACTTCACACCCTTGGTACATAAATAACTATTTTGAATTAATACTCGGTGTAATAATAATAAACATTTCAATAAGTTAAAAAGAATTATTTGTTGTTTTTGTTTTTTATAAATGCCGTCACCAGCTGTGGTCATATAAAATCGGGTCCATCAAGCTTCAAACATATTCCCGGGTAAGAATTAGCTAATGGGCCAAGCCCGCACCATAGCTTTTGAGGTTTGGGCCGGACTTAACATTTTCAAACGGCCCAAGCTTGGAAAAATGTCCTGGGGCCAAGACTGGCAAACCAGACTAGGGCCAAGTCTGGAAAATCAGACTTGGGCCTAGTCTGGCAAATCAGGCTTGGGTCAAGTCGTGCAAATCAGACAAAATCTGGCATAACAAAACACCCATACAAAACTTTTTTGAAATATTTCATGAAATATTAATTAAATATTTCATGACATATTTCAAAAATATAAATTTCATGAAACTTACAATCACTATAACAATGCATAACCAGCTGGCGAATAACATGTAATATAATAAACTGAATCTTGGTTCAGTTTAGGCATTTACAACTGGCCCATACTAAAGCCGGAGTTAACTAGCCAAGGCTTGGCTCGCCAATACTGGCCCGAGGTTGGCCCATTGTTTAACATTGGCAGTTCCTACCCGGGTTCTAATCTCCCTGTTATACTCATCAGTCACTAAGTATAAGCGGATAAAATTAATTCATCTGAACTTATAAATCAAACAAAAGGTAGGCTGCCCAAATCTCGCCGGGGTCACCAATATAGAAGTTTAATATAGAATCAAGTTTTTTGTTTACTTGGTGAAGGTTTGAACACTTCAAGCTAAATTCTTTAACATCACAGATTATTTTACTATAAAACTACCGATCACTATACTAGATTATTTAATCTTGTATTTGTAAAACTTTATTAATTTCAACAAAATTGTTCTATGGACAAAGACTGTGGATTGCGCACATATAAACATTTTGTTATTAAATAAAAATTTCAAAACAATTTTTTTACCGGAAGTGAGTTGAAAGTTTCATTTCAGTTTCATCAAAACACCACACTACAAATCACATTACAAGTTCAATTTCGGCTAAAACCTAATCATTTCCTGCTCGTTTAATTTTAAATTTTATTGAACTCGCTTTATGATCTGCACAAACGGTATTATAAAAACATGAGAAGTGTTCGGAGATTCCTATTTCTTGCTCAAATTTTATTAAGAAGTGCATATCCCTGCCATTCAAGTAATAATCCAGATCGTGTGTCAAAGTTTCGACGAGATCACTGCAATTGAGTAATCAACTTGACTAGGGCTGGGCGATTTTTAAAAACTGTCGATAATATCAATATCTATATATTATAAATACGTAAGCAATATTTTTGCGGTACAATTTTAAAATATTTGCTCCATCAAAAGTGTGGCGATATGTATATCGTAGGACAGGTCTTGAGTAGTAGATGTGCCGAAAAATAATTTTTTTTGAATTTTGACGATTTTCTCAGAAAAAATGGCAAAAATGTCATAGGCGTATTTGTTTGAGTTTTTTGTTCGGTTATTTTGTTTTTTTTTTCAAGTTATTTGTTTCACAGTTCAAAATCAATCTATCTATCTATATATATATAATACACAAAAAACGAAAAAGCGTAGCCAAACCATAGAAAAGACGACTGAAGGGTATACGGTAGGGAAAAAATAAAAAACGAAACAAATGAAATTTATTAAATTTCTATTTAGTATTTTATACTTTCTCTTCAAATTTCAATTTAGTTTATGATTTGATTTCGGAGTGGATAGACGTATTATTTTTTTTGTTTTTAAATATTATTATTATTTTTCTTTGATTTTCTTTGATTTAATTATTATTTTTCTTTGTTTTTAAATATTTTCTATTGATTAGAAATTAAAGAAACAATTCATAAAATTGATTTGTTATTTCTTTGCAAAACAAGATAACCAGGCTACAGACCTTAAATCAATTTGTCAATCAATTGAAAACGAAAAAAAACGAAATAAAATTTAGGGGATTTTTACACTAAATTTTATTTCGTTTATTTTCGTTTTCGAATTGATTGACAAATTGATTGTAGGTCTGTAGCCTGCTATAGAGAAATATTTCATAATAACCATGTTCGATTTGACTGAAACAACTGAATTATCTGAAAAGAATATATTAAGCATAATATGTAATGTATTTTAGCTAGAACATAAAAAACGTTTCGTTGTCATTGTCGATGTAGTGGGTTGTGAGAAAGGTTCGGGGTTCAACGCGGGCCCTATATTGATTTTTTATTATTTTTGTCTATTTTTTTATAGAATATTAAAATGATTCCTTTTTATTCATAAAAACTCTATATAGCTAGTCTATATATACCCCCAAGTCTATATATAGCGATACCCCCTAGTCTAAATATAATATAAATATAAGTAAGCAATATTTTTGCGGTACAATTTTAAAATATTTGCTCCATCAAAAGTGTGGCAATATGTATATCGTAGGATAGGTCTTGAGTAGTAAATGTGCCGAAAAATACTTATAAATAGTTTTGTTTTTTGAGTTTTTTGTTCGGTTATTTTGTTTTTTTTTCAAGTTATTTGTTTCACAGTCCAAAATCAATCTATATCAATTAATTAAACTCTGAAATAATGTGCTGTAGCTATTTGGTTGGGCGGTCTATTTACAATTTCTATTTACAATGGCCGAATTTCGGCCACTGGGCGATTCCTAGTATCGATAAATCGATATTTTGATATTGTTTATATATATCGATAAATCGATACAATATCTTATCATACCAATATCGTTATTCGAAAGATCGATAACTACCGATATAAATATCGATATGTTATAATAAATAATTAACAATTAAATAAATATTTATAAATTGTGTGCATTTGTTACAAAAACTAGTGTGTATTAGTAGCGCGCACTGCGTTTTCAAAATACGTTTCTAAATTAATTAAACTGCGTTTCTAAATTAATGCCCATTTACTATTAACTGTGGACCTTAAAATACTGGAAATTTCCCAATAATTAACGCCAGAAAGTTATAGTAAAGCACAAAATAAATAATGGCACACATAACGTTCCTTTTCAAAATGCCAATTTTTTGAATAAAATTTCTTCGGTCTAAAAGACCTCAGTATTACATTCATGAGCTCAAAGTGAAATTCTTACCCCCACCTTTTTTGGCGTTTCTCGACGTTTGAGGACCTACTGATTCTAAAAAAGCAAAAAAAAAATGTATGTCTGTCTGTCGGCCGGCCGTCACAACCGACGAAATCTAGAAAACGGCTGAAGGGATTTGAAAAATTTCGAATTCTAAAAATAGGTTTACTCAATGGGAAGAGTCGAAAGGACGATGTGTTCGATAACTGTACCGGAAGTGTATCAAAAAAATCGTCAACTGTGTCAAAACAAAGAAATTTGCATACTTTTGCTTAAAAAACTTTCATTTAAGTGATTACGAGTAGGAACATTGAATTTGGAGAAATCTTGATGGTCCGGATTGGTGTGTGAAACCAAAATCTAGATTATAGCATTATAAGTTTGACAAAAAAATGTTGTCAAGTGTGTCAAAAGAAAGATTTTTATTTATTTTTTTACCCAATTTTTTGGAAAAAAATAAAATTAATAATTTGTATGACATGAAAATTTATTATTATTATAGAGAATTATGGCATTATAAGTTTGTCAAAAAAATAATGCCAAGCGTGTCAAAAAATGATTTCATTTATTTTTTTAGCCAATTTTTTGGAAAAAAAATGTAGGTGTTTTTTATGACGTAAATGTAATTGAAAATGAAATTGGACATGGAAATTTTTAATTTGTTATAGTTTTTGAAATATTTTTGGAATTTCGAAAAATGTTTGCATTTTTGATTTTGCAATATTTTAAGAATTTTGGAAAAAGTTTTGATTTTTGATTTTGTAAGAATTTTTGGAATATTTTTGGACAAAAATTTTAAATTTTATTATAGTTTTTGGAATTTTGAAAAAAGTTTCAATTTTTGATTTTGTAATGATTTTTGGAATATTTTTAGAATTTTGAAAAAGTTTGATTTTATTATAATTTTACAATATTTTTGAAATTTTGTAAGAAATATGAATTTGTAATTTTGTGATATTTTCTCGAATCGCTAAATGAAAGGTTTTTGAATAGTTTGTTGAAAATGTAATTGAAAAGAAATTGGACATGGATATTTTTGAATTTGTTACAGTTTTTGATATATTTTTGGAATTTTGAAAAAGTTTCAATTTTTGATTTTGTAAGAATTTTTGGAATATTTTTAGAATTTTGAAAAATTTTAGATTTTGGATTTCATTAAAAATTTTATAATTTTGGAAAAAGTTTCAATTTTTGATATTGTTATAATTTTTGCAATATTTTTAGAGTTTTGGAAAAAGTTTGAATTTTAAAGAATTTTTGGAATATTATTAGAATTTAGAAAAAGTTTAAATATTTGATTTTATTCCAATTTTTGGAATATTTTTAGAATTTTGAAAAAAAAAAATTTTTTTAATTTTATACATATTTTTAGAATTTTGAAAAAAGTTTTAATTTTAGAATTTTTAAGAATTTTTGGAATATTTTAGAATTTAGAAAAAGTTTAAATTTTTGATTTTGTTATAATTTTTGCAATATTTTAAGAATTTTTGAAAAAAGTTTTAATCTGTGATTTTGTAATACATAATTTTTGAAATATTTTTAGAATTTTGTTTGAAAAACGTCTGAATTTTACAACATTTTTGGAATTTTGGAAGAAATATGAATTTGTGATTTTATAATATTTTCTCGAAACTCTAAATGGAGAGGTTTTTGAGTAGTTTGCTGATTGTATAATCTTTTCACTATATTATGGTAATATATGATCTGTTATAATTTTCCAACAACGTATTGATGTTTCGTGTTAGTTTTGTAAAACATATCTAAACAGAGATAAAAAATACATGTACTTTAACAAAAAGTTATGTTTGATATACATCGCTGCCCAAAACTAAAAACTATGTCCTCATAAAAGTTTTTTGCCGAAAACTATATCAAAATCCTTAACCCAGACCGAAGTCTTGATATCTCAGAGCTTGAGATTTCAGTCCCTCCATATTTTTTTACTATTAGTTCTCATTTCGCTTTTAAACTATATCGCGTTTCGTATGCAATTGTTTTTCATTTTGCGATTTGCTGTTCATATACGATTTAAATCGATTTTTGAAAGGTCACATAATGAACACCTTAACGTTCATCTGGTTCCTATTTGTTATTCTTTAATTTTATTTGCAAATAAATCATTTCTCAATAGTTGCAATATATGTACTATGATTAAAGCAAGCTACAGACCTACAATCAAATTGACAATCAATCGAAAACGAAAATAAACGAAACAAAATTTAGGGGATTTTTACATTAAAATTTTATTTCGTTTATTTTCGTTTTCGATTGATTGTCAATTTGATTGTAGGTCTGTAGCTTGCTTTAAATGATGTAATATGTCAGCAATTGCACGATTCTGTGAGAATCGTAGCAATAATGTTACAATCATATTCGATATAATTTTATTTGAAAATATTGAATTGAAAAAACCCAAAGGTGTTCAAGTGAATCTAAACGTCGGTAATACCGATTTGTTGCATTCCCTACATGCGCATATGTAAATTGACACGTAAATTGAATCAACCATACAATTTTTTCAGAATACAAATTTCACTAAAACGAAACTGAACTCCCCATGCAGTTGTTCTAAAAAACAATAACCGTAGGTTCTAAAACTCTAACGAAACAAATTCAACCACATAAAATGACTAATAGTTTGACGTTTTGTGTAATATATGACAATTGTTTTTTTTTATAACAGATTAAGAGAATAAAATTCCGGTTTTAATTTTTATTACAGTAAATCAATTTGAAAACAAAAAATTCTTAATCGAACGAAAATTAAAATAAATTATAAATTATTATACTTACATATAACTTTAAAGTTGTATTCAATTTTGTTTTAAATCCAAAAGATTTACTCATTAAAAAAAATTAATAAGAAAAAATAAAAAAAACAAATTTAATTAATTAAAAAAAAATCACAACAAAAGATGTAGAAACAACAACTTTTGTTTGGTTGTTTTATTAAGAGGAAGAAAACTGAATAAACCAAAAATAGGAAAAATCAAATGAAAATTTAATTATTATTTCGTTGATTGATTTAAAATGAGGAACACAAAAAAGAAAATTTTCTTTTCTTATATTTACATAAATTTTTTTTTTCACTTAAAAAGCAGAACAGATTGATTGCACTACTTTTATTTATATGAAGATAATTAATTACTGAACTAATTTTATTAATTTATAATTTTCCTTTTTAACTTAAACTAATTAACTAATAAAATAAAATAGTTATGTGCTCATAGCACTTTTACATTTTATGATTTTCTAAACTAAACTAAATTTCCGTAACTGTTGTTGGAGTTGTTTCTGTTGCGAGTGCAGAGAAGATTTGGTTTTGGTAAAATTGTTTTTTCTTCTTTTTTCGTTTTATGTATTATGTTCTCTTTCGAATAGATTATTTTTTAACATAAATACTCTATGTGTGTACGTTTATAAAACGCAATAAAATTAAAAAGAAATACACAATACGCGTACAATCAATGTGCAATACAACAAAACGTAGGAAAATTTTTTTTATTATTTTATTGTAATATGGGGAAAAAGGGTCTGTTTTTGGTTTCATTTTAAAATTGTTGTTGTTTGTAAAGTGGTATTATGAGATTCAATGAAGATCTAATAGTATATAAGGAAGCAATGAAGATAGAATATTTTTAGAATTAGAAATAATGCTACATGGAATGCGATGTCTGGCGTAGTTTTATAGAACTACAGTGTGGTTGTTATTGTAAGGAGATTTTTATTAGAGCAATTTCACGAAGATTCAACAACGTTTTGAGTTGACCCCTTTTAATTTTGATTATTTTTTGTTTATAGATAGTCTTTGATAAATAAAAAATACAAGTTCTCTTAGAATTTTTTTTTTCGACCAGGGGTCTTCACAGGGTGCCCCTCAATTTTTTGTTATTTTGTGATGTGACTGCATTTTGACGAGCGATTGTAGAAAAACTACTGAATCGATTTTCATAAATGATATGTCGTTGAATAGGTATTAGAACAAAGTTTTTAAAAATGTACACTGTTAATTTTTTGAAATAATTTTTAACGGTGTAACATAAGAAAAAAACGGTGTAATTGAAAAAAAGATGGCATAGCCTCTTTTTTTTTTTTTTTTTTTAAACTAAATTTAAGCTTATTTTATATCTAACCACTTGTGAAAGTTGAGGACACGTGTTATTTTTTGTTTTAAAGATAAAATTCGTTGTGCATATGACTGTCGGGAATCAGTTTTTTTTTTCTGAAGGAAAATTATAAAAATGGCGTTATAAACTAAGAGATATTTTTTTTATGTTAAATATCAAATATTTTATTATTAGATGAACTTTTTAAAATATTATAAAAATTATATATGTAGTACAATAAATAAAATAAATACAATTGTTAAAAATGATTTACTTATTTTACAAACAGAAGTATCTTTTGAATAGGAAAGCACTTCTGCAATTATTTTCTTTGTATTAGATGGCATAGAAAATGAAATGTTTATTTATCACTTTTAGTAATCACTTGTCACTCTTATAAAAAATAATTTGACAGTCTTGACTGCAAACAAAAAAGCCGTATAAACAACTAAATCTATTTAGGAACTTTTGACTGGAGAAGTATTATGTTCGTATTATGTTATTATGGAATCATAAAGTAAAAGATTGTTTTTCAACATTAAATTACAAATATTTTATTATTGAATAAACTTTTTAAAATATCATACAAATTATATATGTGAAAATAAATATAGTTATTAAAAATTATTTACTTATTTTACATTCAGAAGTTTCTTTTGAGTTGGAAAACATTTTTGCATTTATTGTCTTAGTATCTACTGGTACAAAAGAATGAAATTTTTGAGTTCCACTTATAGTAATCGCATTTTTATATCGATTTTGTAATTTTTCTTTTGTTAATTGATATTCATTTTTATCGGCGTATCCAAAGTTCATGGTAGATTCCCATTTTAAAGCCCATTCGAAAAATTTTTTTGGTGTATCAATAATATTATCTTCGCTCGCCATACTATAACGGTGTGCAGCACGCTTCAGTGTACCACCAATTCCATCACAAGGTCCCTTTCCATGGCTGGTAGCATGAAAATGCCATTCAGCGTCAACCTTAAAGTCTTCTTTATGGTGGCATAAGTTAATTAGTTAATTTAAGGTTGACGCTGAATGGCATTTTCATGCTACCAGCCATGGAAAGGGACCTTGTGATGGAATTGGTGGTACACTGAAGCGTGCTGCACACCGTTATAGTATGGCGAGCGAAGATAATATTATTGATACACCAAAAAAACTTTTCGAATGGGCTTTAAAATGGGAATCTACAATGAACTTTGGATACGCCGATAAAAATGAATATCAATTAACAAAAGAAAAATTACAAAATCGATATAAAAATGCGATTACTACAAGTGGAACTCAAAAATTTCATTCTTTTGTACCAGTAGATACTAAGACAATAAATGCAAAAATGTTTTCCAACTCAAAAGAAACTTTTGAATGTAAAATAAGTAAATAATTTTTAATAACTATATTTATTTTCACATATATAATTTGTATGATATTTTAAAAAGTTTATTCAATAATAAAATATTTGTAATTTAATGTTGAAAAACAATCTTTTACTTTATGATTCCATAATAACATAATACGAACATAATACTTCTCCAGTCAAAAGTTCCTAAATAGATTTAGTTGTTTATACGGCTTTTTTGTTTGCAGTCAAGACTGTCAAATTATTTTTTATAAGAGTGACAAGTGATTACTAAAAGTGATAAAAAAACATTTCATTTTCTATGCCATCTAATACAAAGAAAATAATTGCAGAAGTGCTTTCCTATTCAAAAGATACTTCTGTTTGTAAAATAAGTAAATCATTTTTAACAATTGTATTTATTTTATTTATTGTACTACATATATAATTTTTATAATATTTTAAAAAGTTCATCTAATAATAAAATATTTGATATTTAACATAAAAAAAATATCTCTTAGTTTATAACGCCATTTTTATAATTTTCCTTCAGAACAAAAAAAACTGATTCCCGACAGTCATATGCACAACGAATTTTATCTTTAAAACAAAAAATAACACGTGTCCTCAACTTTCACAAGTGGTTAGATATAAAATAAGCTTAAATTTAGTTTAAAAAAAAAAAAAAAAAAAGAGGCTATGCCATCTTTTTTTCAATTACACCGTTTTTTTCTTATGTTACACCGTTAAAAATTATTTCAAAAAATTAACAGTGTACATTTTTAAAAACTTTGTTCTAATACCTATTCAACGACATATCATTTATGAAAATCGATTCAGTAGTTTTTCTACAATCGCTCGTCAAAATGCAGTCACATCACAAAATAACAAAAAATTGAGGGGCACCCTGTGAAGACCCCTGGTCGAAAAAAAAAATTCTAAGAGAACTTGTATTTTTTATTTATCAAAGACTATCTATAAACAAAAAATAACCAAAATTAAAAGGGTCAAGTCAAAATTTCCCAAAAATTTGCTGAACTTGCGTGAAATTGCTCATTAATTTCTTCGAAGGAGGGACTTTTCGAAATGTTGATCCCTTGTGAAAGAAATATTGGGTTAGTTGGGTTGAGTTTTAAATTAAGATGACCAGATTTTAACATTGGCAAAGCGGGGCTCGATTTCTGGAGGGACACGATTTCTATATGAAGCAACAAAAATTTACATAGTACAAAAAATTCCATATAATGTAAAAAAAATTTCTATAACATGGAGTCTAATGATAGTGGAAAAATTCAACTTAAGTATAATACATACATGATAAAGTTTCAACTTCAAAATTGTCATCGCCTCAACGGCTTAATCAAAAGCTTGTCTGCATAAGGATTTGAACAAGGCAGTGAAGAGTAAGGCTCCAATTTATCCGAAACACGAAAAATGTATAGTGGAGTTTTTTCTGAGGAACTTCCAGCCATACCTTTGAATTGAAAAAATTCCGATAACTTCTTTACTGATTCCGATTACTGAGTTTAATTGATCTAAAAAATCCCCAATATATTGTAATATTCTTTCTGCGTGATCTGATATTCTGGATATGCCACAAAATCAATAAAAGCTCTCGACCGACAGGATGCCTCATTATTATCTGCAGAAGGAATCCCAAAATTTGTATTCCAATCTTGTCGAAAAACAAATTCGGAAATATGTAACCTACAAATTGTTATTTGAAATACAATCTACTTCCCACTATCCAAGGAAATGAATATATTTGAAGCTACTGGTAAGATCACTATATCATTTGAAACTTCTAAGAAACGCTCTAATTTTGATAAAACCTAAATCAATGAAAACGAGCGAAATGTTTCTTCATATGGATATTTTTTCGAGAAACACATATCGTTGATAAAATCGAGATTCTCGAACCTTCGAGATTCTCGAAAAGGTCAAGAAATCAGAAACTCTAGTCTCAACACTTAATTACGATTTTTCGTAATTTTATGATGTCCACATTTTGTTAACCGTAGAAAAAATGCGTTCAGTTACAGCATTAGTTATGTAAAGCGTATAATGACAACGCGTATTTCATAAAAATGATGGACGCGTATTTCAAAATGATGGAATATTTCTAACCATTTGTTCTTTATTGTGATTTTTACGGATCACCAAGCTTTTCCTTTTTTCTTATCAATATATATTTTTTATAATGATGCTTCATTGAAAAGATCATTTTCAGAAATACTTCTATATGGAGAATTTTGAATAATACGATCGGATAATTTTCAGGGCTACTAACTATTTTATGCAAACCCGAAGTTTTTATTAATTTTCCGTTAATTCAAAAAACCACACCAAAATAATTATAAAATGTTTGATTAAAAGGGCTTAACGTCCCACTCTGACGTGTCAAAACTTGGGTCTGTGGGGAAGGTTTAGTATAGTTAGTCCACTTAATAAGCCGGAAAACCTATAAAAGTGGTGGCACAACACCAATTTAAAAATTCATCAGCACTAATCTAGAAAAATGAGAAAATTAGGGAGTCTCATCTCAAATAGTAACAGTGATAAACATTTTTGGAAAATTTTAAATTTCATCTCGCTCAATATGAATCTGTGGCTCAAAAGTTAGTGAAGGTGATTGCAACCCCTCAAAACCACCCCAAGAAGTAGCAGTTATACAAAAAGTTAATATTTCGCATCGAAAATCGACACTCTTGGAGGTTTTCGGGGTCGCTGATCATAAAGCCGAGGTCCAATAAAAAAAATTCAATTCAATTGACATCAATTGGTATGTCCTCCGTCATTTCAGCTGCGGACAGTTCTGTCATTCGTATAGATGCAAGACGTCATCGATTAATTTCCAACTTCAATCAATTGGATTTAATGTTGCGGTTCTGTCATGATTTGCATTTGCTAATAATCCTATCCAACAGTCCACTTGATAGTAATAAGTAAACTTTCTTAAAATGTATTCGAAAACCATTAGCGGAGGTAATGTGTCTACGTTAACTGTACTTTTTTTTTGTTGATTTGATGCTCTGTGTATTTTTTTTTCAAAAACATGTTATAACTGGCGCGGCGCAGTTTTTCTTTAGCAGTCGAATTTTGATCTGATTTATTATTTTTATAATTGTGCAATTCTAAAAAGCAATGGATTGCAACATCTGAAAATTGATCAATATTTTTAAAGTTCTCTCTGAATGAAACCGCAACGTCATTGTGTAAGTTTATTAACTCTTGAGTTTCTCTATTCAAAATATCAAAAATATTTTCTTGCCACGATTATATTTAACATTTACGTTTTATACACCAATAATAATAGCTACAAGACTGTCGAAAACCGTATATTTCATTACCTTCTCGTTCTCTCACCGTTCCCAAACTTAAATGGGGTTGTCAATAATCCAGCTAGTGGAATATTCTTTGATCATGTAACGCACTGTCTTTGTCAATGATGAAACTCCAGATGTAGACTTATGTGAGGACTCGACTCTATGATCAAGCAATTACCTGCCATCATCCCGTAATATTCCATAGCTAAGATTAAGGGTACTACCGTTGACTGAATATAGTTCATTCGCCAGTACTCCTAAGAGATCACCTTGGCTACTGATATTTCACTGCTATTGCCAGTGATATGTGATATCTCACGTTAACTCGTATGTCAATGCCAGGAACAGGAGTGCGCGGGCCATTGTCGCTCCCTTAGATCAAAAATAAAAAATTTATGCATCAATAAAGTAAATTTGGACTGATCCCTCGATGCGTAAACTCAAGTGAAAATAACTAAACTTTGACGGCTTATTTTATTTTTCAAATTTTAATAATAAATAATTAAAAAGTATGAATAAGTTTATAGTAATAATTTTAATTAAAATTTCAATAGAAAACAAAGTGGAGCTCAATTTATGTTTAGTGTTTACAACAATATTGATATTGATTGTCATATAGTTTTAATTTTGTTTATATATATTAAACTAAAGAAAATGATTTATTTAGCATCAATAATCTGCCCAAATTTAATTTTGAATAACTAAGTTTTTTTCCTTTGAATAACGAGATTTTTCTTTCTTTTGAAAAATCGGGACTTTTTTAAATGCCCCGGGACGCGGGACAAATTGTTTAAATCGGGACTGTCCCGCCAAAAGTGGGACGTCTGGTTACCTTATTTTAAATACAATTGTTACTGTCATAATAAAACTGCGATTCCACTTTGTTCGCTTTTTTAACGGTCAAAATCTAATCAATGAAATTTTAGGTGGATCATTGGAAAGTAATATGAACGAAATATATAGACACAAACCTAAGAAGTTGTAGCAATCGCTTTTTTGGAATTTAAATCGACCAGCACATTTATGCCAGCAATAATCTAAGCGTGATTTGTTTTGCTTTGTATTTATCCTTTTGAAGAAAGAGAGAAGAGCAACTGGTGTTGTGTACTGTTACTGGGCTTGTGCATTTTAGTTACACGAAATTATCATATTACCAGTTTGTTTAACTAATCACATTACCAATTTGATTAAGTTTGCAAACTATTTCATTCTTTTCTTACCATACATTTACATTACCGCACCCGGTGCGGATATTGTGGTGTCACCCCAAGAATGAAAACTGTCAATATTAATAAAAAGCCAATAAACGTATTTTATAATTTTATATAATTAATACAAATGAGCATTATTATTAATAAGTTACATATAGTTAAAGTTACATATAATTAAATTAAACTGTTTTATTATACATTCTCTCACATTGAAGTATGAAAAAGCCTCGTTTGGGTCATTGTTGCCCGCATGCAATTTTTAATTAATTTTAATTTGCTGAAACTCCTTTCACACGAAACCACTGATACGCAAATAGTCATAAATAACTTTAATGGACCATAAGATTCGGAAGAGATTCTGTAAAATCCCATTCCACGATGAATTTCAAAAAGTCTCTAGGCACACCCAGTTAGAAACTGTAACATTGGCCGCTTTTAAATGCCTTCTCAACCTTGGTATCTCTATGAGGAGTTCTGTTTCTGATACCTCATCATAAAACCGGTAAATTTTAATTCAGATAATTCCAACTCTTCACTGTTCCCCAAAAGCTAAGTGTTTGACTGCACAACTCTTAGTGTCAGTTGATACCATAGACCTACTGTTCAACCATTCGTTTTTTACAGTGAATTCACCTGTCAATTGGAATTTCGTAGTCCTCCGATATCTTCACAGTAAGATCTATTGCCTCTTCTACAATATGACTAGGTTTTTCTTCAATATAAAGACAAAGTGAATGTATTTTAATAACTAATATTCAAGCCTGTGCTTTGCAATACAATCTGAGCACAATTTATTTCCCTTAAAACATCATTCCGAAACAAAAGATAGAAAAGAAATGTAAAATCACACATTCCACGCATAAGGTTCTAGGCAGCGCCTCTAGTGTCTACATTTTCTTGTTGATCACTTAATTTCTCAATTACAGTCACAATCCCATTAAAATTTTCAGCCAATACTTTAACTGCAGCATAATGAGCACTCCAACACGTTGTTGACAGTCTTTTAACAGTTGCTTTACGGTGTTTAATAAGCACTTCCCAGCGGCTAGTCGAAGCAGAAAAAAATGTAAAAATGGCTTCTACTGTTCCGAAACATGTTACAAAAGCTACATTTTGTGCAAATGAGTGTATATGAAAAAAATACTATTCTTAGGTGTAATCATTCGTCACGATATTGCAAAGAATCTGAAAAACGTTGTCATAAATGTGGTGAAGTTGGACATAACAAAGAAGATTGTTAAAAACTTAATTTTGAATGTTTTAATATTGTAAAAGTAAAGAAAAGTCTTAATTTGGATGATGATGTATGTGATATCAATCACAATACATTCGGTTTAGAGTGCAAAATTTACTAACGTACACTAAAACAAACATCAGAGAAAATAAATTATTAGTAACTAGCTTCAGTGCAGTGTTTATACTTAAATATCCAGAGTGCTTTAAATAATTTACAGAACTACAAACTATTATTACGGATGAAATTGATTTTATTTGTTTAACAGAAACACATTTGATAGAAGAAGATAATGATGCACTGGTAAGCTTTAAAAATTAAAACCTAATATGAACTGATAATCACTCTTGGCATACTGGTGGTGTAGTGTTTTATGTTAAAAAAATTGAACATTTAATGTAGTAAAAAGTATATCGTTTTAAAAAGATTTATGGTCTTTAATCATCAAAGTAACAACTTGTGAAACATTATTGTATCTGGTTGGTTTATATTGGACACCAAAATATTTGATTCCAGAAAGTGCTTTCTTTAATAAATTTGATAATATGCTTGAAGAACTCAGTGAAATGAATGAAACAATAATAATTTTAGGTGATTTTTACATAAATTGGCTTAGTAATTCTAATCATGAAGAAAAGGATCAGCAAATTATGGATGATAATGCTTTTAAGCACATAGTAAAACAGCATACTCGAATTACTTTGGCATCAAGAACTTTGATCGATTGGGTTTTAATTAATAAATTTAATAACATATGTGACTGTTGAAAATAACCTAAACATAAGTGATCACGAAACAATAAAAATTAATCTTGTCTTTTGAGATCAGATAAAATTTAATATCAAAAATTTAAAGTATTAAAATATAATAAAGAAGATTTTTTAACCAAAATGTGTTCAAGTGATTTTATGAAAGGTTCTGGTGTGTGCAATAGTCAAGCTGACGTGTTTAGTACGAACTTACATAATTTAATTAAACAATTTGTGGTAGAAGTATAAATAAAACAAATTGACAGCTGAGCTTAAATTATTAAAAACAAAAAAAATTGAACAATACGATTTAGCTAAGAGGATAAATAATGAAAAAGAATGGAACGAATTCAAAGTGATTAGAAATAATTACAAAAATAAAATTACTCAACCTAAAAGTTATTATATTTCAAAGAAAATAGATGATTCCAATGATCAAAAAACTATGTGGCTCAATATAAAAACGTTTGTTCTAAATAAAAAATTTAATGCAATTTCAGAAATGAATAGTGAATATTTAAGAATAGTCAGTGAATATTTAAGAATAGCAAACAAATTTAATAAATATTTTGTTAAAAGTGTAGGAATAATAAATAACAATATACCAAATGTTGCATATGTAAATTGCATCGCAAATACGGAATATACATTCAAATTTGAATTGCTAACAGAAGATCAATTGAGGAAGGTTATAGTATCGTTAAATAATAAAAAGGATTTTAATTTTGTCAGTAAAGTCTTAATTTTGGATTCTTTTGCTTCAATGGGTGAGCATCTTTTATCTTTGTTTGATATATGGAAAGATACAATATTAGTTCCTATTGAAAAAATTAAAAATACCAAACTGGCTAGTGAATATCGTCCGATAAATACTATAATGATCGAGTCAAAAATAATTGAAAAAGTAGAAAATAATCAACTAGTAGACTATTTTGAAAACAATAATTTAATATCAATGTACCAATCAGGATTTAGAAAATGTCATAACTGTGAGACACTGATAAACCTTGTTATTGTAAACTGGAAAATAGCTGTACATGATGGTAAAGTTCGAAACCATCGATCGTACCATTCTTCTAAAAAAACTTCGACATTATGGAATTAATGATGAAGAATTGAAATGGTTTGAATCCTATTTGAAAGATAGAATGCAGAGAACGAAAGATAACAATATTGTCTCTAATGCTATAAATGTGTTACTTGTAGTACACCAAGGATCGATCTTGGGAGTATATCTATTTCTTATTTATATTAATGATATGGAGATGGCTGTTCACTTTGGAAGATTGATTTTGTTTGCTGATGACGCTCTGAATGAGTGAATTATGTGAATAAATGAATGAATAAATTAATGCTGAACATTGAAAAAACAAAATGTATGGTGATAAATGGTGATTTAACAAAAGATGTTATAATAGAAAATTCAAGGATAGAAGTGGTGAATGAAATAAAATATTTGGGCGTATTGATAGATAATAAGTTACTATTCAAACAACATATTAATTATATATGTAAAAAAATAAGGAAAAACGTCAGCTTTTTTTTTTATAGAATAAGAAGGAAGGTGTAGGGAGGAAGGTGTATACTGTGTGGTATAAGAATATATCATACAATAATCAAACCTCCTTTTGAGTATTGTTCATCGGTTATTTTTATGTGCACTGCCGAAATGATGGCAAGATTACAGAGGCTTCAAAATAAGGCAATGAGAATTATTCTAAGGCTCAACAGATACGCATCCGTGACCAAAATGTTAAATACTTTAAAGTACTAAATGTAAAACAACGTTTTGAAATTAATGTTTTAATAATTGTATATAAGATTAAAATGAAGATGTATCCCAGCTATCTTGTTGACAGAATAATATTCAATAAAGAAATTCATGACTACAACTTGAGAAATGTTTCAGATTTTAGGCTGAATTTTTACAAAAATGAACAGACAAAAAATATGCTAATGTGCGAAGGCTTAGATCTGTATAACAAATTACCTAATTCCTTGAAAAACAAGAAATAAAAGTAAAGTAACAAGAAGTAAAAGTTAAGAAGTAAAAGATTTCAAGAAGTAAAATCTATAAATGCAAAAACTTAAAATTTGAAAATGAATAAAGAATATGTTAAAATAACTGCATATCAGATGTAATTTTAGTTACATTTGGCTCACATCTAGCGTAATTACTATATGTTATTTATGTGAATGACATAAAAAGGTAATAAAGCTTTAATTTAAACTCTACATTGATGATATGAAACTATATAAAGAAATTAAACCTGAAGCTGATTTGATTCTGCTTAATAAGGGAGAGTAAGTTAATCAATGGAATTTGAAAAATGGATTTGAATTGAATTTAAGAACGATTTTCATCCGTAACTAAATTTCAAAACCCATATAGAGCATACAATAAATAGGTTCAAAAATCTGAGTGGAGGGGTAAGTTTTATTGGAGAGATTTTCAGAATAAGATTTCTATAATTACAATGTATAATGTTTACGTTAAGTTTATACTATTATATGCCACTGTGATTCGGTCACCAACGATTCAATATCAGATATATAGAATTGAACAAATCCAACACACTTTTTTAAGATCTGTTGCTTTTAAAACTAATCATCCGATGCGCAGGTTTGATTACATCGTTTAAATATACCGGAAAGATATAAACATGAACTATATCTTTTATTTTATATATTGTAGAGTGGTATCTATGAACCTACACTCACAATTTCCCTTCATTATACCTGATAATCTAAAAGCAGTGGGTTGATCTTAACGATTCCATTCAAATACTGAGATGTCTGTGAACTGTGAACAATATACAAGCTAAGTGCAGCTGCAAATATGTATTAAAGGGTCACTAATTATTTTGGTGACTGATTTTCAAGCTTTAGAAAAACTGTCAATTCAATGTGGGTCAAATCTGATTAAATTGCATTGAGAACAAAATTGAAAACATCTAACAGATAGTCGTTTGATATTGGGAATACAAATTATAATTGAAGAAATGCTTTTTGTACTAGATTTTAGTTGATCTTGTTTTAAACTTTGTATTATCTTATCTAGCGTTTAATTTAGTATTATGTGAATGTATATTGTTTGATTAATCTTTATTTAAATAAACTAAGCCATGTTTGATGCAATGTTTTGAAACTATGTATAGTGGGAGTTTTACTCCTGTTGAAATTCTAAAAAATAAAAATAAAATACAAAACTGGGTTATGATTTAAATTCATCGTATTTTACATTTTGCAACATAAAGCATTTTGTTATATATTCTCTCAAGCCATTCGTGCTATATTGTGTTATCCACCAGAATTATATTTCATTTTCATATAAAGAACAAAAGAGTTGCTATTAAGAAATGAATAAAATTACAATAATATTTAAACTTAAAAGTATGCTCTTTTCATTACATACTAAAACTCCACCTTTTTCACCTTATTTTAAATAACACCTAAAGTACTACGGATTATGTCATTGCAATCATGTAATTCAAATTATTATTAATTACAAACCCACAAGATAATTTGTACTATTTGTGAGTAATAAATTCTCTCATAATTGCACGTATAGTTTCAAGAGTTCGATTCCCTTACTCAACCTGACCGTTGGAATGATTATATCTAGTGGCAGCTAGCAAATGGTGTATATCAATTTTGTGTGAAAACTTCTTAAATTTCATTGAAGTAAAGCTGTTTTCTCTCTTCGAAAACAGAGGCAGGTTTTTAACCTAAGGCTCTTCGGAACTCAACCTTTTCAAGAATTTTCATGGTTTTCTCAGTCATTTTCGTTCATACACAGGATGGCAGAATTTTGTGATTTTTAAAAAGGGATTGCTTAGAAATGTCTTATCAAATCGGCAACACTTTAAAAAACAACTGAAATACTACATTTTTGAATTTTATTAACATATTATAATTCAAGAGCTGTTATATTAAGAGTTAGACTGAAAAGTCTTTACCTCCTAAACTACTATGCGATTTTTTCCTATTTACGAACTTGTCGAAACTTTCAAAAACATAATATGCATTATGAATATGCACAAAACATATCGAAACTATAAAAAGCTGATATATTACTTATGATCCATTGCATAAAATCTTGTCTCCATTCGAGTTTTTGCCCTATCTATAAAATGTTAAGTTTGTACTGATGACGTACCTTCATTTTATAAAACATATTTCATGGTAACGAGACATTATTCAATTTTTTACGGGTTTATGGATGGAGTACCGCTGTGTCAAAGCTTAAACTTGGCGTAACAGGTTGTTATACCGCCGAAGTAGGCGAACTGTCATTCAATTAGGTTGTAAAAATTTAATTTTTCTCCTAAAAATTTTTTTCAAAAATATTTTATTAAAATATGATTTTTTTAATAATTCATTTTTGATATACATATTATTCGCCTATGTGGATTTTACAACCATTATCTTATTGGTCCACCGGTATCTCTAAACGATTGAAAAATGTCAGAAAATGTTTATTCGGATCTATCCATTAATGGATCTCCCGAAGAAATAAATTTGGAAGAACACGAAGAAATAAAGTATAGAACTATTGGAGCAGTTGTTCGAATACTGCAAGTAAATGTTGAAGGATTGACGAAATCGAAAACTGAATTTTTATCAAGATATGCTGATACTCAAAAATGTGATGTCATCCTACTTCAAGAGACGCATTCTCAAAATGATAAACATCTAATAAATTGTGGTTCAATTATAAATTTTGACTGCATTGAAAAAATCCATCATCCTCATCATGGAATTGCAACATTTGTCAGATCGACTATTGCAGATAACTGTTCAGTTATATCTAAAATTAATGAAAATTCAATTGTACTTTTGGCAATTAAACTTCAAGATATTACAATCTTAAATGTATACAAGCCCTCTCAAGTAAATTGGATTAATAGTTTACCAACATATGAGCATCCAGCTATCTACATGGGAGATTCCAATAGTCATTATAATCTCTGGGGATATACAGAAGATGACAATTGCGGAAATTTTGTTGTTGATTGGAACCTACAGAACAATTTACATTTGATTTTTGACCTAAAAGATAAAAGTACTTTTCATTCTGGTAGATGGAATCAAGATTATAATCCTGATATATGTTTTGTTTCTACTGACAATCAACAAATCCCAGTGCCTGTTGTTAAAATCGTACATAATCGATTTCCACGTAGTCAACATCGTTGTGTATTATTGAATGTTGGTATTAAAATACCTATTATTGACTCTAGCCTAAGGCTAGATGGAATTTTAAAAGAGCTGACTGGTCTGGTTTTGCAAAATCAATTGATATGAACATTCGATGGGTTCAGCCAACGGTAGAAAACTATAATCGATTCGTTTCAATTGTTATAGCAGCAGGTAAGAAATTTATTCCAAGAGGTTTTCGAAAAATATATATCCCAGATTGGAATGAAGAATGCGACAATCTATGGCGAATTTACCAAGAAACAGAATCAATGGATATCACTAATATGTTGATTGACGAATAAAATAAGGCTAGGAAAGAAAAATGGATAAATTTATGTGAAAATTTGGACTTTCAACGTTCAAATCGAGAGGCATGGAATTTACTTGGTAAATTTGGCAATTCTAAAAATGCTAGTAAAAAAAATACATCTATTCATCCAAATGCTATAGCGTATGATCGAAAATTCCAAATGTCCAGTTTCGAGTTCAAGAATTAAGATAGTTAAAAACAATCTCAGACAAGTTAAAAAGAAAATCGTTGAATCTCCATTTGCTGCACCAATCACTAAAGATGAAGTTATCGTGGTCATAAATAACTTGAAAACTGGCAAAGCCTGCGGAACCGATGATCTTTTTCCTGAATTTTTCATCCACATGAAGGATAATCCTAAATTATGGCTATCAAAATTTTTCTCCGATTTCTATAGCCGCGGAATTATTCCTAATGTGTGGAAATATACCAAAGTTTCTGCAATCTTGAAACCAGGAAAGGATAAAAATCTGCCAGAAAATTATCGTCCAATCTCGCTGCTCTGTATATCATATAAATTGTTTGAACGAGTGATATTCAATCGAATTTCAGCAACAATTGATGAAACTATTCCATCAGAACAAGCAGGATTTCGTCCTAAAAGAAACTGTTGTGACCAAGTGCTGTCATTAGTTACATATGTTGAAGCTGGCTATCAGGATAAGAAACAAACTGGGATGGCCCTTATTGATTTAACTGCAGCATATGATACTGTCTGGAAGGCTGCGCGTTTGTTAAAACTTTGTCCAATTAGTAAATGTCGCAAATCAATTAATATTATATCAGCTTTATTGTCTGATAGAAATTTCATCGTACACCTAGCAAATAAAACCAGCAGACGTCGTCATTTGAATAATGGGCTACCACAAGGTTCTGTACTTGCACCAACTTTATTTAATATACATATCTGATTTACCAGAAACTTTTTCAAGGAAACTTAGTTATGCAGATGATCTGGCGGTTGTCATACAATATTCGTATAATGCCGAATCTAAAACAAATGCCGAGTCAATATTGTCAAGAGATTTGGATCTTCTGGCAGATTATTATTCAAAATGGCGTCTGAGAACAAACTCAAATAAGAGTGAAATTACAGTTTTTCATCTATCAAATTATAATGCCAGTGATGTACTCCATGTTTCCATGAAGAATCATATAATTAAATTTAATCCAACTCCAAAATATCTTGGAGCAATATTAGATCGATCGCTTACATTTAAACATCACTGTGAAAATCTGAGCAAGAAAGTAAGATCTCGTGTGAATATAATTCAAATGTTATCTGGAACAAGCTGGGGTGCAGATGCAAAAACTTTACGAATATCTGCGCTTTCATTGGTTTATTCTACTGCAGAATATTGCGCACCTGTTTGGAATCATAGCGTTCACACTCGACTTATTGATATCCAACTAAATTCATGTATGTGGATAATAACCGGTTCAATAAGATTTTGCCCTTTACCATGGCTTCTAATTCTATCAAATATTGCTCCACCATACATAAGAAGAGAAGCTATGCTTGTAAAAACTTGGAATAATATTATGGAGAATCAACAGCTACATATCCATGAAGATTTAAGAGACAGATCAGAAAATCGGTTAAAATCAAGAAAACCATTGTGGTCGAAAAGCGAAACGTTGAGTCCAATTAATAATTATTCAATTTCTGAACCATGGCAACAATGCCATAATACTTCTGATTTTACAAATAAATAAATTGTAGAAAATCCGAATCTGGAAATTGCTGGAATGAATGAAAATCGATCTATATGGAAAACCATTAATAGAATCAGGACCAATCGTGGATGCACTAACTACGAATTTCATTTATATAATAATGAAGTTTGTCCGGCATGTGATTGTGGACAACCATTTCAAACGGTTTCTCATATTTAGACTGAATGCCCTTTAAGACGGTTTGATGGTGATTTACAAGAGCTTCATTCATTATCAGCTGCTGCCAAGCTTTGGATAGATTCCTTGGATATTGATTTGTAGTGTTCTTCTTCTTAATTTATAAATAACTAAAAACATAAAAACATACGAATAAATAAATAAACAAATAATACCGCCAGTACGTGCAGTACTCTGATTTTATGCTTAAACTGAAACAGCCTTAATACACCAATAATCCAATTCAATATAATTCTGGCAAGCCCGTTGTATAATATTTGTCAGTACACCAATTGATATGTGGATATAGAAATACAAATCCCAAAAAATGTTACAATAAAAATGATAATGCGGCTAGATAGAACTCCAGAAACTTTGCCAAGCATTGTAATTAGTAGGTGATAAAGGGCTATTATCTTTTTCTAATAGCATACGATTTTTAATTTAGTTTATTATAAATTTATTCAAATTGGTTGACGCATTGAAAATCTATATAGAGAAACAGCGGGAGCAACTAGTAACATATGTGCATTATCTAAGCAACTAGTAACATATAAGTATTATCTAATGCTTATAGAAAAAACTCTACATAAAAATGAAATTGGGTAACTCTGGTACCGATTTTGTGGTTGTATAGTTGTAGGGTTTGGACGACATTTTATATCTTGATATCAGGCTGTTAAATAAGATTCAACAATTCATATAAGTAGGAAGATATTGACTTTCGAGCCGGATGAAAGTGTGTTTGCCAACTTGCAAAATTGCAAGTTTGCCAAAACTGCAAACGCTATCGTAATACGTCATATACCAGACAGTTTGTCAGACAGTCAGACAGTTTGTGTTGAGCATGAACATGATGGAATTGTTCAATAAAAGCAATGTTTATGCAGGAGGTTTATCTATAAGTGAATTTATTTTATTAATAACTCAGTTCAGTGTAACAGGTTGTGAGTTGCTGCACATTAAAGGTTTAAAGAAAGGTAATAAAGTTATCTTTAAAAAGAGATATATAAGAGCTAGGAGGTTTAACAATCATGAATGATCAGATAACCAGGAACCGTGCACGGTTGGTTCATTCGCCAACAAATGTACAAATGCGCGAACTAACAAATCCCGCAAAGAGCGACAGTTCTATAAACGTTTTCGCGACTCGCGTACCAAGAAAAGTCAGCAAGTAATAAAGTATATTTTTGTCATGTTTTGGATACTGAATCTGTTTCCATTATGGTCTTTATGGATTCTGTATAAAATCGTGCTATAACATTTGTGGATGGTCGAACTCGAAATCTCGACATCAAGACTCGATTTCCTACAACATTATAACATACTTGCTAACCTTGTTGTTTTTTGTTCATAACCTTCGTCATTAACGATGCTCTAATGAAATCAAACGGTCATTCCTGAAATATTTTCGTATCTTCGCGTTACTAATTTGTCGGTTAAAACTGGACAATAGCCAAACTTTCTTTGGCCGAAATTAATAGTTTCGGACATTTCTAATCCACAAAAATTTAAAAAAAAAGTCGTTCAGTCAAACTGTTGTGGAATCGACGACTAAAAAGAAAAAGTGTTGAAATTCGAATAATAGTTAATACTCCCAAAACTTTAGATGATATCATAGTTTACCCTAAAATGTGTTAACATTCGAATTCTTATTTATTTTTACACAATTTATTTACAAAAGGCACACATACAAAAACACCATAATCTTAATCATAAAATAGATATTATGTTATGCGTTCTGTAAAGAAATATTACAAGAAGACTGTAAAAATTAAATAGAAATACAAAAACAAATATAAAGTAAATGTCATAATAATTAGAAGGACAAAAAATTCTTATTTCAAATTAAATAATCTCAATTTTAATAATAAAATTTATATTTAATATATTATTGTAGGGGTGTCTTTAATTCCTTATATTTGGGTTATAAATTGCAAAAATACTAGCAGATTCTAATAATGGCAACATTTTGTGTTTCCTTTGTCGAGTGAGATCGAATATACAACAATGGAAATTTCACATTTTGCTCAGTGACCAAAATATGAATCTTCCATTGTTGAGACTTGAGAGATTTAAATTTTGATTTTGAAGGTTAAGGCTATATGTGATTTAAAATAGATATGATATGATATCGCGTGCTTCTGAGTATCAAACAACATGCAACATGTATATAGTAGAACAAAAGATAGTAAACAGATTTGATATTTGATTAATGAAATTTGCTCTATAGTCCAGTAACTTTGTCGCCTGGGAGTATGGGGTAGTATGCGTCAAATCCGATAGTTCTGATTTTTTGCAGACTTGTTTATGATGTTGGCCTAATGAATAATCCAAGTTTGTGACCTCGAGCGCCGAACGCAACTTTGTCAAAAATCGAAAAAACCACGAAAAAATCGGTTCTTTTTCAAATTTAGGCGATTATAACCCTAAAGTACTAGTTTTTCTTTAAACTTTCTTAGAACGTTTTTAAAGAAGACTAAATTTGCTACAATATGATACTAAAACTGTCTGTGTAGACCCAATAGTTTCTGAGATTAAACCTTTCAAAGTTTATCATTTTTGAATCAGATACTGAAAAACTCTGTAGATGGTTTGCACAGCATCCCCCATTCCTTATACAATAGATTTTATTATGTCCATCAGCAATGGTCTGTTTGGAGAATCTAGTGTCAACAGCCGCATGGCTCTAGAGATTGGGAGAGAATCGATGCTAAAGATGGTTGGCCAGAACTTCCAGGAAGTGAAATTCAAACGTAAAAACAATGTGGTGTCCCTTTCTTCAGCTGTACGAACTATTGCTGTTGGCAATAAACAGGCAACTTTTGAGTTTTGATTCTCTAACACTGTTTCACAGGATGTGTGTCTTAAAACAATCGGATGAAGAATTGCGAGAGTTCTTCACTTACAAACTGTCACCAATCCCAATGTTATTGTTCTCTGAAGAGGGAATGAGAAAGGGCACAAAATCCACCTTGTATTCAGTATTTCAACCTGTAACCTTAAATGAGAAGCAATGGTTAACGAAATTTGTAGTAGTGGATGGAGGGCATCTACTTCACAAAGTTGTGTGGCCTCGAAGCTCATCATTTAGTACGATAGCTGACAGATACATACAGTACATTTCTGCTCACTATGGCTCAAACGTGGCAGTTTTCGATGTTTACCCCATAGATGCTGTACAGAAAAACATAAAGAGCTCTGAGCGTCTTCGAAGTGCCAAGTTACACTCATCGCGAGAGATAATCGTTGATGAGAAAACCATGGCACAGGTTCCTCAACAGAAATTCTTTTCAAATGACAAAAACAAGATTCGTTTCATAAATCTGCTGACAACAAAAATGGGAAATCACAACATTCAAGTACTCCAAGCAGAGGAAAATGCTGATAGGCTCATCATCACTACAGCTGTAACTGCTGCCTCCCTCTATGAAATAGTGGTAGTCGTTGGTGAGGACATTGATCATCCTTTCTGCGATATTAAACCAACGTGAAATTTTTTACAATAAATGTGGAAGAGGCAAAGCATTAGATGTCATGTATTCCAGCATCGCTTCTTCAAATTCCTCTTTGAAACCAGAGCTTTTCCTCTTCATCCATGCCTTTAGTGGTTGTGACTCGACATCCTGCTTCTTTGGCTTAGGGAAGAAACAAATGATGTCCATATTAGAACAAAATCCGGACGTTGAAAAGAAGGCTGCGATTTTTCTCGACACCAACTCTACACCTGACGAGATAGCAGTAGCAGGAGAGCGAGTCATAATTGCTCTATACGGAGGCAACCCTAACCCCTATAACCTTGACGAGATGCGGTACCAACTATTCGCCCGGGCTGCGACGAAAACCAGCTTCCATCTAGCCAGATACCCTCCTACACGAGACTCTGCTCGATCTCACTCCATGCGGACATACCATCAGGTAAAAATTTGTCCTTGCATCAGTAATACACATTACATATCATTCATCATTTTCTATTCTCATGTGAAATCTTCTTACAGGTACAGGCATGGTTGGGAGTCACACTGAACCCTCTCTCCTGGGGGTGGATATCATCGCCACAAGGCCTCAACCCCAAAATGATGACCAGAAATGCTGCCCCACAACACCTCTTGCGGATGATTTCTTGGGTTGCACGAAGGGTTGTGGGAACGCATACAGCTGTAGGCAGGCAGGATTAAAATGCTCATCAGTCTGCAGCCACTACAGCGGGGCCTCTTGTGACAATATACCTAATGTGGCAGTAGTAGATATCCCAGAAGGCGACGATTTCTCCGATGTCGAAATGGAGGATGACTTGTGGGCACAAGACGTCGACGATTCATCACCATCCCCTGATGGGGATATGTCATCCCAATACGTCAATCCAGATACGGAAGAACCTCAACCGGGACCTTCCAAGAGGACTAAATGAATTTAATTTTTTGATGTTGAATATTACTCAATTTCCTAACAAATAAACTTATTAACTTTTGTTGTACTTATCTTTTTTACTTCATTATTCGTAGCTTAGCTTAAGCATCATTGTTTACACTTCTCATTTTCTTTTTTAACATCCCATCATAGAAGGGTTTTGATAGTATATTCAGG
Organism: Diogma glabrata; assembly: GCA_963693315.1. Lineage (NCBI taxonomy): Eukaryota > Metazoa > Arthropoda > Insecta > Diptera > Cylindrotomidae > Diogma > Diogma glabrata. Next base: position 422,868,978 of record OY856186.1, read on the forward strand.
GTCAAAATTCATTTAGAACGACAGAATTGCAAAAAATTGCGAAGTTCGAAAAAAATGATAAACTTTGAAAGGCTTAATCTCGGAAACTATTGGGTCTACAGAGACAGTTCTAGTATCATATTGTAGTAAATTTAGTCTACTTTAAGAACGTCCTAAAAAAGTTTAAAGAAAAAATAGTCCTTTATGGTTATAAACGCCAAAATTTGAAAAAAAAGAAGCGATTTTTCGTGGTTTTTTCGATTTTTGAAAAAGTTGCGTTCAAATTCGGATTATTCATTAGGCCAACATCATAAACAAATTTTCTCTATATGGAGCGACCCAAATTTTCATGGAACGCAAAAATAGTATTGTAATTTGTGTAATATAATTATTATTCGCCAACTTGAAATTTTTCACAAGAATTTGTTAAATTACATTTCATAAATAAAACGACTTTCAAAGTCTCAACCCTTAATTGTGATTTTTCTGCTGTCCACTCTTTATATACCGTAGAAAAAACGTGTTGAGTTTCAACATTAGTTCCTGGCTCGGACCGCGCCTATTCCAATTTTTAGTGTATTATCGTATGGGCAAAACCTCCTTAATCATAGCCCTACTGATTCACGCCATTTGCAATAAACAATGAACATTGCCATATGCAAAAAATTGAATTAGTGTTTTTGAAAAAATTTTTGGGAATTTTTTTTATATAGAGTTTTATTTTTCCAGATGGCGTTAAACATTTTTTGAATTGTCTTTATATTGAGTTTTAATTTCAAAATTGCGCTACAGGTTCACGATTTTTGCTGTGCTAAAAAATGATATAGGGGGTTTTTGTATGGGACATGGTTTGTTTCAAAATTATTAAATGTTTTTCTCTATTGTGATTTTTGCTAAAACGATATATTCCTTCCAAACTCTCCGTCGTTTTCCAGTTTGTCGTGCATTTTTTACAAAAATCGGAAGTTTTTTCAAACGTCGGCGGACGCGGGACAAATTGTTCAAAATCGGGACCGGAGTGAATCGGAGTGGTCACCTTACATTAACCTGCACTTAATAACTCTCTCATTAGTACTTGTTTAGTTTTTCCAAAATAGGTTGATGTTGAAAAACACTCTGAATATTTTTTTTAAAATTGTGTTTACAAAACTATAAAATTAGCATAAATTTGATATGAAAAATAATAAAAATTATGTTATCTTTAAACAAACATTGTTGTTGAACTGCAATTATTATATGTATAATTGTTTTAGATAAATAAATCTTTGTGGTTTCATTATCTTGCACTTATATTATGTACTTGCATTATTTACATAAAAAGGCGTTACCTTTGCGATGTTTTGAAAAGTTGTACTACAAAATGTATGATAAAAGGATTTACAATCAGAGTTAAAAATGTTGTACTAAGATTAATATGAAGAGTTATTTAGGCTATGTAGCAATAACCTATATGTACATAGATACAACTAAAATCATCTAAAGATTTCGCTAAAGATTCAAACTTTATTTTTCTCAACTCAACTTCGTAACTCAAGCGTAAAGGCTGAAAATCACATACAACAGAAACAGAATTCCATACAAATTTTACAGAACAGAATTTTTTGCTGTCAAATTTGTATGAAATTCTGTTTCTGTTGTATGTGAATGCCCGGCTTAAGTAGTGCGTTTGTTTTGTTTGTTATTTAATAATCGTTTAAATAAAAGAGTCAGATAAACAATACAAATCAAGAAAATCAAACAACAATTTTACCTGAACGTTCTCGAAAAGAATTTGAGATATATGCAACCAACGGATGTGAGGAATATACAATAATGGCCGCCTTATAAGCAAGAAGAAAATTTTCTTTACAGCACTTCATTTGGTGAGGAATTGGCAATTTGGTAGTTCCAAACAGGCTACATTAGAATTCGAATGTTAATGATGAAAAAATGATTAAGTTTGTTTTAATATCTTCAAAAAAATTTCTAGCAGAAACCAATCTTTTAGTCCCTGGGCCCACGCCGATTTCATTTTATGATTACCACATATTTTGTACTTCGTGAATCGCCTGTCCTTGGCGAGTCTCAACATTTTTGTTCTGCCATTTTCCTCGAATCGGCCACTTTTTCGTTTGCCAAACTCCAAAAATTGCTGATTGCCCGGGTTCTTGTAAATATGTTACCACAATTTTTTTTAACTAGGAGGGATGTAAATATGTTTTAGAACACATGAGTAACCCTATCCAACAAAAATTTGTCTGCTTTTATCGAGTCCGACAAGCTAAACATGCCAAAATGTCATCTTGTCAAACGAAAAAGCGGCCGAATCAAGGAATATGGCAGAAAAAAAGTTTTCGGACTCGTGAAGGACAGGCGCCTCACAAAATACAAAATATGGGTAATCATTAAATGAAATCGGCTTGAAAGATGAGTATAAAGTTGATTTTGTAAAAATTCCGACAATTTATCCTACCAACCTATCAGATTTTCGATGAATCATTAAAATGAATGAGACATTCAACTCACTGTAGAATAGTGATAGATTAATTGGAAGGCCAAATTAATAATCACAAAACCAAACATATGAACTTTTGAAAGAGCAGAGTAAAAATTTTCTGTTCGACTATAAATGAATTGTGGGCGATGGACACAGATGTTTAGGATTGATACTCAACTCAAACAACAGCATATTACCAGCTACAAACGCTTGAAAGGATGAAGGTAATCAAACCTTCCACTGAAGTTAACATTTTCTGTGATCACCAACAGTGTCTACCAACACCAAACTAGAGTTATACAAAACTTAGATAAGAGCGGTGATAATGGATGGATCACAAACGTGAACCCTTACAAACTGACGAATCACATCTATACCAGCATTAACAGAAGTTTACTTTGATTTGTTAATTCTAGAATGATTGGATATTAAAGCACCGAAAGCAAAGAGAAGATCCACAGAACAGTCATGCATACTCACCTTTCTACTTTGTCAGTCATATTCGTTCGTAAAATAATAATAATTACTTAAATTAAAACAACTATATTTAAAAAAGCATCGCATTAGCATTTTAAAAATTAGACTTAATTTCAGTGTAGGTGTATTAATTTGACATTCTGTAATAAGATTTACTATTAAAAAAATTTATTTAAATGATTTACTAAACACCCAAATCTTAATTCTATATTCCCAATTGAAACTTCTAAACAGCAAAACAAAATTCTAAATACGAATAAAGAATTTAGAATTTAGAATTCAAAATTTAGAATTTAAAATTTAGAATTTAAAATTTAGAATTGAGAATTTGGAATTTAGAATTTAGAATTTAGAATTTAGAATTTAGAATTTGAAATTGAGAATTTAGAATTTAGAATTTAGAATTAAGAATTAAGAATTAAGAATTTAGAATTTAGAATTTAGAATTTAGAATTTAGAATTTAGAATTTAGAATTTTAGAATTTAGAATTTAGAATTTAGAATTTAGAATTTAGAATTTAGAATTTACAATTTACAATTTAGAATTTAGAATTTAGAATTTAGAATTTAGAATTTAGAATTTAGAATTTAGAATTTAGAATTTAGAATTTAGAATTTAGAATTTAGAATTTAGAATTTAGAATTTAGAATTTAGAATTTAGAATTTAGAATTTAGAATTTAGAATTTAGAATTCTTATTCCATAGTATTTATTTGAATTAAGCATTTGAAATTTATAGTTTAGAATTTTGATTTTAGCATCTGGATTTAGAATTAATATAAAATACTAATATTCTAAATAAAATAAAAAATAAAAATAAAAATAAATAACTAAATAATTAAATAAATAAATTAAAAATTTTAAATTCTAAATTAAAAAATATAAATAAACAAATAAATAATTAAATTAAAAATTTTAAATTTTAAATTCTAAATAAATTAAAGAAAAAAATAAATAAATAAATAATTAAATAAATAAACTAAAAACTTTAAATTCTAAATTCTACTTCAAATCTACTTCTACTATAGAATTCTAAATTCTAAATTCTAAATTCTAAGTTCTAAATTCTAAATTCTAAATTCTAAATTCTAAATTCTAAATTCTAAATTCTAAATTCTAAATTCTAAATTCTAAATTCTAAATTCTAAATTCTAAATTCTAAATTCTAAATTCTAAATTCTAAATTTTAAACTCTAAATTCTAAATTCTAAATATTAAATTCTAAATTCTAAATTCTAAATTCTAAATTCTAAATTCTAAATTCTAAATTTTAAATTCTAAATTCTAAATTCTAAATTGTAAATACTAAATCCGAAATTCTAAATTCTAAATTCTAAATTCTAAATTCTAAATTCTAAATTCTAAATTCTAAATTCTAAATTCTAAATTCTAAATTCTAAATTCTAAATTCTAAATTCTAAATTCTAAATTCTAAATTCTAAATTCTAAATTCTAAATTCTAAATTCTAAATTCTAAATTCTAAATTCTAAATTCTAAATATTAAATTCTAAATTCTAAATTCTAAATTCTAAATTCTAAATTCTAAATTCTAAATTCTAAATTCTAAGTTCTAAATTCTAAGTTCTAAATTCTAAATTCTAAATTCTAAATTCTAAATTCTAAATTCTAAATTCTAAATTCTAAATTCTAAATTCTAAATTCTAAATTCTAAATTCTGAATTCTAAATTCTAAATTCTAAATTCTAAATTCTAAATTCTAAATTCTAAATTCTAAATTCTAAATTCTAAATTCTAAATTCTAAATTCTAAATTCTAAATTGTAAATTCTAAATTCTAAATTCTAAATTCCAAATTCTAAATACTTATTTAAAAATTTTATTTTATTTATTTAATTATTTATTTATTTATTTTTATTTTTTAATTTAGAATTTAAAAACTTTTAATTATTTATTTATTTATTTATTTATTTATTTTTATTTTTTAATTTATTTAGAATTTAGAATTTAAAATTTTTAATTTATTCATTTAATTATTTATTTATTTATTTTTATTTTTAATTTAAAATTTTTAATTTATTTATTTCATTATTTATTTATTTATTTTTATTTTCTAATTTATTTAGAATATTAGTATTTTATATTAATTTTAAATCCAGATGCTAAAATCAAAATTCTAAACTATAAATTTCAAATGCTTAATTCAAATAAATACTATATTTTAAATTCTAAAATATGAAGGGGCTGAAAACTAACAGCTCTGAGATATCAAGACTTCGGTTTTGGTTTAGGATTTTGATATAGTTTTCGGCATAAAACTTTTATGAGGACATTGTTTTTAGTTATCGGTAGCGATGTAGGTATATCAAACATAAGACTCTTTGTAAAAGAACAAGTATTTTAACTCTGTTTAGAAATTCATTATAAAACTAACACGAAACATCAAATCGTTGCCGGAATATCATAACTGATCATATACTAACATAATTTAGTGAAAAGAACTCAGCGAACTACTCAAAAACCTTTCCATTTAGTGTTTATAGAAATATTACAAAATCAAAAATTCAGATTTCTTTCATAAATCCAAAAATATTCCAAAAATTATAATAAAATCAAAAATTTAAACTTTTTTTCAAAATTCTAAAAATATTCCAGAAATTATTACAAAATCAAAAATTTAAATTTATTCAAAAAATTTTAAATTATTGCAAAAATTATGAAGAAATCAAAAATACAAACTTTTTTCAAAATTCTGAAGATATTTCAAAAATTATAACAAAATCAAAAATTGAAACTTTTTTCAAAATTTTAAAAATATTCCAAAAATTCAAACTTTTTCAAAAATTCTCAAAATATTGCAAAAATTGTAACAAAATCAAAAAACAAACTTTTTCAAAATTCCAAAAATTATAATAAAATCAAAAATTCTAAAAATATTCAAAAAATTCAAATTCAGACCGAATTTTTCGGAGCTTGCCGAACGCAAAAGCGGGGGATTTGAGAAATATCGCAGAACAAAATGTTTTCGGGCTCGTCAAGGACAGGCGCCTCACGAAGATTAAAATATGTGGTAATCATCACATGAAATCGGCGCCGGCCCAGGGACTAAAATCTAAAATTTCCATGTTCAATTTCATGTTCATCACATTTCATATCATACAAATAATTAATTTTATTTTTTCTTCACAAAAATTGTGTAAAAAAATAATTGAAAATCATGCTTTTGACACACTTGACAATAACTTTTTGACAAACTGATAATGCAATAATCTAGTTTTTGGTCTCACATACCAATCCCGACTATATATCTTTAAATTTAAGGTTACTACTACTCATTATCACTTAAAATGAACGTTTTTTAAGCAAAAAATATGAAAATTTCTTTGTTTTGACACAATTGACGATTTTTTGACACACTTCCGGTACAGTTATCGAACACATCGTCCTTTCGGCTCTTCCCATTGAGTATACCTATTTTAAAAAAAAATGTTGAGATCTCTCCAACCGTTTTCGAGATTTCGTCGGTTGTGACGCCCGGGCGGCAGATATACATATAGTAGTATTTTTTTACCAGCGAACACGAAAATTGATCGTTGTGCGCATCTGCAGGGATATACATCGGATCGGATTAAAATATTAAAAAAACAGTTGGCGTCCAATTGAAATGGACAAAAATAACGCATAAAATTAATAAAATACTATTGAAATTCAACCAATTATAATAGAAAACCAAAAACTAGTGAAAATATTAATGATTTTGTAGGCAGTATAATGCCCGATTGAAAGTCGGTAATTTTAACTTAACGTTAACTAAACGTAAAGTACAAATGTATGAAAATGCACTAGAACATTTATAGTCGTTAACGCAAACTTTACGTTAACTTAACGTAAAGTTCATTTCATTCTATCTTAAAGATTTTGTTAAGGATTTTTTGACGTTTAGTATAAAAACTGAAGAAGACTAATATTTAATTGCAAGTAAAAAATAAAATAAACAAAAACAAAATAAAATTTTATTTATTAAAAAATGCAAAGGATATAAAAAGAGCGACTTTAAAGCCAAATATTAGCATGAAATTAATATGAAAATAAAGTGTTTTATTTTTAAATTTTGTATCAAATGTTTATTTCGAATTTTATTATTTTAAATTTTTTTGATTTTGAAATCAGTTTGTTACTTTTAAGGAATTGATTGATTTATAAAATTGATTACAAAACCAAAATTAATATCAAATCAAACTTCAAAGAATTCGTAATTTCTTACGACTATAAATCAAAATTTGGTAGTGTCTTAAGTTACGGTTAAGTTAAAGTTAACGTTGCCGACTATAAATCGGGCATAACAAAATTTTGATAATAAAAAATAATTGTAATAAAAATAGCGACGCATTACGCCTATGTAAACAAATGTCACAACAAACAAATGGTACGAACTAGGAGTAGAAATCTAACTAATGTAATTGTTTTCAAAACAAATTTATCCCAAAACAAATAATACATCTCTGTTTTACTGTTTGTCTCATCTTTTATCTCTTGCTGCATGCTATCTGTCAAAAAGTCATTGGTAAAAAATTATATTAAACATTTTTTTTTACTTTAAACGTCGAAAAATGCCAAAAAAGGTGGGGGTAAGAACTAAGAATTTCCCTTTTGGCTCGAGAATTCAATACTTTGGTTTTTTCAAATTCTAAAGTCTAAATTGTAAATTCTAAATTCTATATACTAAATTCAATATTCTAAAGTCTTAATTGTAAATTCTAAATATTAAATTCTAAACTCCAAATACTAAATTCTAAATCCTAAATCCTAAATTCCAAAATCTAAATTCTATATTCTAAATTCTGAAATTCTTAATTTTGAATCCTAAATTCTGACTTTTTATTTCTGTATTCTAAATTCCTAAATGAAAATTCTTCAAACATTCTTCAAAAACCTGATGGTGCCAGTTCAATTCAGTTGTATTACCCACAACATAGTGGCTTGATTAGGACACGTTGTAGATTTTGATTCATAGGCCAGAATAATTGAAAAATACACATTAGCACCCCAGAGAGTGGAAGACTGCAATGTAAAGCACTAAAATGGAATACCGACTAATTAAAAAACGATTGTAATGAGTGACCGTGATAAATATTCGAAGTTAATCGATGACAAAAAAATCACGTAAATCTCAGGAAATTAAATTTAAGAAGTTTAAAGAGAAATAAACAAAATCGTAAATTTATTATTAAGAAGATAATTTTCACAGACATCAAGGTCAAATATATGCATGACGTTTACCAAGTTGATTAGAGTGCGAAAAAATGAAAAAGTCACCTACTAAAATGGTCCAGTAACCATAACTATGAACTACACGTAGTTTTTCTCACCTTCAATGATACTCCACCACTGTCATCACAATTCTATATTCGGCTGTTTTTAAATTTGTTACCTTGAACATCACAAACACAAACCAGAAAAAAATTATTTCGAAAAACAACAAACATCTACCGAGAATTCCACATACGATTTTATTGTATTATGAAAATCTTAAAGAACCAGAACCATGGTCTATCTCACTAAATATGAACACAAATAAAACTAAAAATAAAACAATAAACAAAAACAAAACACTAAACATACACATCGACAGGAACTAACTGTTTCGAACATAAAAAATAAAAACGAAGAAAATCCAAGATTAAGATGATGAATGGAATATTTTGTTTCTCTGTTTATCTTATTTGTTTTGTGTTACGATTTGTTTTTTTAGTATAGAATAAAATTATAGTTTTACATTTTTTTTATGTGTAAAAAATTTAAGGTTTTATTTTTGGTTGGAGATATAATATTTTAAATTTGAGGATGCAATTAATTTTTTTTTCGTTGGAAATTCGAGATGATATAGTTTTGTTGTAGAATGCAATTAAAATAAAATGTTTACTCGTAGATTGGTTTGCCTTTTAGGTTTTAGTTTTAGGATAATTAATAGTATTTTGCAGATGTCAAAGGTGCTGGATGTTTTATGAGGTTTTGTTTCATTTTTATTAATTTTACAAGATTTCACTTATTTCAACTCTGTGCAAAAGTAGCAGCAATTCGTTCGATACCTTTATTAGCATAGACTACAACCGCAAATGCACATTTGTCATTACATTATGTAAAAAAAATATAGTTATATTCAACAAATTGTTTTAAATGCCTGAATAATTGCAGATCAGTCCAGATTAATTTTGTTATTGTATAATTAATGTAGAAATAGAGAAAATGTTTTAGTCGATGCAAAATGCTTTAGTCGATGTGATGAGTGTTCCAAATGCAACGGATTACAAAAATTTTGAGCGTGTGATTGAAATATGTATATTCCAAAAATTCTATTCTATATTAAGCTGTGTGAACTTGGAATCAGAATATATGGGACAAAAAAAGAAAAATATTTTTGGGAACTACAAACGACGTAGATGATTGTAGTAAAATTTGTTTGTAATTGTAATAAATATCACTAAAATCATCAAAACAACCCTAGACACAGTGATAATTTTGATAATTCAAGTATACAACATTGTTCGAAATCGTTTGTATACATAATACTATGTAGGGTTCCAAGTTCACACAGCTTATATATTCTACTGGAATAATGTTTGTCTTGCCACTTTACACCGCTTAGGTCGATATGGATCATTCTGACCATATCTAATGGATAATGAAATTTTTAGCTATCTTCAATGTTCGTCAATATATTGTTTCTATTGACTGAAAGACCTAAATATTAAATATTCATGATAAAATTTCATCTCACATTTTTTGTGTTTTTACTTCCAAAATTTTATTTGCATAATGCGAGGAGTGAAAGGACGTTGTACTCGATCAATGAATTGTAAGTGCGTCAAAAAATGATTATATGAAAAAAAAAAAATATTTTGGAGTTTTTAACTTTATAAACGGCTTGAAGTTTCTGTTACAACAACTACACAATGAACCCTACCTTTCCATCAAACGAGATCATCAAGTATCAACACAATTAATGGCAATTATCTGGATAACAGCAAATCTGATCAATCACTAAGCAGACATTCTCCAATGATAGTTAGTTACTCTCAGTACTCTTCCTCAATGCCTGTTTCGAATATAACCAACCGATCACCACAACTAATATTTTGGGTGATTCGTCTTATGTCAAACCGTTTTGTTTGTTTGTTGGTTTTCTTCTTTTTGTCTCAGAGAGAAACCAGATATGTCTTTTCCCATCGACGTGCGTAAATTTTTCATTTGATTCAAAATTGTACAATTATTGCGGGTTTTTTTGAAGTGAAAACTTCTTTAGGCGCGTTGTGCAATTTTGTATGGGGAAAAATTTATACATCCGAGTTATCATTTTTACAAATCACGGAAATATTTTTAAATATAAAATACCTCTATCCGTTCTTATCTTTTCAAATTGCAATATGTATATCGCGGTCGACTGAGGTTCTATAGGTCGAGAGTTCAATTCCTGGAGTGGTACATTTTTTTATTTTTTTTTAATTTTTATTAAATACCATTAAAATTATTTTTTTTTATTCATCAATTCATAAAAATCATAAAAATTTCTTTTTACGAATTTTAAAAAATTGATCTATAATGCAGTTATTTAAAGTTATATTGCTACTGTCTTTTGCATTCGAGTCATCATGCTAAATAAATATTGAATATATATAAAATTGAAAGTATGTATGTTTGTCCTTTATTCATTAATACACCATTCATCCGATCATCATAAAAATTTGGGAAGTTGTTGTGTACACTAGCCCAAAGGTAACTGGCAAATTTTCGATTTTCAAAACCTATTTTTGTAAAAATTTGCTATTTACTTTTTATTTTACTTTTATTTTCTATATTCTATCATAAAATATTGGCCTATGTCATATTTTGTCAGTGATAGGAATTTTTGTTTAGTTATACATTCTTTAGCAAAAAATATAAAAAACAAAAAATGAAAGATTTACGTCCATCAACACCTTTGAACGTATGTTGTTGTGGGACCTTTGTCTTAAAAGGTTTTTATGTGTTATTGTGACACTTATTGTAGTTCCTACTACACAACACATTTTATTAAAAAAAAAAATATACTATATATAGCGTTAACATTAAATACAACCTTTACCTTGATGTTGAATTGTGCAAAATCACCGATAACGGGGTGTATGTGGCTTACAATAAAATCTAGTATATACAAAGTAATGACGAAAACGATTGAAATGAATCATAATTTGAACTATAATAAAAAATAAGTAACAGTATAAGTGCAAAAGTGAGACTAAATATCGAGCGTTTATAGCACTACGGACCATAATATCTAGAAATATGATTTGTCAAAAAGATAATCAACTCACATAATTTTGGTTTAAGCGTGCATAAAAAGATTCTTCCATTGATGTTAATTAAAATGGATCGTTTTTCCATTTATTTGTATTTCCATTCATTCAATTTCAGACTTATATATGACTACTAACGTCAAAGCGTCGATGGTTCAAATCGCAGTCGGACGGGAATTTAAATAAATCTTAAAGATCGTAATGCTTCAGTAAACAAATTTAAAATTTTAATTAAACACAACGCAGAAAACAAAATAAAATTAATTTTACCTTAAAAGGATCAAAAACTATTTTTTAACAAAAAAAAAAAAATTACTATACAATCGGCATCTTTTTTTTATTATTTCTAAATAAAAAAAAAAACTAAAATAAATCCATATCCTTTTTCTGATGATCTTCAAATTTCTTTAAATTTTTTCTATTCTTTGTTGTATAAAAATTTTAAGCCCGTAGCAAAACTTGTACAAAAATGTAAAATTAAAATTCTTAGAAAAGCAATAAAGTAATTTAAGGATTTATGTTTTTGTTGTAATGTATGAGAGTTGGAGGATGTGAAAGATGCGTTTATGATTGAATATTTTTTTTCGTTCAGTAAATTGAATATTGATTACTTAAATTTTTGATCATTTGAGCTGTTTGTTTATAGTTAACATTGTAGAACTAATAATATTGTTTTCGGCAGATTTTATAGCAGGAACTAGACTCCTGGGAGCAAAATTTTTAACCAGAAATATCTAATGCCACAAAAAGACTGAATACTCTTTCTCAACAGTGTAGAGCTCCCGTATTAAGGTAAACATTATCTACGACTTATGGCACTATGGGCCGTAGAGTATGCGTCCTAGGACAAGTTTTACTTCGTGCAGCCTGTCCATCCTTACCTAATATATCTATCTATTTGTTTTTAGCAAGTATATTCACAAAATCTCTTTTAGCAGTGGCCAAATGGATGTCTGCGACGACGCCATTGTCCCGTTTAATTAGACACACAGTTGCAATGTGTTTTGTGGTTTGTTGCGGAGCTCCAGTCATATTGAGGGGACTCTGAAATGACCCACTTCTAGAAAGAGTCAGCACAACGTCCATGATTTGTCCTCTGGTTTTAAAATTATTTTTTTTGCATTTTTTTTTAATTTTTTTTTCTGAATGAACAATATGTCGAGAATATTGTGTACAAATTTTAAGTCAATCCGAGTAAAACTAACGGAGTTACAGCGTTTCAACAGTGTTGCCGTTTGACCCCATTTTCCCGAAAACGTCATTTTTGAAGTTCATGAACATTAGAACTCAAAATCTACTGAACCGATTCTTTTGAAAATTTGAACATTACTTCTTCACATAAATCAACAGGTCAATCACAATCAGGAAGTTTTTCTTTTCTTTTTATTTTTTCTATTTTTTAATAACAAATTAAACGCGATTTTTTGAGCTAAAATCGCGTTTTTCACTTCCAAGTGCTGCAAAAAATAGAAAAAAAAAGCTCTTCCTGATTACCTCGAGAAATATATCACCTTTAAAACGCGCATCAATTTTTTTGTTTCACATGATCCGGTAACGAGTTATAATGTTCACCGCAGAACCACTTTTTTCCAAGGCACCTCTGGAGATTCAACGTCACCGACTTATTTATCAATATTTTTAATTGAAATTTTTTTCTGACAAACTTCAAAAGTTGTACAATAATATGTAATTAAATTTAATAAAGTTATATTACTCATGTCACCGCAAAAAAATCACAAAAAATGCTTTTTTTTCGTCTTTAAAACCATACCCCCCCCTTAATATAAAACATAATAACCAACCATGTTAATGAAATAATTGATATCAAATATGAAAGAAGTTACTAATATCAACAAAAATGAAAAAAAAGTAGCCATGTCAAAAATGAACAGGGACCTCTCATTACAACTACATGCGTTCTGATGACGCAAGTTTTTGTTGCTGTTTTTTTATATTTTTTTTAAACAACTAAACAATACTAGTGTTCGGTCGAGATAACGCGATAAAAATAATCATGATTTTTCAAAGTACTATACGCAGCCATTTATCACGAACAAAATCAGATTTTTCGCTGGTCTTAAATGCCAAAATGTTTTGAATTTAGGTGACAATAAAAATATTTTTTGTTTACATTTTTATGATAACTCTTCTTGATAAAATTGATTTTGTGGCTTTTGGGTTAGATTTATCTTTTGTTATTAAATTAATTGAAATAAAAGTGACATATAAAGGTTTATAGTGTATCTCTACTATATATGTACATGTAATCCTCCGTCAATGACCCAACTGGTATTGAATTTTCTACTCCCGTTCGTTAAATTGTCCCACCAAAGTTGTCACTCACGAAAAAAGAGTGTTTTCATCTCTTGTAGCAAAATGTACTATATTCTATTAAACTATCGGCGATATAAACGTAGTATTAATGGGTTATTGTTACTTCGCTATTTTTAAACCGAAATCACGAAAAAGTCGACTGCAGAACTAGACAAAATATTTTCGAACAAAATGATTAAATATAAGAACTGAATCTAAAAAATTATTGTGCAAATTATGAAACTTTTTGCAATCCATACAATTTTAGAGCGATCTAGTTTCGAACCAATGAGAAAATTTTAAACTTTAAAAAAGTTTATCATTCTCATCAGGGCTAGCCGACTAGATAAACTCTACCAAAAAATGTTAACGCTAATGAATATAAACCAAAAATTAGGTTACAACTCTAGCGAAGTGTAAAAACAAAAAATTTACATAAACATACATTTAATAAATTCAGGTTTAGTCAATTAATTTCTCTGGTGATCACTGTTTTGTTATACTCTAGACAATCTAGTATTGAATAACAAACTTGTAACGGTGAGAGGAAGATGACTAGTCTTCACTTGTGTCTATTGACACATGATCAACAATTAATTCAGTAAATTATTTGTGATATAACATCACCCCGATGGAAAATCTCCCATCAAGAATAATATAAGAACTGAATCTAAAAAATTATGGTGCAAATTATGAAACTTTTTGCAATCCATACAATTTTAGAGCGATCTAGTTTCGAACCAATGAGAAAATTTTAAACTTTAAAAAAGTTTATCATTCTCATCAGGGCTAGCCGACTAGATAAACTCTACCAAAAAATGTTAACGCTAATGAATATAAACCAAAAATTAGGTTACAACTCTAGCGAAGTGTAAAAACAAAAAATTTACATAAACATACATACATACATACAGTTTATCTAGTCGGCTAGCCCTGATGAGAATGATAAACTTTTTTAAAGTTTAAAATTTTCTAGCCGACTAGATAAACTCTACCAAAAAATGTTAACGCTAATGAATATAAACCAAAAATTAGGTTACAACTCTAGCGAAGTGTAAAAACAAAAAATTTACATAAACATACATACATACATACAGTTTATCTAGTCGGCTAGCCCTGATGAGAATGATAAACTTTTTTAAAGTTTAAAATTTTCTCATTGGTTCGAAACTAGATCGCTCTAAAATTGTATGGATTGCAAAAAGTTTCATAATTTGCACCATAATTTTTTAGATTCAGTTCTTATATTATTCTTGATGGGAGATTTTCCATCGGGGTGATGTTATATCACAAATAATTTACTGAATTAATTGTTGATCATGTGTCAATAGACACAAGTGAAGACTAGTCATCTTCCTCTCACCGTTACAAGTTTGTTATTCAATACTAGAATGTCTAGAGTATAACAAAACAGTGATCACCAGAGAAATTAATTGACTAAACCTGAATTTATTAAATGTATGTTTATTTAAATTTTTTGTTTTTACACTTCGCTAGAGTTGTAACCTAATTTTTGGTTTATATTCATTAGCGTTAACATTTTTTGGTAGAGTTTATCTAGTCGGCTAGCCCTGATGAGAATGATAAACTTTTTTAAAGTTTAAAATTTTCTCATTGGTTCGAAACTAGATCGCTCTAAAATTGCATGGATTGCAAAAAGTTTCATAATTTGCACCATAATTTTTTAGATTCAGTTCTTATATTATTCTTGATGGGAGATTTTCCATCGGGGTGATGTTATATCACAAATAATTTACTGAATTAAAATGATTAAATATTTAAAAAAATTTAACAAAAAACTTTTCAACGAAAAAATTGAGTTGAATTTTGTATAAAATTCAAAATATGTGATAAGACCGCAAACAAAATCTCAAAAGGCTGCAGGTTCCCCACCCCTGATTTAGAACAATATAAATTTTTATTTAATTCAACTGTCACATCACTTGATATTCAGTTCAGTTCGAAATTATTATATAGATTTATATACATATATTATATACAGAAAAATTAGTCTTCTGATATGAACGCCATATTTTATTTTTCATTGTTTTATAAATATAATAAATATCACATATTAAACAGCATAAACAATGGTTTAATGTAATTATAAATTTTATACGAAATATAAATGATTAGTTATATGATATTATTTTCAATTAATTAGACATTTAAACAGTTATTTCTTAAATAATGTTTACGGATATTGTGACGCTCACTGTTTTCATATCACTATCTTAACTTGAATGACGAGTCATTACGATAATCAAATCTGTCATAAGCTAGAAAAACAACACGGGAGAAATCGTCCGACGACGACGTTAGTAACATTAGAATACACAGAGTACATACATTTCAAACACAACTACAGCGATAAACGAAAAAGTTTTTTTCGTCGGAGAAAATTTAGATTCTATTTCTAATTTATCGTCGGCGATGATTATTGTCAGATATCAATTTTATTTTTATTTGGCTGCAAGGGTAATTTTTAATGTTATTGTCACAGTGCCGCCAACTGAAAAATATGATTTTCTGATGTTTTTCGCGTTTCTTAGGTTGTAATCGTTTTGTTTTGAGTTGTCAACTGAATTTTCTGAAGTTTATGTTCAAACTTCGGTTTTATTCATTTATATATTTCCATAATTTGTATTTTGTATTTTATTTTTAAAATTAGCTATTAGTAGAAAAATTATTATTATTTATTTATTATTAAAAATTAGTTATTTTTAAAATTGAAATTGAAATCCGTTTGGACTTTTATATACTATGACGAATAAATATATATTCCTAAAAAAACAATTTGCGGGATGGACGGAATTATCCCCACACGAATTTTAAAATTTTTGGGAATCTCTTAAGTTTTTATACAATTAGCCTATCATCAAAAAAAACTAAGTTGAAACACATAAAAAGATATAAATTCAATACTAATATAAAATTAGAAAAATACCTTATCTTAAACTGTTGATTGGTGGACCCCATTCACTTCCAGTATAGTTTTCCCAAAAAATTGATAATTGTTGATATTGACAATTGATAATTTTGTTTTCCTATTTCTTGTATTTATTTTATTTTGTATAGAATGTATAATTTCCTTTTTAGTTAAATTTGATTTGTAAATTTTATATTGAAAAACACACATGTGTTAGATTTATTATCACACAAATATTTCTGGATTCCACCAAAAATTACTGTAAACATTTATAACTATCGTTATAAACCGCTGATTTTAAAGAAAGATTTCGGAACAATGAAGCTTGTAATTATCTTATAAATTGTGTTACTTCTGTTCACCACCTTGATAAAAGACTAAAATTTGCTTCCGAACAAAAAGTAACAAATACTTCAATTTCAACGATAAATTATTCGTAACCTTCAACAACACAAACTCCAACAAATAGCTTACGTTGCATTGCTACTTCTTCAGTTTAAATTCATTAACATTTTGAAATGATGCCAATGTTGTTAGGATTAATGCAAATAAACATAAAAATTCTTTACCATAATTTATTATCATATTTTTGAAAAATTTAATTCCTGTTATATTTATATTATTAATTTAATTTTCTTTCACAATAACATTATTACTAGTATCACAATTTTCTTGATTTTCATTTAAATTCCCAATATCATTAGGATCTATAATTTCTCTAGTTTTCACTTTTTAAAGATTAATAATAATATACTTCCTTATAGTTACATAAAAAAAGAAAAGGACAACATCTAGACAGACTGGAAGAAATAGAAATATATAAACATAAAAACAATAACAACCTTTTAAATGATAAAATCAACACTAAAACTAACAAAATATAAGACATAATAATAAAAAACAGCAGTTGAAATAGTATATAAGTAATAGTTTAAGCAAAAATTGTAATAATAATTTAAGAACTGAAGATGACGTAAGTCGAAATCGATATTCTGTAAATTAAAAATAAAATCAAATTGTTACTATAAGGAAGTATATTATTATTAATAAAATAAAATTAAAAATAAACAGTAAAAAGTATATTTTTAAATATTGCATTTCAATTCAAAAGTGACAAAAGCACACGAACAGTGAATAATATGGATAACCATAATAACACATATAAAGTATTTTAGTTTATGCAATTTTATTTTTGACAGCTTTTCACGCTGACGCCTTTGTTGTGGTTACAACAGCGAAATTGTAGACGTTTTTTGTTTATTGTCCGACGTTTACGTCCGTGTTGTGTTTCTACCTTATAGGTAATAAAATAATAAAAGCGACGCTTACTATATTACTCATTAAAAATAAAATGGATGTCATAGTTCTCGTTTTTGCCACATACAAAAATAAATGTACTTTTGTGTAAATTACCCAACTAGAATTTAATTGTCGTAAATTACCCAGCAAGAATTTATTTATTGATAAATATGAATGATACATAAAATGGATATCACATGTTGACGTATAGATCCATCTTTTGAATGTTCCGTCCGGTTTGACGTAATATTCAACGAAGTGAAGTTAAAAGTAAAAATTTGACGTAAAATATCTTGATATTTATTATGATATTGCACGACCGAACACTACCAATAAAGCATGTATAATATGACATTGACCAATATTAAATGATAGGGTTGAGAAAATAAAAGTAAAACTAGTAGGGTTGGGTGTGACCATAACGGCCACGCCAAGAACTTCCCGTTAAGTTAAATAGGTAACATAAAGATATTTTCTTAAAACTTTAATAAATTGAAATTTTCTTTCTAAGACTTGCAATTAATCGTCATTTTTTAACTTTCCGATATGGGAAGTTATTGTTTTTGGGTCGATTTTCGAAATCGGAATTTTTTTGATATCTTTACATTGCATGACCTCCTGAAGCGGTTTAGACTATTTTTAGCTGGCAGTCTGTATGTGTGTGTGTGTGTGTGTATGTATGTGTATATCGCTGTGTGGAGAATTTTTGCCCAACGCTTTTTCAATAACGGATAGGTCGATTTTAACGAAAACGGTCGCAATCGATGTATCGTGTCGTAACTTAGAGCCCTGTCCTTTTCTAGCGAAATTAAATCATTTGTTTTTTGGTGGTTTCCAAAAAACTGAAAATCATCTCTTGCAAATATCATGAGATTAATAAATAATGCTATCAAGGTGATGAAGCTTCCATATTGTTTGTCATAATGTCAGACATTTATAATGACATTTGTATAAACAATTGCTATCTTAGTTTTTGAGATTTTTAACAAAATGTGAAAAAACTACGTGTTATTTTCTTTATGCAAACGCATGATATCTGGATGAAACTTTTGTATGTAAATGAGCTGCAACCGCATCTGGGTTTACTTGAATATCAAAAACCTGAGTTATTTTCTAAATTTGACAAAAAGGTCAGAGGTTCGAGAGTAGATTGCCTGGTCAACTGTTTATTAACTTCCGGATATGAGAAGTTATTGTTTTTGGGTCGATTTTCGAAATCGAAATTTTTATAATATCTTTACGTTTCAAGACCTCCTGAAGCTGTTTAGGCTATTTTTAGCTGGCAGTATGTATGTGTGTGTAGGTATGTGCGTGTGTATCATCGTATGTGGACAAACATTTGTCCAACGCCCTCTCAACAACGGATGATCCGATTTCAACTTCAATGATCACAATCGATATATCTTGGCGTAACTTACAGCCCAGTCCTTTTCTATTGAAATCAGTTCATTTATTTTTTAGGGGTTTCCAAAAAACTGAATATCGTCTCTTGCAAGTATTACTAGAATAAATAATGCTATCAAGATCATTTACCTCCCATTTTGTTTGTCATCATGTCAGCCATTTATAATGACATTTGTATAAACAATTGCTATCTTACTTTTTGAGTTTTTTTAAGAAAATTTGAAAAATAGGCGTTATTTTCATTACGCAAACGCATGAAACTTGATGAAACTTTTGAATTAAAATGAGGCGCAAACGCATCCGGTTTTATTTGAATATGGAAAATGTGCTATTTTGAATCAGCTATTTTCAAAATTTGGCAAAGGAGTCAGGGAGGATGTCTGTGGTTCGTTGAACAACTGTTTTTTTAGACTTCTCAGTCTTGACATTTAATTTTGTTGAAACTTAGAGCACAAGGTTTTTGTAATGTTTATAGTAGTTTTGCAACTTGCTGCTTTTGTAATGTTCGAAGTTAAGGTGGGGGACAAAAAAATAAACACACTTTTTTGGAAATATGTAACTTAAAAACTAAGCAGTCGATAATTCTTTGAAATGTCTTTTTGAAATATTTGGATTTTTTTTTTGATTTTTTCAAATCAAACTCGATTCCTTAAAACAAGCTTTTGTTTTACTATCTCCTTATCAATGTCCATAAATTATTGATAAAAAATAATATTCTTAATTTTCTTGTTGTCAGTAGGCGTGGACAAATACATTGTATAACTGTAAAAAACTTCAAGTTGATAGCACTTATAGTTTTTGAGAAAATCGATTATGTAGAAATTCGGACGGACACCGAAGTCTCACCAATAGGGTACCGGTTTTACTTTTTCAAAGTACGGAACCCTAAAAATGGTGATATTGTTTGAGAAAAATCGAAAAAAATTTAGCAACGTTGACAAAGTAGACTCCACCGCTAGTTTTTTTTAAATATATGGTGCAATGAAAATCTTCTTTCCAGTGTAACCAAAAGATGAAAAAGTGACGATTAATTGCAAGTCTTAGAAAGAAAATTTCAATTTATTAAAGTTTTAAGAAAATATCTTTATGTTACCTATTTAACATAACGGGAAGTTCTTGGCGTGGCCGCTATGGTCACACCCTAACCTACTAGTTCATCTTTTGGTTACACTGGAAAGAAGATTTTCATTGCACCATATATTTAAAAAAAACAAGCGGTGGAGTCTACTTAAAGTCTACTTGCGACGCTGATGCATAGGCTGACTTCACCATAGCTCTGGAAACATAGTGTTCTGGATATATAATGAGCTAATATCCATCAAATACTTTAATTAAAAGCTAACCATTATTATGGACTTCGTAGTTCTAATAATAAAAATATTAAAGCAAGCAGTAGTATCCCAACAAACATAAATTCTATTGTACGAGAAAAAGTAACAAACAATTTTTATCGGAAGTGACAAACCGGAAGTTAGGATGCAGAACTGTTGTAAACCGTATGTATGTACCAAATTTCATCCAATTCGATTATCAGGTACAGAAGTTATTAAGCTTCCAAAACAACAGGTGCTTGGAGGACCCCCTACCACTTTGTTCACTATCGCTAAAAAAAACTAATCAGTTCCTTGATATACATATTTGCATCTTTTTGTAAGTGTAATCAAAATTACTTAACGAACGAATGTTGTATGCTTCCAACAAACATTGAAACAATAAACAGATGTTCGGAAGGACCCCATCACTTATCCCAATATTGTCCAAAAACTAATCAGTTCTTTGTAATTAAAGTCTTCATCTTTTTTCAAAGTGCCATTAAAATTGATTAATGAATGAAATCTGTATGCTCCCAACAAACTTTAAAAACAAAGTGTGAAAAGTCAGCCGTTGTATGGTAGAGCTCCCGCCACTTTGATCAATGTGTCCCAAAAGATGATAATTATCTTCTCACACTAATTGGAACCCTTTTCATAAGTTTCATCATAATCACTTCATTATTGTAGCTGTAGTGTGAGCAATTTCACGCAAGTTTAGCAAATTTTTGGGAAATTTTGACTTGACCCCTTTTAATTTTGATTATTTTTTGTTTATAGATAGTCTTTCATAAATAAAAAATACAAGTTCTCTTAGAATTTTTTTTTTCGACCAGGGGTGTTCACAGGGTGCCCCTCAATTTTTTGTTATTTTGTGATGTGAGTGCATTTTGACGAGCGATTGTAGAAAAACTACTCAATCGATTTTCATAAATGATATGTCGTTGAACAGGTATTAGAACAAAGTTCTAATTTAAAAATGTACACTGTTAATTTTTTGAAAAATTTTTTAACGGTGTAACATAAGAAAAAAACGGTGTAATTGAAAAAAAGATGGCATAACCTTTTTTTTTTTTTAACTAAATTGAAGTTTATTTTATATCTAACCACTTGTGAAAGTTTGGGACTTGTGATATTTTTCGTTTTAAAGAGGTTCAGCAAATTCAGCAAGTTCAGCATTCGGCAAGTTCAGCAAAATTTTGCGACATTTTGACTCGACCCTTTTTAATTTGGTTTATTTTTAGTTTATATATAGCCTTTGATAAATGAAAAATACGACTTCAAGTAGAATTTTTTTTAAATATAATAATATAAATTATTATATTTTTAAATATAATAATATAATTATAATAACAATACAATTATAATAACAAACAACAATAATGCTACGCGTCATTTGGTTGAAAAAAGTAAAACTCTACATAAAAATAATTTTCAGCATTCATCTGCGACGGATAAAAGAGGTGTATCCACAACAGATATAAATGTTGTGGAGCAGTTCTATAAAAGTGATGAAATCAGTAGATTATTGCCAGGCAAACGAGATGCAATATCTTTTAAAAAAGGAGATGAGCGCATAAAAACACAAAAGCGCTTATTGCTATGTACATTAAATAAAGCTTATGTGGAGTTTAAAAATAAGTTTCCTGATGTGAAAATAGGATTTACTAAATTCACGTCCCTTCGACCACAAGAATGTATAAAATTATTCCAAGGAGTTCATAATGCGTGCGTGTGTACCATTCATCAAAATATGAAACTAATGATTCAACACTCTAAGATGTCTTGAATTACTGATGCTGCTTTCCAGAATTATAAAACATTAATTGACTTTGTTTCATGTGGTGAGTTAACAGAAGATTGTCATACTTTGAAGTGCAATGAATGTTCAAAAAAACTTCAACAACTGGAAGAAAAATTACTAAATGATTTTGACGTTAAAGGAATCCTTCAAGTCAAATATCAACAATGGAATGACACTGATCGATGCAATTTGGATACTTTAATAGAAACTGTAGAAGAATTTACGAAAAAATTTATTTACCGTTTACCAATTTTGATACCATACAACTTTATAGCAAAACAGTAATCTACATTCATTGAGGAAAAAAAAATTAGAAGCAGGAAGTGCTTCGTTCAAGGGGATTTTTCTGAAAACTACGGCTTCATAATTCAGGATGCGGTTCAAGGCTATTATTATAATAATTCACAAGCTACTATTCATCCATTTGTCATTTATTTTAAAAGTGCCGAAAGTGAATATATACAGCACTGAAGTTTTGTACTCATTTCGGATATAAACGATCACAACAGTACTACAGTCCATCTTTTCATTACAAAACTTATTGAATTCATCAAAACGCATATAAATTCTAATATTAGGCAAATAATTCATAACGCCGACGGTGCACCTTCTCAATACAAAAATAAACATAGCCTAATTAACTTATGCCACCATAAAAAAGACTTTAAGGTTGATGCAGAATGGCATTTTCATGCTACCAGCCATAGAAATGGACCTTGAGATGGAATTGGTGGTACACTGAAGTGTTCTGCACACCGTTATAGTATAGGGAGCAAAGATATTATTGATACACCAAAAAAACTTTTCGAATGGGCTTTAAAATGGGAATCTACCATGAACTTTGGATACGCCGATAAAAACGAATATCAATTAACATAAAAAAAATACAAAATCGATATAAAAATGTGATTACTATAAGTGGAACTCAAAAATTTCATTCTTTAGATACTAAGACAATAAATGCAAAAATGTTTTCCAACTCAAAAGAAACTTTTAAATGTAAAATAAGTAAATAGTTTTTAATAACTATATTTATTTTCTTTAACCTACATATATAATTTGTATGATACTTTAAAAAGTTTATTCAATAATAAAATATTTGTAATTTAATGTTACAATACAATCTTTTACTTTATGATTCCATAATAACATAATACGAACATAATACTTCTCCAGTCAAAAGTTCCTAAATAGATTTTGTTATTTATACGGTTTTTTGTTTGCAGTCGAGACTGTCAAATTATTTTTTATAAGAGTGACAAGTGATTACTAAAAGTGACAAATAAACATTTCATTTTTTTATGCCATCCAATACAAAGAAAATAATTGCAGAACTGTTTTCCTATTCAAAAGAAACTTCTGTTTGTAAAATTAGTAAATCATTTTTAACAATTGTATTTATTTTATTTATTGTACTACATATATAATTTTTATAATGTTTTAAAAAGTTCATCTAATATTAAAATATTTGATATTTAACATTAAAAAAAAATCTCTTAGTTTATGACGCCATTTTTATAATTTTCCTTCAGAACAAAAAAAACTGATTCCCGACAGTCATATGCACAACGAATTTTATCTTTAAAACAAAAAATAACGCAAGTCCCAAACTTTCACAAGTGGTTAGATATAAAATAAGCTTCAATTTACTTAAAAAAAAAAAAGGTTATGCCATATTTTTTTCAATTACACAGTTTTTTTCTTATGTTACACCGTTAAAAATTATTTCAAAAAATTAACAGTGTACATTTTTAAAAACTTTGTTCTAATACCTATTCAACGACATATCATTTCTGAAAATCGATTGAGTAGTTTTTCTACAATCGCTCGTCAAAATGCACTCACATCACAAAATAAGAAAAAATTGAGGGGCACCCTGTGAACACCCCTGGTCGAAAAAAAAAATTCTAAGAGAACTTGTATTTTTTATTTATGAAAGACTATCTATAAACAAAAAATAATCAAAATTAAAAGGGGTCAAGTCAAAACGTTGTTGAATCTTCGTGAAATTGCTCAGTGTGCATAAAGACACTGAAAAAACTTAAAAAATTTACAAAAAAAAAATTTACCGGAAGTGAAGAGCCGGAAGTTGGGATGCAGAACTGTTGTGAACCATACTAAATACTCATGTACCAAGTTTCATCCAATTCGATTATCAGGTACAGATGTTATTGAGCTTTAAAAAAAACAGGTGTATGGGGCACCCCCTACCACTTTGTTCACTATCGCTCAAAAACTAATCAGTTTCTTGCCATACATGTTTGCATCGTTTTCCAAAGTGTCATCAAAATTCGTTCACGACGAACGAATGCTGTGTGCTCCCAACAAACATTGAAAAAAGTGTGACACATTAAACAGGTGTTCGGGAGGACCCCAACCACTTATTCCAATATTATCCAAAACACTAATCAGTTCTTTGTTACTTAAGACTCCATCGTTTTTCAAAGTGTCATTAAAATAAATTAATGAATGAAGTCTGTATGCTCCCAACAAACTTAAAAAACAAAGTGTGAAAAGTCAGCATTTGTATGGTAGACCCCCCACCACTTTGATCAATGTGTCCCAAAAGATGATAATTATCTTCTCACACTAATTGGAACCCTTTTCATAAGTTTCATCATAATCACTTCATTATTGTAGGCTGTAGTGTGCATAGACACACTAAAAAAACTTCAAAAAAGTACAAAAAATTTTTTTTACCGGAAGTGAAAAACCGGAAGTTGAGATGCAGAACTATTGTGAACCGTACTACATTCTCATGTACCAGGTTTTATCCAATTCACTTATCAGGGACAGATGTTATAGAGCTTTCAAAAAGTCAGGTGCTCCAGGGACCTCACACCACTTTGTTCACTATCGTTAAAAAACTAATTAGTTCCTTGTCATACATGTTTGCATCTGTCATCAAAAGGTGTCAGATGCAAACATGTATGTGTCATCAAAATTCATTCACGAATGAATGTTTTATGCTCCCAACAAACATAAAAAATTTGTGGAAAAAATCACCTGTTGTATGGTGGACCCCCAAACCCTTTATCCCATGAGCTCCAAAAGCTGATAAAATCTTTCTCATGTTATTTAAAAGCGTTCATGAAAATCGATCGAAAACGTTTCATGAAAATCGATCGGTAATTGTAGTCTACAGTAGGGATAAACACCTGAAAAAAAACTTTTTAACCGCAAGTGAGGTATGCAGAAATATTGAAAACAGTACTAAAACCTTATATACTAATTTCTTTGGTATTTTTTGTATTAAATTTCTAGATATTACGATGTGTGAATTCATAGGATGAGAGAATATTTCGTCAACATCTAAGTCAACATTCTAATCAACATCCTAAGTCACGAGTGTAAAGTCATTATTGATTGTTGCCAATCAATGCGAAACTTAATATCTGACGTAAAGTCAATATGTTGTTATATTTTTGGTTAGGAAATATAGACAACATTAGGGGAATTTTTAATTTCGGATTGGTTTTTGTGAACAATTAAGCTTAAGTACATATTGAAAATCACTTGAATTTTGCAATTCGAAATAACTTTTCATTTTTTCTAAAATTCCTTTAGAAAAAATTTTGTTGTGTTTCGTGTCAGGATTCGAACTACATTCATCAGAGACACATTGTTCAAATCCCGTGTGTCTTACACAACTTAGCCAAAGCGGCGATGACGAAACATATTTTAATTTTGATGTTCAGATAATTTCTAAATTGAAACTTCATATACTAAGTTTCAATAAGATCATAGTCCGGGATCAGAAGTTATTCAAGATTTAAACTTAGAAGTGTTCGAGAGACCCCCCGCCATTTTGTCCAAATTTGAAATGCATCCAGATTTTCCATTTTCAAGTGAACCTGTATCATTTGCCAAAGTTTCATCAAGATCCTATGCAGCAAACTTACCCACCCACGCACACACAGACGTACACCAACATTTTTTTGGCTATTTAGATAGAGGATGGTCCAAAACAAAAGAAAAAATAAAATTTGGGGCATGTAAGATTTTTTTTTCACGATAGATTGCATTACTTCACACAATTTAAAATTGTGGTGAAGTAAAAATTACAATGGGAAAAATTAAAACATACATACCACCTTAATCGCTATTATTTTAGTCTTTCAGCCGAGAAGCGATAACTAAAACATACCTGAAACGATTTTAACTATATATTTCTAAAATGGATAATACTTATAACCGTCCTTTCGCGCTTTGCGCTTAAATATTGGGTGAGACGGGCCTTTGTCTCATATGTTAGTGTTGAAGCAGTTCCATGAGTTCTTGTAAAAAATAATATTCAAAACACATAAATCGACCTAAATTCACAAAACACTATTTATACAACAAAATCACGATCGAAAACATTAATTTTAAATAACAAATAATACACAAACAATTATCAACGTTATAATATTTATTGATTTATATAAAATTATTTTTAACTATAAAAATAATGTCGGAAGGAAAATTTTCACCAAAATTCTTTTTAATTTAATTGAATATAAATTTAAAACAAAAAAAAATAAATTGTAATAATATGTTATAATATAAATAATACTCATATAATTCTGCTGTTTGTCCAAATCCATAAGATCGCCAATATAATTTTTTCCAATTCCAATTCTTCTAATTGAACTCCAAATCCTTTCAATCTTTGTTCAGCTTGAATAGCTTTTATGTTTTCCTCTTGATTTTTATATTTTTTTATCTGCAGTCGATGACCACCAAAAACGAATAGACCGATATCATATTTTTAATTTTTCATCTTCCAAAATGATAATTGAAAATCTCCATAAATTTTCTCCAAATTATTTATGTCAATGGGTTGGTTGTCCTGCCTTATGAATTTTTCGAATACATTTTCGATTAAAGCATTTGTCGTGGATTTAATTTTAAATTTTGTTTGAATGAGGAAAATAATAATGATCGGCGGATTTCAGCTTGTTCAACCTATTGATCTTCGTTCCATTCTTCAGAGTTTGGCTAACGATTTTCATATAAATTGGCTCAATTGTTTCCTTCAATTTTTCAATATTTTATGCTAGTACAACTTTAAACTAAAATTAACTATAAATTTAACAAGAGTTACAAATTTTTAATATTTACATTTTTTTTTAGTTTATACAATTTTAATTAGATTTAATTAGATTTAACAAATAAAAAGATAAATTTTATTATACAACAGACAATAGTTAAATTTTATTATTTTCAAAAAAATGAGTAAAATTGTTAATAAAAAATTAATTTAATTTGCTTTCAAAAATAAAAGGATGGATGTAACAATAATAAAAGGTGTGATAAATTAATTTATACAAAAAAAATAGATTGAAAATGAAAAAGAATGAGTTTTGACTATATTTGAAATTTGATTTAAGAAATTAAATAGTTTTGAGTTAAACAACCACAATTATAACACAAAATGAGTGGACCTGGCAAGTGCCAATTGAAATAAATTCTTGTCGCGTTACATCACACCATTGCTGGGTTTTCGAGAGCATTTTGTTGTACTACCCAAGAAAAATATAAACGAACAATGAACACAGCAAAATGCTCTCGAAAGTTCCAGAAATGATGCGGATACTTTCGACTACTTTCCTTCACCTTGTTAATATAAAAAAAATTAATAGAACTAGAACGTGCAAATAAATTAACAGTTTTAACACCTATACCACAACACTAATAAACAACTAAATTAGATTAACACCTAACGAAGATAAATAAATAAATTATATTTAAATAAATAATGAAAAAAAGAAATCGTTTTGTTAATCCTAAACTAAAGCTCATCTGGGAAAATAGAACCCAACAAAAGCTCATTTCTTGAAAAATTTGTGACATGCACTTTCTTTTCAAGAAGCTTTCAAAACATTTTCCAAATTAACCACATGAACCATTTTCCAAATTAACCACATGAACCATTTTCCAAATTAAGTTTGGAAAAAGGTATTTTAAAATCTCAAAACTAGCTTGCTATACAAATATAATGTAAGCAACAAAAAAAACTAACATTTGTGAGTCCTTGAACCAAAATTTATTTCTAACATGTTGATTGACATGTTTGAAACATTATCAAATTCAAAAACACACGAATATATACAAAAAAAAACCAGGTAGGTGAATTTACTTGCCACTTCGAGTGTGCTGCAGGAAAACTAGAACACCCAGACCTAACACAGCACCTCATACAAGGATCATGCGACTAGCGTTATCCCTACAAGTAAACACCTGCCACAAAACGTGAAAACTATATTTTCAAACCTTAGAACTAACATGCAGAACATGTGACCAAAATCTTAACCTAATATAACTTAACCATCCACCAAAACACTGGTAGAAAAAAATTTATTTTTTCGAGCGCGCTGCAAGAAAACTAGGTCAACCCAGACATAATACAGCGCCCTCTCTTGTAGATTATGTGACTTGCACATCACCTACAAGTAATAACCAAATGCAACTCTGCAAAACTATGTACCTAAACCTTAGATGGAACATGGAAACATATGTAACAAAAATCCTAACTAACATGTCCAACAGTAATTGGAAGCCATGCACCTGAAAACCTAAACCTAACATGTAAGTCATAAACTAAGAAAGTAAATTTAGACATTTAATATATTTGCAAACAAAATAATTTATCTTATTATATAGAAACAACACCTTAACGTATAAACTATAAACAAATAACATATAGTATCACAACAATAAACACATTAAAACAAAGCAAAATATCTATGACTTAAATTAAACATTAAACACATTAAAAGGGAGCAAAATTTATCTGACTTAAATTAAACATTTAACACATTAAAATTGAACAAAATTTATGTGACTTAAATTAAACATTTAACACATTAAAATTGAACTAATTCAAATACATTCACGGAGTGATTTTCTTTAGCTTTATATTTCCTTATGTCGTTTGCGTGGTATTTTGCTGTATTCTTTGTATAGTTGCTTCAACTCATCTAACACGTTCCCGAGGCCTACAATATTTATATTTTTAATTCTTACCACGCGAGTAATCCAGAGTGCTACCCTTGATTTAATTATTTGGACAAGACCTAGGTCATTTTGTTTTTGTGCATTAGAGAGTTCATCCATGAACATGACCAACATAGCTCGTGCTTTGTCCAACTCTTTTATTGGATTTTGAGGATCAATCAATGGAAAAATGTTCAGTTCCGTATCTTTTAGCAATGCATTTCGTAATGCAGCCGTTTCACTACGAGCTGTACCTAGTCCTTCTATACCTCTTATATAAAGCTCGTTTCTACGCTCTTCCTCACTCAAGTGAATCGGTTCGTAAGTATAACGTTCGTTTTGTGCCATGATCTGTTGTTAATCTAAACTTATTATTTTTTTTATTAGACTAATACACTGCACAATTGAAAATCGAGAATATTCAAAATCGAGCAAATCGACACAAATCAACTACAAACTATACGCAAAACTTTTATTTTATTCAAGTATAACAAAAATTACCAACGTTGACGCAAAATACACTACACAATTGAAAATCGAGAATATTCAAAATTGAGCAAATCGTCACAAATCAACCAAAAGTTATACACAAGTATTTTATTTTATTCAAGTATAACAAAAATTACCAACGTTGAAGCAAACGACAATAATAAAAATCAGATATATAAATATACGCAAAAGGAAATTTTTTTATTTATTGCTATTTTTTGAATATATTTTTATAAAAAGTTTTTAATACGATGTTCAAAGAATATCTTAACCTAATCACTAACAAATCAAATACAAATACAACCTAAGGATATATAAAAAAATAAATATGAAATAATAACTTGTAGAACTTTTTATTTTTTTTTTGATTAGTTCTATATAAATAATACGATTTCAATAAAAATCACAAAACCTGGAAAAACACTATTCAGTAATAATGAAAAACAAAAAATATTCACTAGAACAACACATTTAAGAGCTTTGCAATAGCTTAGCCACGGTGCACAAACAAATTTTTATAATCTTTAACTAAATTTATCTAATAACTTTATATAATCACCATTCACCAGAATACAAACACAATTTACAAAAACAAATAATTTAAACAAATTGATTATTTTTTTTTTAACTTTAATAAGCATAAGACATATCTTGTAAAACCTGAATGCGTCTTCGTATTTATTTTTTTAATTTCACTGGATGTACTTAATAAATAAATTTTATTTGTAATCCCTTACGTGTAAATGTACGAAAAACACATCAGTTAAATCACTGTCGAATAGCTTGATTTATTTTAAATTCGCTCACGATCTATTTAAACTCACTTTTACCATTACCACATTTAACACTACACAATTACGCAACACAAAAGCACAAAAACACATAAATTTCTTAACAAAACTATTTTTTTTTAACTATTTAACCTATAAAAAAAATGAAAATTTTTCACAAAAACATAACAAAGAACTATAGAAGTGCTTCATCACACATGTGGTCGACAAAGATGTTGTTGTTCTGGATGTGTCTCCCCACAATGAGATGCCAAATATAGCCGTCCTTTCGCGCTTGGCGCTTAAAAATTGGGTGAGACGGGCCTTTGTCTCATATGTTAGTGTTGAAGCAGCTCTATTTGTTCTTGTAAAAATATAATATTCAAAACACATAAATCGACCTAAATTCACAAAACACTATTTATACAACAAAATCACGATCGAAAACATTAATTTTAAATAACAAATAATACACAAACAATTATCAACGTTATAATATTTATTGATTTATATAAAATTATTTTTAACTATAAAAATAATGTCGGAAGGAAAATTTTCACCAAAATTCTTTTTAATTTAATTGAATATAAATTTAAAACAAAAAAAAATAAATTGTAATAATATGTTATAATATAAATAATACTCATATAATTCTGCTGTTTGTCCAAATCCATAAGATCGCCAATATAATTTTTTCCAATTCCAATTCTTCTAATTGAACTCCAAATCCTTTCAATCTTTGTTCAGCTTGAATAGCTTTTATGTTTTCCTCTTGATTTTTATATTTTTTTATCTGCAGTCGATGACCACCAAAAACGAATAGACCGATATCATATTTATAATTTTTCATCTTCCAAAATGATAATTGAAAATCTCCATAAATTTTCTCCAAATTATTTATGTCAATGGGTTGGTTGTCCTGCCTTATGAATTTTTCGAATACATTTTCGATTAAAGCATTTGTCGTGGATTTAATTTTAAGTTTTGTTTGAATGAGGAAAATAATAATGATCGGCGGATTTCAGCTTGTTCAACCTATTGATCTTCGTTCCATTCTTCAGAGTTTGGCTAACGATTTTCATATAAATTGGCTCAATTGTTTCCTTCAATTTTTCAATATTTTATGCTAGTACAACTTTAAACTAAAATTAACTATAAATTTAACAAGAGTTACAAATTTTTAATATTTACATTTTTTTTTAGTTTATACAATTTTAATTAGATTTAATTAGATTTAACAAATAAAAAGATAAATTTTATTATACAACAGACAATAGTTAAATTTTATTATTTTCAAAAAAATGAGTAAAATTGTTAATAAAAAATTAATTTAATTTGCTTTCAAAAATAAAAGGATGGATGTAACAATAATAAAAGGTGTGATAAATTAATTTATACAAAAAAAATAGATTGAAAATGAAAAAGAATGAGTTTTGACTATATTTGAAATTTGATTTAAGAAATTAAATAGTTTTGAGTTAAACAACCACAATTATAACACAAAATGAGTGGACCTGGCAAGTGCCAATTGAAATAAATTCTTGTCGCGTTACATACTCTAGTGAATTTCAACCAATTGAAATTTCAGCTAGGGGTCAAATACGAAAAACCTGATCAGGGCCGCATATATTCAAATAAGGTTAACCCTAAAAGGGTTTTCTAAATCAGGCCCGTAACAGGCCCACATCATATTGCCCTAATAGGGATTGCTCTTGTAGGACTGACCAGGCCCTGATCATGCCCTGACTGTGTTCAGGTTTTCCCTAACTAATTTCTGCTCGGGTAATTGTTCAAGTGTAATAATTACTGCATCGTCTCCAATCGCTGTTGTTTTTTATATTTCCATATTTTTATATTTAATAATGCTAAGGACGCTAAACACAAAAATTAATTGAGAGGCTTAATTAAGTTAATCTATTTTACACAAATCGTTAAATATGAACCTAAATTTAGCTAAAACGCTTTTTTCATATAGTTCTTACTAATCTTCTTGAAGAAATTCCTTATTTAAGAAATTCCATTTTTGGTTTTTGATTTTTTCAGTATTTTTTCGTTTTAATCTATTTATATATGCGTTTATTTTTATCTATTAAGTACGCTACATACACCCCCACATTAGTGTTATTATTTTACATAAAAGTGTAAAATAAACAATTTCAGATGATCCAACCAAAAAGAAAAGAAATGGATGCCAGAAAACGGTGAAAAGTTTTGAACGAATCCTCCAATCGCTATGTGGCAAATGTTTGTTGTTTTTTCCGAGCCTTTAAAATGGCTCGATCACATGCAGCGCGTGGAATGTAAAAGTTTATCATTACAAGAGAATGGAAAAATTCTTTGACCATTTGAGGAGTCGAACAATAGGAGATAACATTTACTTGTTGGCAGTGGCGTACGCAGGATTGAGTTATGGAGGGGGGGGGGGGGGGGGGGGGGGGGAGGGTTCATATAAAAAATTTAATTTGAGTTCCGTTTTTATACGGAATTGTTGAGACTACGATGTGTATTCTGTAGTCTGTTGTATTAAAATCGGTTATCTCATAAACTATAAATCCTGTGGACCTGAAATTTAAGATGCGTATAAAACTAACCTGATGACCCTGAAGATGACAGATACAAAAAAAATGGTTGCCGTTTGTTTTACGGGGTGCAATGTAAGATCTATAAAAATACTTTTTTTACCGAGTCAAATAGGGTATCATATGAAAGGGCTTGAATTCAGTATCCCTTAAATGTGTTTTATAATTTTTTACTGTACAATTTTTTGAATAAAATTGAATAATAACGTTTTTTCATGTTTTCTTTCCCCACTTAGTTCCGAACCTATTTAATCTCTGTATTTTGAGGGGGTGAGATTGAGGAAGAGTGAAAAAAAATCATTTTTGATCCAAACAAGTGGGGTGTCATAGGAAAGAGCACTAAATTTAAGAAACATTGTAAGTTTTTTATAATCTTGCGGTGCACAGTTTTTAAATTATCGTCAATTATTATTGAAATGTTATTTGAATTAATAATGTATATTTTCCAATTTAAACCATTTATAAGTTGGTGTAATTGCATATCTCCTTAATTACCTTAAATTGATATTGCTAATATTTAACGAGATTTAATATTTTGTGTATAATTTGGATCAATTTTCAATTGATATTGTTATTGACATTTACGAGGAAAAAATCATTTTTATCACATAAAATATTTTTTCTACTACCCAGCATAAAAAATCTACTTTCCATGTTTGTTCATTGAATCGAAAACTTCTTTTTCGTCACCGGTGATAAAAAAACCTATACAAATTACTTTCGTACCTAGTGACGAAAGCAATTTTTTAAAAGCTATCTATTTTCTAATTCCTTAAATAGAATAAACCATCCTAGAATACCCGTTAAGACAATCAGTTGATTGAATGAAATAATTTTAAATTTTGTTAGTGTTAATTTGTCTCTGTTTGGAGGATGACGTTAATTTATTTTTGAATTATTTACGGACAATTTACATTAAAATTGTAAAAATAATAATAGTTAAATATATAATATTCATATATTCTTTTTAAATAGTATGATAAAAAACAGTTGGTGTTAAGATATTTTTAAAAAATATTATTTCACCTATTTATTTAACAAAAATGAAAAAAAAATATTTATTTTAGGTAAAATAATTTAGGTTGTGTTAAAATATATCAAGAGTTTACGTAACGTCATACCCATTCAAAAACTAAATCAAAATTGATATTTTTATTTTAGCAATCTGAAATCTGAATTTGATTTTGTTTATGACAAAGTACAAACTGTCTTTAGTTATAAGCCTACTAGACGCAAAATTCAAAAACAATAAACCTTCAAAGATGTATTATTAAATGATTTTAAGAACTTTATAGAGTAAATAGAATAATAATATAAGATTTTGTAGTGCAAATACAATGTATGGATATGTAAAAAATTAACGAAAAAAACAATAAGGCTTGTAAAAGACAGCTATGTCTTTGACATAAAAATTGGATAAATTATTCATATTGAGTCATCTATTTTTTAATAGCAGAAATATAAATACACATATACAATTTTAATTTGTAACAGTGTATGTTTTAAAATGTGAATTATATGTAATTATAAATGAAAATGTTTAAAAATTAATAATAATTTTTAAAAAAGTAGTAGAAAAAGTACAGTCTTCTACTCGCCGAAAATCATATTTTGAATCTCGCGACCATTACCAACCTCGGCTATCGCCTCGGCTGGTAAACTGTCGTCTCGTTTCAAAATATGCTGTTTTCGGCATCGTTGAAGAATATACTATTTTTTCATAGGCGCTATGGTATGGCTAAAAAATCGATATTTAACATTTAACACAATCGGTATTTAAAGATAATATAAATATATGGTTATGAATTATAATTCAAATTGAATTATCGATTAAATAATATGTACATACACAAAATAACTACTGTTATTATGAAATAAGGGATCTGACACAGACAATTAGGTTTTTGCTATAGTAAATTTAAATTCCATGTAATGCTGTGTGCCTCACACCAACCTTTTGAGCTAAATCAGTGACTTTTCATTTCATACCCAAGTTGCGCTATTGACCACCAGGCGGCGGACGAAAAGTCTCCTCGTCAGCTTGCTTTTCAGTTTAGTTGTCAATTCATTGAAACGTCAATATATTTAAAAACAGTTATTTTAAAAAAATGGAAAATAATTCAAATTTATACAAAAGAAAATATTGGGTATCATGTAAGTATTTTAAAAAAATAAGCTCCCAAATACAATTTCATTATCATCCTCCATTATGACAATATTTACAAATTTTGACATTTAAAAAGATTCTAATTTAAATATGAGGTCAGACACAGGTTGTGCGATTGATACGAGTGACATCTATGAATAGCATATGTGCACTAGCAATTAATTTAGAAAAGTGATTTAGCAAAAAATACTAGTGTGAGGCACACAGCATAAGTCTATATTAGAATAATTTTTTAAACCGATTTGATGCAACATGTGGGGGAGGGGTTCGAACCCCCAGAAACTCCACTGCTTGTTGGTCTAACTCCGTTGGCGTTAATGATTTGATGTAGAAAGTTATTCTGAGTTTGTGAAGAACTGCATTTGCTGATATTAATGATTAATGATACTTAAGCATTTTGTAAGTTGTCAAATATGAGTTTGAAATATTGTTTATATTAAGCATACTACTTAGATGTGACAACGAGCCCGCCTATGTAGACGATCGCTGAAAAGTTTTACTAGCGTTTTTCAACCCGAGTCCTATTTAGGTGAACTTGAACCATGAACTTGAACAATGGTTCAGAAATAGCTGTCTTAGAGATGTTGCACGGCTCAATTGGAATATGGTGGTAGCTACCACTAGCAAGAAAATATTATCAATAAATTGTTGCTAGAAATTCTGACTTTATTTAAGTCACGGTAATCCTGCAAACGTCATGAACGCCACAAAAAAAATCCCGCAAACACGATTGCTGCTTGATGTCTTGTTAGCCAAAGTTTAAGTTTGTCAGCTAGTAGATTGCGAGTTTCGCAGGATACTGCTAGCTCATTAGTGATATTATAATAGCATATATCACAGCTGGATTGAGTCCATAGACAAAAGTTAATTCTTTGAACTCGTGTAATAGATCGTTAATTTAAAGAGGAATTTTATCGTTCACTAGAACAAATAAAGAGGATGTATCGATCAGGCATTTAACGTCTGTTGTGTAGCGACCATTTACATTGCCATCAAACTTGCAAGACTTAAGGTACGAGTGCTAATACAGAAAAGATAAATGGAGAAACACGCGCAATATTTAGTATTATAGCTGATATTGTTTCAATGATGTTATCAATATCCGGATTGTAGATGTGTTGCAATAGATCTTCGGTAGCTGTTGAGTTGTACACGAAATGATTTCTTCCAAATCCAGTTGATTTAAATAAAATTATATGGAGTTTAATAGATTGATGTAGTTCATCTAATTTAATTTCAATTGGTGTCACTGTTCATATGTAAATTCCACTTTTATTAAATTGTTGCAATAAAAGATTTCAGTAGAATGTAATAGTTATGCGACTTTTAGATCGACAATGCAACTAGTAAATATTTTTGTTCATTTTTAATTCATATATAAATGGTTACAATAAATTTTCACACTGAATCAAATTTCCATTTATTGTGTTATCTTTATAATAATTAACAAATATTCACATCATAGATTTATTTACAAATAGTAAACAAGTTCATATCTTGCTAAATTTATTCAAGTAAATTCTTATACTGCAGCATATTTTTAATAAGAACAAAATACGAGCATTTATTCAAAAACAATATTAAAGAATAATATGTTTAATAATCCGGAAAGTATGGCATATTCTTTCTTCCAATATGTTATAATATAAATATTAATAGATCAGTAATGCAATTTATTTAAATTAACTTTTAAATTAAATTAGTTGTTCTAATTTTTTAACTGTCAGCCATATGAATTTTTTATAAAAACTGACTATATTGTTTTTTAACGCATTCATGGATTTTTTTAAAATTAAATCAAAAGTAAGGAATGTGCGATTGGAAATAAAAATTTGTTGAAAAATTTTATAAGTGTTCGCCACAGTACCTAGCTAAAGATGGAAAACTGTTTGATGCGAGTGTTGTGATCCACATACTTGAGTTAGATCCAGCAGTTGTAATTTGTTTCTCTAATGCACCGTTTGAACAGCTTCTTTTGTGCTCAATAGATGCAATGGTAGAGAAGCGAATCAGGCGTTTGTTTGTATCAAATCAGCCTTTGACAACTAATATTGTCCTAACTAGCTGCGTTAAAGCATTTAACTCTAAACCTCTTAAGAAGTTCTTTGAACACTTCGTGGTTCCCATGTAACAAGTCAAATCATTGCTTAGACAGAGCATATAAACGAGAATTATCTCAAAATCCATTTGGTTCTGTTATTGGCTGGTAGAAAAGTGTTTCGTTGCTGTCTGGCTAGCTGCCAAAAACAGTAACCGATGGAGCCAGTCATTTTACTGCAGAATACAATCACTTAGTCTCCTTTTTAATGATCCTAGAACGCAGTAATAATAATCAACTGAAGCGTTTATTTCCTCTTTTATTTTTCTTATCGATATCTGCGAATAAAGTCAACACACATTTTCCTTTTAGAACAAGAGCGTCTAAGTAGGAAAATTATATTGAAAGATTGGTAATTGAAATTTAAAACACCGCTTTCGAAAAAAACCCATATTTAGTCAAACTCTATAAACATCCAACTCACCTTTTTACATCCGTTTTTATTGACTCTTTAAGGTGGTTTCAATTTAACAAAATTTTCTAAAATAACTGAAAAAAACATACATTTTTTGTTCACTTATTTCAGTCGAATCGAACGCACCTCTATTCTACAGTAAATCCAATCACAGATTTCTTCGCCCAACAGGAATCCTTTTTCTAAAAACTCATTAGTTTGTAAAATATTCAAGTGGTAAATAAACAAGTTGATCGATAACTGTGAAATTTTTTATATTAATAAAAAATAAACATCTGATAAATTAATTTTATTTCAAATATTGATAAATCTCAAAAATTATGTAAAATAAAAAATAAATAGACTCTTAAAAAAAACTCCACTACAAACCTCAACTGACTTGAATTTCGTTTAGTTTTGATGTTGATAACTAGATGTCTCTCTTTATAATTTTCTGCAAATACAGTTCCTCCCATAAAAATTATTTGAATTTTTTTTGTAGTATGTATAGCAAACTGTATAACGAAATAGTTCATTTGTTTATTTAATTTTTTCATATCCATACATTTTATATTCTTACTATTTATAAATTATAGTTTTTATTTTGCGAAATGGCGTTTTCTGCCCAAACGAATTTTATAAAAATAAAATTACCAAATGAACTACAAATTCGGAATAAACACGATTTCACTGCAACAACATATGAAACATGTACGGATCCTCGAGCATGGTCAATGGATACAAATTTACGTTCACAATATTATCTTGAACTCTTCGACGAACCCTCTATTCGTAAGTTGAACAATTATTATAGTAGTTTATTTTTTATTTTATAATTTTTATTATGATAATATTCTAGCTACTGAAGACGGAAGCGGAGAATCGGCTGGATCTTCTACTGCAGGTGGTACTGGTACTGCAAGTGAGCTTGCCAGTTCAAATGATGTGTTAAATCGCGCTTATAATGCTAAATCGAAAGAACTAGAAGACATGGAAAAGAAACTAAAAGATGTTATGCAAAAACTAGAGGGTTGTAATAAAATTGTTGATGAAAATGAGTCATTGAAAGAGAAATTAGGTAAGATCCAGGCTGAAGGGGGTTTTCCAGATGGGAATGAGTTAAAAAGATTACAGGATTTAATTGATAAATTGGAAAAAGAAAATGATGAACTGACGCAAAAAGCAAATGCTTATGAAAAACAAGTGAAAGAATTAGAAAAGGAAGTAGAGAAAACAAAAATGAATGAAAAAGGAGATCTCCCAAAATCGACAAAGTTTAGTGATGATACAGTAAGTGCAAAAGTATCAGAGAAATCAATTGGGTTAAAGCCCAAATCTAGTTCTCAAAGTGACAAAGAAGATTCGGTTATGATTGACTCTCTTAGACAACAAAGTGAAGAGCTGGAAGCGAAAGTGCAGGAATTAAATCAACAATTAGATGAGTTAGAAAATTGTCGTTGCCTTTTAGCTGAAATGAAATCAAGAAACGAAGAATTGTTAAACGAAAATCGTACGCTTAGAGAAGAAAACGAAAATCTTGAAACCGAACGGGATAGTCTTGAAAGTGAGAAAAATAGTCTGGAATCTGAAAGGAATAGTCTTGAGGTTCAAAGAGATAATTTGGTCGAGAAGAGTAACGAATCAGTTTCCTATGATGATTTTGATAAAATAGCTTGTGAACGAGATTCATTGCGTGATAAACTGTGTGAAATAGAAAAAGAATTTGCAATTTTTATGAATATGATTCAAGATTATGAGAATCTAGAAAACGAAGTGTGTTTCTTACGATGTGAATTGGAAAGATATGATATACGGGAAGGGGAGTTAGTTGAGCGGTTGGAATTAGCTGTTGCAATGGAAAATGAGTTTTATAAGTTACAGCAACAATATTGTGTTTTACATAAGTCGGTTGAAGATTTAGAAGTAAGTAAGTCAAT
This sequence comes from Diogma glabrata, assembly GCA_963693315.1. Lineage (NCBI taxonomy): Eukaryota > Metazoa > Arthropoda > Insecta > Diptera > Cylindrotomidae > Diogma > Diogma glabrata. The sequence continues at coordinate 422,908,672 of OY856186.1, forward strand.
GATTTCTATTTGTTCAATTTTTTTTTAGTAATGTTTAGCTCGATAAAATATTATTTCACCTCTTTGGGCTTTTTAATATAAAATTCTTTGTTTACATATCTATATCATAAAAACAATGTGGTTAATTTTGTATGAAGATTAGATAATATTAAAATTAGGGTTGAATAGTAAGTATCTAAATATCATAAGCATAACTTTGAATGCTATCTCTTGAAAATTTCAGGACATAAAGGCAGCTCAATTAAAATGAATCTAGTTCTTTCCGACAATGCAGAGTGCAACCAATCCCATATCCCATATCGCATAATAAGTGCTTCACATAAGCAGAATTTGGGATAGGTTCTTCTATTGGTTCGGAGCATTTTGTTCTGAGCTCAAGGACTAGGATGGTTAAGCTAGTACGGATTCGCCCATTCATTCCTAGTTACTCAACCTAGATGTTATAAACCTTCCGTGAAATATTGCCCAAGGCTCTTTTGATGTGAAGGAAGTTACAGCGAGCAATTTCTATAGGCAAATATGATACTGTTTTGGTGAGGGCTCCAACGCTATGACAACAAAAACCTGTGAAAACTACCAAGTGACTTTTGCAAAATAGTAATATTTCTTAAAAAAAATCAACGACAAATATTACGGAAAGCTTATTGTTTTGCTTTGTTTATAAGTTCAACCACCTAGACGTCAACTAAAGCCAACTACAACATTCTAAAAATGAGAACATTATGTTGGACTTGGTCTAAAAGCAAATAGAAACCGTTTCACTATGGCTCTAAGATCCAAAGTATAAAATGGCGATATCTGGCTTCATTGACCATGGCATGACGAAATCTAGATAAAAGCTTTGGCGGCAAGAGAATATTAACATGATCGAGGTTCGATTGATTTTTCTTCGAGTATTAATAATAATTATACAATAAAATCATAAAATTTACCAAGGTGGGCTGAATATAATAATGGCTTATATTTTTGGCAATTTCTAGCTTTGTAGTCACCGATTAATTTTTTCCTATTCCTTATTGAAAATGAGCGGATTGTTTTGTTCAATTGTATGACCTTCAGTTTACCTGTTCACGATTATTTTTAGGGTTCCGTTTTTTATACGGAACATTATTGGTGAGAGTAAAACGAGTTTTTCACATTATATCGTTTATCTCGTAAACTCTAAATGCTATGAACTTGAAATTTGAGGTGCGTATAAAACTAATCTGTCCACATGAAATGATAGTCTAAGATCCGGCTGCAGGATTAGTGCGCTCATCGATTTTTTGCTGAAACCAAATTTTTATGTATATTTATAATTAGGAGAATATATATCTACCAGGTTGCCTATCAAAATTTGGCCGCCAGTATTTTTAATTAAATTATTTTTAATTGATTTTTGGGAAAAAATTGCGTTCACTTGTTTTTTAAATAAAATACGTCTACATCACGGCAATTTATATAAAGATTCTAAAAATTCACGGTTGCCATTGCGCACCTGGCCGCACCTCTTCGCAGCCAGGTGTAAACAGGTATGATTTCGATACATTTATACGTTCATAACGTACATTGATTAATTCTATATCAAATTAAAGCTAATTTTTTTCTATTTATTATCATATATGGTTGCCTAATTAAATCCGGCCGCAAATAAGGGTTGCTGGCTGTTAAAGATGATAAATATTTAAGGTAGAGTAAAAGAGAGCTAGCGCGTAACATCATTTGTCAGACGAGGATAGCGATTGCCAGCTGTGCGACACTCTTAAACCATTGCGTATGCGTCGAATGTTAGTGTTCTCAACCACCGGGGAGTAATAGAGAAGACTCAATAAATACTCCAAAAAAGTTGTCTTCCTTTTCAAAATGACAAATTTAAAACTTACAACAAAAAATGGAAGAATCCTAGTTTATCCCCCCAAATAAATTAGCGCTTTTTTTTCAGATAAATAGAAAGATTAGTTTCTCTGCATCCTAATTATGACAAAAAAATTTGCGGAAATGAGGGGGTCAAAAGTTATAAAGGATTAAACTTTCAATTTTACCTTGGTCACCCCTTTGGTTTTTTTTTTTAGTTTTTTTTTTTCCTTATTTTTATTTATTATTTATTTATATTTTATCACACACTAAAATATTGAAATTAAAAAAAATACCTTGGTCCCCCCTTTGAGTTTTTAGAAGTAACTTGATTTGATTTTTGATTTTTTTTTTGACTCGCTTCTGCGACCTTGCACAACTTCGATCAAAAATAGCACCGCCCCCCCCTCCGTTCGATCTATCCCCCCCCCCCCCTCCCCCCGCGTCGCCTCCGCGTCCCCTGCGCCGCAGGGAGACCAATGTAAAATTGAAAGTTTTATCCTTTATAACTTTTGATCCCCTCATTTCCGCAAATTTTTTTTTTCATAATTAGGATGCAGAGCACCTAATCTTTCTATTTATCTGAAAAAAAAACGTAAATTTATTTGGGGGGATAAACTAGGAATGTTCCCAAAAAATTAATATTGATTTAACTCTCTTTTACTCTACCTTAAATATTTATCATCTTTAACAGCCAGCAACCCTTATTTGCGGCCGGATTTAATTAGGCAACCATATATGATAATAAATAGAAAAAAATTAGCTTTAACTTGATATAGAATTAATCAATGTACGTTATGAACGTATAAATGTATCGAAATCATACCTGTTTACGCCTGGCTGCGAAGAGGTGCGGCCAGGTGCGCCACGGCAACCGTGATTTTTTAGAATCGTTATGTAATTTGCCGTGATGTAGACGACATTTTATTTAAAAACAAGTGAACGAAATTTTTTCCCAAAAATCAATTAAAAATAATTTAATTAAAAATACTGGCGGCCAAATTTTGATAGGCAACCTGGTAGATATATATTCTCCTAATTATAAATATACATAAAAATTTGGTTTTAGCAAAAAATCGATGAGCGCACTAATCCTTCAGCCGGATCTCGTACTATGACGGATACAAATAAAACTAAAGTGGTTTTCGTTTGGTTTACAGGGGTACGATGTGAGACCTTTGAGAAAATACATTTTTTTATAGATTCATGTAGGGTATCATATGAAAGGGTTTCATTTCAGTATTCCTTAAGAGTTTATTTTGGAATTTTAAACCTCACCCTTTTTTGTGCCCCGAACCTAACTGATCGGAAATTTTCAAATGTATTTGGAATGTTAGAAAAATTAGTAAGTTTTTAATAAAAAATATATAAAAGTGTCATATATTCATAATTATATTTATTAAGGGGGTGGAAATGAGAAGGAGTAAAAACACTATTTAACATGTGGTCAAATCGGGGTGTCCTTTGAAAGAGCACCTAATATAGAAAACATAGCAATTTTTTTAGAATTTTGTGGTGCCAAGTTTTTGAGTTATTGCCAAAAAAGTGCAAAAGTCTGACCGTTACACCCCCTCATACGTTTCGACACTGATTGATAGAAAAATTTGTAAAAATTCACAGAGTTAGGAAATTTGGTAAATTTTGTATGAAAACCTAAGCGAAGTCTCAAATAATTATATTTCTGTGTGTTTAGGGGACGGGGGTAGGGAGGGTAAAAAAACCATTTTTGACCCAAGTGAGTAATTGTCATTTGAAAGAGCTCCGAATTTAAAATTCGTTGCAATTTTTTTAGAATTTTGCGGTGCCCAGTTTTTGAGTTATTGCCAAAAAAGTGCAAAATTCTGACCGCCCCCCCACCCAATACGTTTCGACACTGATTGATAGAAAAATTTGTAAAAATTCACAGAGTTAGGAAATTTGGTAAATTTTGTATGAAAACTATAGCGAAGTCTCAAATAATTATATTTCTGTGTGTTTAGGGGACGGGGGTAGGGAGGGTAAAGAAACCATTTTTGAACCCAGGCGAGTAATTGTCATTTGAAAGAGCACCGAATTTAAAATTCGTTGCAATTTTTTTAGAATTTTGCGGTGCCCAGTTTTTGAGTTATTGCCAAAAAAGTGCAAAATTCTGTCCGCCCCCCCCATACGTTTCGACACCGATTGACAGAAAAATTTGTAAAAATTCACAGAGTTAGGAGCTTTTGTAAATTTTGTATGAAAACTATAGCGAAGTCCCAAATAATTATATATCTGTGTGTTTAGGGGACGGGGGTAGAGAGGGTAAAAAAAAACACTTTTGACCCAAGCGAATGGGGAGTCATTTGAAAGAGCACTTAATTTAGAATTCATTGCAATTTTTTGTAGAGTTTTGCGGTGCCCAGTTTTTGAGTTATTGTCGAAAAAGTGCAAAATTCAGTTACAAAATGGCTATCGAGTAGAATACACGGTTTCGCGATCATTGAATTGAAATAATAATTTAAATTATTAAAATATAATAGTTGATTTGTCTAATGTAATGTAGAGAAATACATTTAATTGTATTCTCTGTTACTACTTTAAATATATAAAAGAATAATACAATAATTTTAAAATACTAGTCCATAATTATAATTAACTAAAAGTGAAAGTTTCATTCAAAAACGAAACACAATAAAAACATTGAATCTTATTGTTTCAACAATGAAGGTAAATGATAATGTAATAATTACTTAAGAGTTAATAGCTTCGTAACTTCGTAATTTTGAAAAAAAACTCAGATATTCCATATTCAAGTAAACCCGTATGCGTTTGAGGCTCATTTTCATACCAAAGTATCATCAAGATCTCATGCGTTTGCGTAACGGTTAAGTAACACCTAGTTTTTTCACATTTTCTTAAACAACTTAAAAAGTAAGATAGCAATTGCTTGTACATATTATAAATAGCTGACATGATAACAAACAAAATGGTTGGCCCAATGACCCTGACAGCATTATTTATCCTCAGCAAGAAATGATTTTCAGTTTTTGAGAAACTAGAAGCCTCTAAATTACGCCAAGATACATCGATTGTAACAATTTCCATTGAAAACAGGCCGTCCGTTGTTGAGAAAGTGTTGAACAAATTTTTGTGCATATAACGATACACAAATACATACATACACCTAGGGCATGGTTAGATTAATCGATTGTTCGATTAATTGATCATTTCGCAAATTGTTCGATTAATCGAATAAAAAAATTATTAATCGATTAATCTAAATTTACGAAAATGTTTAAAATTGACATATTAATTTAACGCATTCTGTATTATCTGAAGATGTATTCTCTTTTCCTTACGAATTACTTTTTTAGTTGTTATAGGTATAGGGACCGTGCATTGCTATTTGATTCGACCGTCGCGCTTTAAGTGTTAGAGTCTGTAAGTATTGGTTCTTTTTTTCAACCAATTACACGTTAAACAAATTTTATGATCTAGTATTCCTTTCAAATTATTCGATTATTTTGTTGTTTGTGAAAATATTAAAATGAAAATAAAGTAAATTAGGCACTAATTATGCGACATTTTATACAATATACATAAATATTTATTAAAGTTTACGCAACAGGAACGGAGATTTTTAATAATATTAATAGACCAGGGCCAAACCGTTATAAATATCGAAATAAACGAAAAATTCTTAGCAGTATACGAATAGTCGGAAAATGTAGCTAAGGGTCTAAGTAATTAAGGAAAAATCGACCGAACTGTGTAAAAGTCCCGGAAAGGGGTGGGGGTTCGTAGTATATACGTTTTTAGGGGTTTGTATTAGTTTTTCGTTCGCGATTTGCGACTAAACTATGCATCCCATCGAAAAAAGTGATATTTAGAAGTTGTAGATAATAAAAAAATCTAAATCTTTCTCACTGGACATTATTGACCATAACCACAAAATTATCGAGAAAAATGCAAAAAACTGTTTTTTTTGTTTTTAATTTATAACTATCGCAAAAGTTGTTATATTTTCATGAAAATCGGTGAAAATGTTCTTTTTTGTGTTTCAAACAGTCCAAAATTTTTTCTAAGCGAAATATTTAATTTTCGATGTTTTATGAAGAAAATTAAAAAAAAAAGACCTAATTTTCGATCGAAAAATTTGGTTAGGAAATTTTCGATTTTTGAACTTTACCAGTGCTCATTTTTTTTGTTGAAATTCCAACTTTAATATAAAATTAAAATATAATATTGTTTACGTACAAAAATTTCGTTAAAAAAGCGAAAAACCGAAAAAACTACTTTCAAATCATGTATTTCTTTTTCTTTGTTGTAAATAAACGTTTCCATTCATAAAAAGCGGTAACTCACATACGATACTGTGTTATACAAGTAATTTACATATACTTAACTAATCTTGGCTTTCAAAGTCCCGAAATCTTAAACGATGACTGCAATTAAATAGGTAAAAACTCAAAAAACACAAAGGCTGTGTGTGACTGAGAAATTTTTTTTATTATTTCTTGGGATTCGTAAGTATCTACAAATTATCATGTCAAAGTGTTTTGATGACAAAATACAAAAATTAAAAGTAAAATAATTTCATTGAAATCTTTTTTTCTTCCCGGGCTTCATCGCCCGAATCGAATTCTTCATCGCCAGAATCGATCAACCTTTCGATTTCTTCATGCTCATTTTCTACATCTTCAATTCCTTGGAGCTGTTCTGGATTTTCCAGTTCAGTATCATTATTTTCATTATTATTATTTATTAGACAGTGGATACCATCTTCGTCTTCGATGTCCTCGAGATTACAAAATTTTTCGTATAAGAACTTTTCGGCATTAGAACACAGATCAGGACCGTGACAATTTATGCACAAAATTGTTCACTTTAAGCCATGCTTGCGACACCCACATATGTTATTACCGCATCCTTTTTCGCAGCAGTCGCAAATAATTTTCAATAAATTTTTGGGAATTAATTCTTGTTCTGTAAATATAGGTGCGATACCATAAAAGGGATGTTTCCATCCCCAATCTGTAGCTGTAAATTGATGACTGTAATTGATGAAAATACACCCTGTAACAATGTAGCTTAACTGCTCCTTCAGTTAAAGGTAATTTTTCCAAATGAAATGATGATTTTACAGAAGCCGCTTGGTAGAGTTCAAATCTTAAATCGTGTAGAGATGTATTTATAATTTTACTTCTGTAAATAGAAGCTCTTATTTGTAATCCATTTTCGGTAATCGTTTATTTGTCTGCATTTATATTGCATAAAAATTTCTGCAAGATCAAGTAAATGTTTATTGGCCAATAATGATTTTGTTATTTTTAATGATTAATGATCTTATAATTGTTTTTTTTCCTTTCCAAGCAAAACTTGAATCTATTGCTAAAAGTTTGAAACAAATTTAAAGAAAAGATTTTCAAATAAAGCAAACGATTAAATAAAATAATCACCACAGTTTAAACGATGGTTGACTTTGAAAGCCAAGACTAGTTAAGTATATGTAAATTACTTGTATAACATAGTATCGTATGTGAATTAACGCTTTTTATGAATTGAAACGTTTATTTACAACATAGAAAAAGAAATTCATGATTTAAAAGTAGTTTTTTCGGTTTTTCACTTTTTTAACGAAATTTTTGTACGTAAACAATATTATATTTTAATTTTATATTAAAGTTGGAATTTCAACAAAAAAAATGAGCACTGGTAAAGTTCAAAAATCGAAAATTTCCTAACCAAATTTTTCGATCGAAAATTAGGTCTTTTTTTTTAATTTTCTTCATAAAACATCGAAAATTAAATATTTCGCTTTGAAAAAATTTTGGACTGTTTGAAACACAAAAAAGAACATTTTCACCGATTTTCATGAAAATATAACAACTTTTGCGATAGTTATAAATTAAAAACAAAAAAAACAGTTTTTTGCATTTTTTTCGATAATTTTGTGGTTATGGTCAATAATGTCCAGTGAGAAAGATTTAGATTTTTTTATTATCTACAACTTCTAAATATCACTTTTTTCGATGGGATGCATAGTTTAGTCGCAAATCGCGAAAAACTAATACAAACCCCTAAAAACGTATATACTACGACCCCCCACCCCTTTCCGGGACTTTTACACAGTTCGGTCGATTTTTCCTTAATTACTTAGACCCTTAGCTACATTTTTCGACCATTCGTATACTGCTAAGAATTTTTTTTTCTCTAACAGGATTGGCCCTGGTCTATAAAGAAAAAGTACGATTTGATTTAATATATGTAAAACGACAAACGTCAAACTAATTTCAAATAGAACCAAAAGTTTGTATACTCAACACTTGGCGCGTAACAATCAGATACGCACGATCCCTATAACACAAAGTACATTAATAACAAAATTTGATCCCAATACAAAAATCTTTACTATGCCTTAAGTAATATTTTTATTATTAATCCAACCAGTAAACTATGGTTTGGAGTATATTGAACTCCATTACTTTCCATTCTGAAGGAAACAGCTTCTTTCTTATCATTTTCAATTAGTACAGTATATTTTCAAACACATAATTTTGTAAGGTCTGAAAACTTCAATGACAGAGAGGGAGATACAAATCCTAGGCTAACGCCTAGAGCAACAATTTCACTCTTATGCAAAAAAGACCTACTTTACGCCCTTAATACATAGATAGCTATTAAATTTTTGTTTATTCTTATGTCATTGTAAAAGTTGAACTTTTAAATATGATATAACGCGCGTATTTGTTTAAAAAAATTAATAAAAATATTAGAATTAGTAAAAATTTTATTTAATCGATTAATCGATTAATCGATGTTAAAATTTTCATATTAATCGTTAATCGATATTTAGTCCCAATCGATTAATCGACCATGCCCTACATACACCGACAGGTAAACGTAACGATATCATAAAAATTCCGATTTCGAAAATCGACCCAAAACAATAACTTCCCATATCAAAAAGTTAAAAAGATTTTACTTTTTCACTTTTTTGCGCAACCGTTTGAGCATGCTGTGCTTTTATTGCATAATATAATCAGATCTGTTACATTCGATGTAATTCGTACATATAATTCAAACATATGTATCTGATTTTACATACAACGTGATCCGAACCCCGTTACATTACCAACAGCTGAAACCACTTCTTCTATTCTTTGCTTATCTTTTACTATATTTGTTGTTCAATGTATCCAATTGATGATCTGCGCCACCTAACATGACATAATCAGTACGAATGTTTTATGAAATGTGTCTTTGGTGCTGGCATTACTAGATTTCTAATTTCAGCGATAAATGCATTTATTTAATTTAAGTTTTATACATTCTGAACTGCAGATATAATTGGCATGTGAGAGGATGAAGAAAACTTCACCTACCCTTTTATGTCTGTTAAAAACATGAAAAAACAATTTTTTTAAAAATTTGCATTATCAAAATTAAAATTGGGTTTCAAAAAATCCAGTTAATATGACATATTCCTTGGTCATTTTTTTAATAAAATAAAATTAATAAATAAAATATGTTGTGTAGGAATTACAATATGTGTCACAACAACACATAAAAATCCTTTAAGACCAAGGTCCCACAACAACATACGTTCAAAGGTGTTGATGGATGTAAATCTTTTTACTTCACCACAATTTTAAATTGTGTGAAGTAATGCAATCTATCAAAAAAAAAAATCTTACATACCCCAAATTTTGTTTTGGACCATTCTCTATCTAAATAGCCAATAAAAATTTCGGTGTACGTCTGTGGGTGGGTGGGTGGGTGGATGTGTGACATTCTTGCATAGCATCTTGGTGAAACTTTGGCAAATGATCTAGGTTAACTTGAAAATGGAAGATCTGGATTCATATCAAATTCGGGCAAAATGGCGGGGGTCTCCCGAGCACCTCTAAGTTTAAATCTAAAATAACTTCTAATCCCGGATTATGATCTTATGGAAACTTGGTATATAAGGTTTTAGTACTGTTTTTCAGGTGTTTATCCCTGCTGTAGTCTACAATTACAGATCGATTTTCATGAAACGTTGGAAGAAGCTTTCAAGTAACATGAGAAAGATTTTATCAGCTTTTGAAGACAGTGGATAAAGCGTTTGGGGGTCCATCATACAACAGGGAGCATACCACATTCGTTCGTAAATGAATTTTGATGACACTTTGGAAAAAGATGCAAATATGTATGGCAACGGACTGATTGAGTTTTGAGCGATAGTGAATAGTGGTTGGGGGTCCCCGAGCACATGTTTTTTTTAATCCTCAATAATATCTGTATACCTCGAATTGGATGAAATTTGGTACATAAGCAATAAGCATTTAGTACGGTTTACAACAGTTCCCGCTTTTCACTTCCGGTAAAAATGTTTTTTTGTAATTTTTCGAAGTTTTTTCAGTGTGTTTATGCACACTACAGCCTACAATAATGAAGTGATTATGATAAAACTTATGAAAAAGGTTTCAATTAGTGTGAGAAGATAATTATCATCTTTTGGGACACATTGATTAAAGTTGCGGGCGATATACCATATAACTGCTGACTTCCACACTTTGTTTTTAAAGTTTGTTGGGAGCATACAGACTTCATTCATTAATCAATTTTAATGACACTTGAAAAAACAATGGAGACTTAAATGACAAAGAACTGTTTAGTTTGTGGACAGTTCTGAGATAAGTGGTTGGGCCTCCCGAACACCTGTTTATTGTGTCACCATGCTTTCCATGTTTTTTGGGAGCCTACCACATTCGTTCGTGAACGAATTTTGATGACACTTTGAAAAAAACTGCAAATACGTATGACAAAAAACTGATTAGTTTTTGAGCGATAGTGAACAAAGTGGTGGGGGTCCCCGAGCTCCTGTTTTTTTTAAAATCTCAATAGCACCTGTAGGTACCTGATAATCGAATTAGATGAAACTTAGTACATAAGCATTCAGTGCGGTTTACAACAGTTCTGCATCCCAACTTATACGGTTTGTCACTGCCAGTTAAAATGTTTTTTTACTTTTTCTCGTACAACAGAGTTTATGTTTATTGGGATGCTACTGCTTTCTTTAATATTTTTATAATTAGAACTACGCGAAATCTATAACATTGGTTAGCCTTTAATTAAAGTATTTGATGGATATTATCTCACTACATATCCAGAACACTATGTTTCCAGATCTGTGGTGAAGTCAGCCTATGCATCAGCGTCGCAATATTTTTTTATATTTTTGGTTAAAAAATAGATAACTAAACAATAAATCCTATCACTGACAAAATATGACATAGGCCAATATTTTATGATAGAATAGGGAAAATAAAAATAAATTAAAAAGTAAATAGCAAATTTTTACAAAAATTTGTTGAAATAATACAAAAATGTAGTTGTCAATAATCCAGTCGGTGGTATATTCCTTAATTCTGTGATGCACTTGTAATAGCCGTTACGGCTGAGTGAAGCACTGTAACACGCTATCACTTTAATGTGCACTATTGTTTCGATTGATCACTTAATATGAATATACACTCACGAATTAAACTTTTATCATAAATAAAATAATTATGATTTTCATAAATGAAAACTTTTTATTTAACAATTTATTTCAACAATTTTAATGTTAACAATATCGAGTGTGTTTGCTACCGAGCGAGATTGATTACTAATTCTAAATTATATAATCCAAAATACATTCGTTATATATTTATTGTAACAGTATTTTGTGGTATGAACAAGTTTTAATTTTGGAAGATTCTACAGAGTGTCTCATAATATGATGTTGTAGAATGTTGTAGTATGTTGTAGAATGTTGTAGAAAGCGCTACATCACCCTCCTCCGAGTAAATGCTTTATGTAATAAAAAGAGAGAAAACAAATGATTAAAAATATGTTTGAAAAATAAAAAAATTGATTTTCTTTTATTATTAAATTGAAAATTTTACGCATTTCTTATGCTCAATATCGGTGATGGCAACTCCGAATGCTGGTTTTAGGCGATCTATAGATATAGATGTATTTCTGCCATCTTTGTCGATGAGGAAATGTTTTCTAAAGCGTCGAATTATCTTGTACGGACCTTGATAAGGAGATGATAATCCTGTGCGAACTTTGTCAACTCTGACAAAAACGTGAAGGCATGTGTCCAGCGTTTTTGGAATAAAAATGTTGCTTTGCGGAGTATGATGTGGCTCAGCAGGAACTAGGTTGCGCATAGTGTGTCGTAGATGCTCAATTACCTATTCAGAGTCTGCTGGTTGATTATTGGTTGGATGAATAAAAATTTCTCCAGGTAGTCTAAGAGGTTGTCCATAAACTAATTCTGCTGGAGAACATTTGATGTTATCCTTGTGACTTGCTCGTATTCCAAGTAGAACAATAGGCAGCTGTAAACTCCAATTTGTGATATCACCTCTTGCTTTCAGTGATGCTTTTAATTGGCGATGAAAACGTTCAACCATTCCATTAGATTGCGGGTGATAAGAAGTTGTGCGAATTCGATGCGTACCTAAAAGCTTGGTAAGTTCCGCAAACAGCTTAGATTCGAATTGACTTCCTTGATCAGTAGTAATGTTTACTGGTACCCCAAATCTGGAAATATAATTTTCTACAAATGTTTTTGCAATTGTTGCAGCAGTTATATCTTTCATTAAGTATGCTTCGGGCCATCTCGTGAAACGATCTACGGCCGTTAGAATGTAAGTATAACCATTGGATGATGGAAGAGGTCCAACGATGTCTATATGAATGTGTTCAAAACGACCAGACGGCGGTTTGAATTTACCCAATTCCGATTTTGTGTGTCTATGCGTTTTCGATCTTTGGCATAAAAGACAGGACTGTGCCCAGAGGTTTACGTCTTTATTCATGTTTGGCCAAAAGTAGCGATCTGTTATTAATTTTCTAGTAGCGCGAACACTAGGATGTGAAATTCTATGCAGTGCGTCAAAAGCTGTACGACGTAATTGTTCTGGAAGATAAGGACGATTTGTTCCTTTTCCAACTTCACAGTATATTTCTAATCCAGGAAATGAGAAGCGCTCAAGTTTATAAGATGAACTTGTGAGACGAGTAGAACCAGATAGTAATTTCTGAAGTTCTTGGTCAGGCTTCTGTGATTCTGAAATTGATTTAAGATCTAGTGTTGTTTCTTCAACTGAGGCAGCTTCGTTCTCACCTATTCGTGACAAACTGTCGGCGACAACGTTTTGTTTACCTGTGATGTGTTGAATATCTGTTGAAAACTGTGCAATGAAATCCAGATGTCGAGCTTGTCGTGGACTTCTTTCTGTTTTAGAATTAATTGCGCTAATTAGAGGTTTATGGTCAGTGTAAATGGTGAATTCACGACCTTCAACAAAGTATCGGAAGTGTTTAATTGCCAAATAAATTGCGAGCAATTCGCGATCAAAAGCGGAATATTTCATTTCGGCTGGTTGTAGTTTTTTAGAGAAAAAGGCTAAAGGTTCCAAGCATCCATTGTTATGTTGTTGCAAAACTGCTCCTACAGCAGTGTTTGAAGCGTCAGTAGTAATACTGATTATTGAATCCTCTATTGGATGTGCCAAAAGTGTTGCGTTAGCAAGCGCACTCTTGGTTTCAGAGAATGCTTTTTCACAATCTTCAGTCCAAGTAAAATGTTTTGCGCTTTTTGGCTTCTTGAGTAATGAAGCTAAGTGCGAATGAATTGGTGATAACAATTCAGCAAGCTTTGGCACAAAACGATGGTAATAATTAATCATACCTGTGAACTGTTGAATTTGTCGAATGGATGTGGGTACAGGAAACTTTTTGATGGCTTCGACTCGTTCTTCTGATGGTACTATACCGTTCGAAGTGATCTTGTGGCTGAGGAAGTTAAGAGCTTTAACACCAAATACACATTTTGAAGTTTTGATATTAATACCAAACTCTGCAAGCCTTTTAAAAAGTAATTGCAAATGCGATTTGTGCTCCTCTTCTGATTTGGAAGCTACAAGTATATCATCGATATATACAAAGACGAAGTCAACTTCTCTTACTACTTCATTCATGAACCTCTGAAAAGTCTGAGCAGCATTGCGTAACCCAAATGGCATTCGGCTGAATTCAAATAAGCCGAAGGGTGTGGTGATTGCAGTCTTAGCGACATCTTCCACCGCTACAGGTATTAAATGATAAGCTCGGACTAAATCTATTTTTGAGAAGATATTACAACCTTTTAAGTTCATAGAGAAATTTTGAATGTGTGGAATAGGATATCGGTCCGGAATTGTGACTGAGTTTAACCTCCTATAATATCCACAAGGTCTCCAATCAAGTTCTTTCTTTTTGACCATATGCAAGGGACTGGATACTGGAGAAGATGATGGTTGACAAATTCCTAGCTCAACCATATGTTGGAATTCCAATTGTGCTGCATTAAATCGTGTTTTATCAAGTCTACGAGGTCGTGCATAAGGAAGTTGACCTTTTGTAACAATGTGGTGAGTAACATTGTGCTTAACTGGTAAACGGTAGTTTGGTGGATCAGTAAGTGTTGGAAACTGCTTAAGAATATCACCATATCCGTTGTCGATAGTGGAATGAATTGGAGTTGGAGTATCAACTCTTGCCATAAAAGCATTGATTGACAGCTTTGTAGCTGGATCAATCAGCTTCTTATTTTTCACATCGACTAGAAGGCCAAATTTTGAAAGAAAATCTGCACCAATAATTGGACGATTGACATCAGCTACAATAAAAGCATGAGTGAAATCGCGTTTCAGTCCAATATTTAGTTTAAGTAATTTAGTGCCATAAGTTTTAATAGCAGTGCCATTTGCAGCAGAAAGTGAAAATTCTATTTCGATTGGTAAGTTTTTACGAAAGTTGCGTACAGGAATAACAGATAAATCAGCACCAGTATCGATTAAAAAAATCATGTGGTTCTTGTTATCCTTAATAAATAGGCGGCGATTAAGATAGTCCTGACTGTGGGCCGCTTTCACAGCAGGGTATCTTATTTTAATGATTCTTCATGTTCAACCGTGATTTTAGGAGTTGTTTTAAAATTACACGGTTTGATGCATTTTTGTGCGCGAGAGCCAAAGCGTCGATGATACCAACAACGTTTCGAATTTAGAGATCTAGACCTTGAAAAAGAGCGAGTTCGAGAATAGTTGCGGCTAGGACTTCTGCTATTGTGTCTAATAAAACGAGTTAGAGTACGACCAGAGGGACGACAATTAGTGAGTATCGATTCTATTCGTGCTAATCTATTTTCTAAAGTGTGAGAGGAAGAAGCACTAACTTTAGAAGACGTGGAAGTTTGGTGCAGTTTGGGTTTATTGAAGTTTACACTGTCAATGTTATTATTTAATGAAGCTTCAAATAATTTATCCGCAAGTGAAGTTAATTCTTCAATAGGTTTGTTACCGACCGCAATTAATGAGATGTATATAATTTGTGGCAAACGTCGCATCCATAAATTTTTGACAACTGTTTCGTCAAAAGTTGAACCGGCCAGTTGTTTCATCGATCTGAAAATTTCCGATGGTTTCCTATCGCCGATATCGGTGCGTTGAAGAAGTTGTTCAAGACGTTTTTCTTCAGACATTGAATGTCTGCTAATGAGAGCGCGTTTTAATTCTGAATATTGATTTTCTGCTGGTGGTCGACTTATAATATCTATGACCGTTTCGCATATTTCTGGTGATAACGCAGATACAGTAAGGCAGAATTTAGCAGCATCTTTTCGGATTCGGTTTGCTTCGAATTGTGCTTCTGCTTGATAAAACCAGGTTGTGGGATTCGTTGGCCAGAATGAAGGAAGTCGAATTCTAGATATATCAACAGAGTTTAGACTGGTCGAGCTTCCAGCATTATTCATGTCTATGTCTTTTTGTTCATTCACAGCATGTTCGCCATCACTACCCATGATTTAAATTTTCAATTTTCCCGAATTTAATTAATACTCAATTCAGTAAATGAATTAATCAATGAAAGTATAATTTTGTATCAGAAAAGAAATAATCATAAACAAAATCAAATAATAATAATAAAAACTTGATCCGTTATCTAAAATTCAATATTAATCATGAAATCAAAGTTAAATATCGTAATTTAAAAATCCAATATACCGATAGATTTTATTAACACACCTAAAGTAATTCAAAATCTCACCAAAAAATGTTTATATGGAAAATATAAATTATAGAAGTTTTCTTTCTTTTAAATTTTGCAATATATGAAAGGAAAATATGTATTAGGCATGACGTATATTAAATGTTATATGTAAAATGTAACATGACCTAAGAATTTTGTTTGAATTCAAATGTTGTGTTTTGTAACTGTGAATTGTTGCGTATATATTATATGTAGTGTAACAATTATTTTAAATACTATGTAATATATTTGTATTTAATTAAATGAAAAATAATCAAAATATAATTGTAACAATTAAAAATATCTTAACTGAATTTTAATCCTAGTTGTGATGAAAGTTACTTCGTTTTTGGGTTGATTTGATAATAATATTTTTTCCTAGATGATCTGGATATTGTTGACTGGATTAATAATATAACAGGATCAGCAGCATTACGTTGAAATATTTGATGTAGTTGAATTTGATGTTTGATCGTTGAATTTGATATTAATGGAAATGATGAATCAGCTGTTGTTTGTAAGGTTGTTGTAATTAATGTACACGTCCTTATGATGATTTGTGATTGATTTTTTTTGTTTGGTTTTTGTAAAAAAACAACTTTTGATATTGCTGTTGTTTTTTGTATATTGTTTGTAGCAAGCAATTGTTAGTTGCCAAAATTTTGGTGTATATTAGCACGAAACACTATAGATAAAACTTTGCACAATGTAGAAGAACATAAAACGTGTTCTCCGCTGACTAAATAGCGGTTTTTCGGGGTCACCAATGTAATAGCCGTTACGGCTGAGTGAAGCACTGTAACACGCTATCACTTTAATGTGCACTATTGTTTCGATTGATCACTTAATATGAATATACACTCACGAATTAAACTTTTATCATAAATAAAATAATTATGATTTTCATAAATGAAAACTTTTTATTTAACAATTTATTTCAACAATTTTAATGTTAACAATATCGAGTGTGTTTGCTACCGAGCGAGATTGATTACTAATTCTAAATTATATAATCCAAAATACATTCGTTATATATTTATTGTAACAGTATTTTGTGGTATGAACAAGTTTTAATTTTGGAAGATTCTACAGAGTGTCTCATAATATGATGTTGTAGAATGTTGTAGTATGTTGTAGAATGTTGTAGAAAGCGCTACACACTGTCTTAATGATTAAAGCCCATGATTAAAGCTCACTCATAGTTATATGAAGGCTCGTTTCTCTGAGGAAGCAATAGCGTCTCATCATCAAGGATTATTTCACTGCTTAGATTGAGGGTGCTACCGTTGACTGCTAAGATTGAGGATGCTACCGTTCATCCACCACCGCCCTTAAGATGTCACCTTGGCTAGTGATATATCACTGCTATTTCCAGTGGTATGTGATATGTCACGTTAACTCGTATCTCAATAGCGGGGTTGCCACACCCATAGATCAAAAATAAAAAAAATTTACAAAATAACAAAAACTGATCCCTGCATGATTATGATGATTATAACCTAGATGTAAAACTATACGAAGGTTTCGTTTTTTTGAACTAGGAATAGTGTGGGGTCATCAAGAAATATTCCATAACTAAGATTGACTGTGCTGCCGTTGACTGAATAGAATTCATTCGCCAACACTACAGTGATATCACCTTGGCTAATGATATCTCACTACTATTGCTTATGGTATATGATATCTCACATTAACTCTTATGTCAATTAGCCTTACTTTTTTATCCTTGAAATACCAAGATAAAACCAAGTTGTATTAGTTTTATATATAACCTTAATTTTTGCTTTACATTTTCCAGAGCAAAAACCAAGAATTATCAAAAACATTAAAAGAATACAAAGAGAAATCTGTTGTTCAGGAGATTCCTCTCAGTACCTTTCCAGTGCCGACCCCACCTGTACCAAAATTGTCCCTAACACCACAACCATCACTACAAATCTCTCCTCCGGATTTACCTACATCCAATGTAGAAAAAGTCAGTCCAGAATCAAGCAAAATTTTCATAGAAAGTTATCTTTCACTGGGGGACTCTCCATTAGACTCTCATCTCGAAGATGTAGTTCAAGCGGCAAAATCCACGCTGGAAAAAGTCTCACAAGAGCTTGCCATGGATTCTGATTTTTCAAACCACATAAACGAAATCGAAAATTTCAGTAAACAATTATATTTTAGTTTAATTTCTCTATTTAATATGTGTTCAAATACTCATGACGAAATGCATGATACCGAAAATTTAACAATAACAGAATACCTTGAATTTTCAATCAATGTTGTTAGTAAACTAACTTCAAATTTTCTTCTTCATAATCCCATGGCGTCAATTGATGAACAACTAAGCGATACAACAACAATAGAAACACAAGAGCCAGAATACATAGATCGTTTAATCGTGTCTGATCTTGAAGCAATGAATTCTAAACTGCTTACCGAAATAACTACAATTACGAATAATCTTCTAGACTTGGAATTAGAATTAAAATTAAAGACTGAGGAAAATAATGTGTTGAAAGATGAAATTAGGGAGAATAATTTAAAAACGACAAAAGTACAAGAACAAGTACGAGAGATGGAAGCTCAACATGATAAATCCAAAAACTATGTTGAAATTTTGAAAGACAACATAAAAGATTTAAAAACAGAAATAAAGCACAAAAATATTGAAATCAAGGATTTGAAAGATAAACATAATGAGCTTCTGACTAAAATAGAGAGCCTCTCAGAGGAAACTGTGTGTCATAATAAAAATTTGCTTGACACTGAGAAACAACATTCACGTGAACTTTTTGAATTAAAAGAACAAATAAATGAGCTTACTTCAGCAAATGTTTCTCATACAAATGAAATAAATCGACTATACGCGCAAATCGATGAGATCGGCTGTGGTGTACTGGAATTGGAAAGAGAAAAAGAAAGAAATGCTCAGCTTCTTAAATTAGTGGACGAAGTTCAAGGACATATTACAAAACTACATCCTCCCATGTCAGCAAAAGAATGTTTACTGGCTGATTTTGATGAGAACGGTTTTGCCAAAACTGTATCATCTCTACATTCATCAATTCAAGAACTTACACAACAACTGGAATGCGAATCAAAAAATAACAATGACTTACAAAATCGTATTTCAAAAATAAAATTTGAGCTAGACAATGCTTGTGATTTAAAAACAAATTTAACGAATAGCCAAGCACGTTTACAATTGTATGAAAAAACGAACACAGAAAAAGTATTGAAAATTGAGAATTTGAAAAATGAGATAAAATTATTGTCTGCACCAGCCGACAAACTTCAAAATGATAATCGATTGTTAATGAAGCTTAATGATGGGTTGAAAACTGATTTATGTCAAGCAAAGAAAAGAATAAGGGATCTAGAAGGAGCGATATTACTGAATTGTAAAACACCAAGCTTTGAAATATGTTGTCAAACCGATGATGTTAGTAGAATTACTTTTCTTATTAAAAAATGTTGCATTAATATTTGATTTTTATTTCAGACGTTACCAGAAGAAATTAAAAATTTAAAAGGATGTTTTGAAAAGAAAATTCAAAATATGGAACGAAATCATAATATCAGTATTAGATCGTTACAAGAATTACACGGTGTCCAAATACAAAATCTTCGCAAAGAATATGAAATGGAAATTAATTCGTTGACAATGCAGCCGGAGTATTTACGTAATGAAAATAAAGATTCTGATAGTGAATATTGTACTTGTGGTAAAACTCCTAGGGTAAAACCGGAAAACGACAAGGAGCTTGCTTGTTTGTGTATAAAGATAGCTCAAACGGGTATTCAGGTAAGTCTCAAGTAAGTCTAATTAATTACAATAATAATTTTATTAGTTGTATATTTCCAGTCTTTATTGTACGATGAACTTTGTTATATTCACGAGCAAGTATACGTGGCCGCTTTGAATCTACAGACAGTTTGTGAATCTGATAATTTTCAATTTAGAAAACAAAAAAATCAATTGGAAAATCGCATAACTGTTATTGAGAAGGATTTGAAAAAATCACGACATTTACTTCAAAATTTGAAAGATGGTCAAAAGAAAAAGAAAAAATGTTCAGCGCAACCACCACCAAACAGTAGGAAAGTATCTAACAATAATTCGTGTTCGAGAAAGAACTTTGAAAGCTAATATTTATTTATTTTTGATTAATTTATTCATCATGTAATTTATTTATTTTATGTTATTTGTTTCGTTGTAATTATTTGAACATATATTTTAGATTAATTATGTTCTGTTTATTTTGAGGATTTACGACTGAAACTCACATTGTAGCTAAGGTTTTATGCAGTTTTAAAATTTCGCATTTATACAGACTGTGGTGTCTCTAGCTTTTCTTTGTACCTCTTATGTTGTTTTTATTTCCTCTTTCCTATCATGAAATATTGGCCGTGGTCATATTTTATATGAGATTTATTGTTAAATTCTTTAAAAAATGAAGGTATTTCACCTATTATTCTTGTAAAATTTACTAAACAATCAGCTCCAATTTTAAAGAAGCAAAATATGCACAGAAGCTTAGTTAGTTTGCGTTTAACCGATTTTCCAAAAGACAAATTGACCTCAATAACTGAGTGGAATTCCAATTGCCACACTGCAACTACGATTACCAATAACTAATAATATTATCTTTTAACATTTTTACCAATCATAACATGAATTATTCCTAGAAAATGTACATAACATTTTTTATTTTTATTTTCAATTGCTGATACTTTGATAATTACTAAAATTGTCACGTACATAACTATACAAATTGATCTCCAATAACATAACTATACAAGTTGATCTTATATTGAACAAAAATAAGTTACTATATTCATTGGAGAATTAAGAAAACTATAAAAACCTAAAAAGTTATTTTCATTTTCATTCCGTTTCCGTTTTTTTTCGAAACGTGCCTTAAGCATGGTTTGATGGTCGAACTGCAAAAAAAAAAAACACATAAAAATAACGAAAAGCTAACATCCTTAAAGTGTTATTAGATCTAATTATTTTTTTTCTGTTTGTTATCATATATTTTCTTACGTTTTTCTTTTCCACCAATATTTTGTTCGTTTGAAAAATTGAACTATGTAATTAAAGTAGTGCAATTTTAAGGTTTGGAGTGGAAATTTAAGTGGAATGCTGATTACGGTTCAATGTATTTTATAGATGTATTTTACTGAAGTGTAAAAGTGTTAAAAGCGATTATTAATAATAAATTGAAAATTAGTGGTTAATTATTGTTTTGAAAAAACATCAACGGGGAAGAAAGTTCGATCCATATGATGAACAATCATATGAAAAATAAATATGGTGATAAAATGAAATATGCGATTGTTTCGGTAGTCATAAATTTAACTTTATCCTTATATCAAGAATTTTTCGTTTCAAAATTAAAGTGTTTATGATTAATTAAACTATATTTAATTTTCACATACATTATGTGCGGTTGTCGCAACTACATCGTTCTGTTACAATATAGCTGTTGAATCAATTTTGAGTTCGATTCGCCGTATCTGCCTTCGCGGTGAGGATGACACAACTGCATTTCGATTCGAAATAGAACATTTTTTTTCAGGGTCATAATAATTTAAAAAAGTCAGACAAGGGCGAATAAAATTCGCTCATCAAGGGTTCCGTGAATGTAAAACAACACAATATCAAAAATTATTGACAAAAAGTTGTGTTGTAATGTCCTTATATTTCCAGACCATAGACACAAATTACAATCATAAATAAATTACAATCAAATCTACATTGATCAAAAATGGCAAAAAAATGTTAAATATTATCCATAGATGTTTTTAGTAACTTAAAAAAGATTCAATTACACCAGCTTGTAAATGGATTAAATTTGATTATTTTTTCGGTCAATCGAGTGTTGAAATTTAGGGGGGTGGAAAGGCTACATACTAAAAATATTTTTTTTTCAGTAACACAAAAACTGTGCATTGCAAAATTCTAAAAAAAATTGTAATATTTCTTAAATTAAGTGCTCTTTCATATGACACCCCACTCATTTGGGTCAAAAATGTTTTTTTTTCCTCCCCACACCCATCCCATAAACACACAGAAATATAATTATTTGAGTCTTCGCTATGATTTTCATTCAAAATTTACCAATATTCCTGTCTCTGTGAATATTTTCAAATTTTTCTGTCAGTCATCGTCGAAACGTAGGCGGCGGCACGATCTGAATTTTGTCGTTTTTTATCCATAACTCAAAAACTGTGCTGTAGTTTTCATACAAAACTTACCAAATTTCCTAACTCTGTGAAAATTTCCAAATTTTTCTGTCAATCAGTGTCGAAACGTATGGGGGGGAACGGTCTGAATTTTGCACTTTTTTGACAATAACTCAAAAACTGGGCACCGAAAAATTCTAAAAAAAAATTGCAATGAATTTCAAATTAGGTGCTCTTTCAAATGACACCCCACTCGCTTGGGTCAAAAAAAGTTTTTTTTTACCCCCTCTACCCCGGTCCTCTAAACACACAGAAATATAATTATTGGAGACTTCGCTATAGTTTTCGTACAAAATTTAGAAAATTTCCTAACTCTGTGAATTTTTACAAATTTTTCTGTCAATCAGTGTCGAAAAGTATGGGGGGAACAGTCTGAATTTTTCACTTTTTCGACAATAACTCAAAAACTGGCCACCGCAAAATTCTAAAAAAATTGCAACGAATTTTAAATTAGATGTTCTTTCAAATGACACCCCACTCGCTTGGGTCAAAAAAAGTTTTTTTTACCCCCCCTACCCCGGTCCTCTAAACACACAGAAATATAATTATTGGAGACTTCGCTATAGTTTTCGTATAAAATTTACCGAATTTCCTAACACTGTGAATTTTTACAAATTTTTCTGTCAATCTGTGTCGAAACGAAAGGGGGGGGGACGGTCTGAAAGTCGCACTTTTTTTACTATAACTCAAAAACTGGCCATCGCAAAATTTTAAAAAGTGCTTTTGTTTTTAAATTAAGTGCTCTTTCAAATGACACCCCACTTGACCACATTTTAAATAGTTTTTTTACCCCTCCTCATTTCCACCCCCTTAATAAATATAAGTATGAGAATATGACACTTTTTTATATTTAAAACGTACTAATTTTTCTATCATTCCAAGTACATTTGAAAATTTTCGATCAGATAGGTTCGGAACTAATAGAGGTAAGAAAACACGAAAAAAACGTCATTATTCAAAATTATACAAAAAATGGTGAGGTGTAAAATTCCAAAATAAATTTTTATGGAATACTGAAATGAAGCCCTTTCATATGATACCCTACTTGAATCTATAAAAAAACTGTATTTTCTCAAAGGTCTCACATCGCAGCCCTGTAAACCAAGCGAAAACCACTTTAGTTTTATTTATATTCGTCATTTCATGTGGACAAATTAGTTTTATACGCACCTCAAATTTCAAGTCCATAGCATTTATAGTTTACGAGATAATCGATATTATGTGAAAAAGTCGTTTTACTCTCACCAATAGTGTTCCGTATAAAAAAGGAACCCTAAAAAGTGTAATCAGGTGCACAAATAAAAAAAAGCTCCTGAAATTCTGTGTCCGATCCGAAAAATTCAACTGACGAATTGTAGTGAAGCGCTGCTTCGTTGATTAACAACGAAGTGGCATAGCAGGCCGCGTACCTAGCGAGATTAGTAAAGCCCCAAACTAGCTTCAGTTAAGTGGGGGACGAGAGAGATATCCTGCTGCTCCAACACAAATACAGAATTGTACGCGTGATACTTGATACGAACGGATAGAAAAAAAGAAAACAAGTACACGATTGAGACTCGGGCGACCCCCTTATGCGAACAGAACCACGATCACCACGTCCAACCCCACAGTCTAATCACCCATTCACAAGCTCTCACACCGCATGTACTCACGCATCCTCACGCACAAACACTCACACACACCCACATGTACACGGACACCCATGCATATATCCATAAACGCCTATACAATTACATATCGTACATTCCAAAAAAGTAAGCCGCCATTTCAAAATTTCCATAAGTCCTGCAAGACAAACTATTTATTCCATGTATGGTCCTGCACGTATACGGTTTTAATTGCCATGAATTATCGTGTCTAATCAATACAGAAAAGAGTGCTACCACACACGGCAAAGGTCCAGGTACGCCACCACAAAGGACAACGTACGTCACCTGAATTTTAATTTGAGGCTTTTTTAGCCCAATCTTTGAATAGAAAAAAAATAATATATGGTGTCCCGTTTTCCTTTTTTTTTTGTTTTTGGGTAACTACTTTGGGTAACTCATGAGAAAATGAAATTCTGTTAAGAGTTCAATTTAATTCGCCGGTTTTAATATATACCTTTCCAATAGTGTCAGAATACACTGTTAAAATATCTTGCCAATTATTGGTGCACACATAGGAAATAACACTCCGTAAATAAATGACCTGAATAAATTGATTTAGAGATTCAGTATACCAGAACATCCTTTTCAACCAAAAAAATAATACAAAACTCATATGTAACATGGAATGCATAATAGATAATTAAATGTTGAAGCTACTCACCCCTTGGTTTTTCCAGTTCCTGTCCCTTAAGTCGTCCTCTTGGCTTAGCCTATCATGATGCACAACAAATACCTCTCGGTATTCTCATCCTCCTTATGGTTTATCACCTTGGTCTCGACGATTGATACAAACGAAAGTTATAGCTACGGTTCACGATATCAATAATAAACTGGTTCAATTCTTATGGGTGATGAGCTGAGAGATGGTAGATTGAAGAACGGATGACCAAGGAAGGGTCATTCCAGATCTTAGGCTATTTTTACCTTTCAATCTCTTCAAATCTACGATGAATAGAAACACTGTTTTTCCATGTGATATTAATCTTCTCTTTATTTTCAACTGAATTTTTTTAACTGATAATCTTTCACTGATAATAACTAGCTTATCATCTCTAACTTTTACAATGTCCAAAAAATCTGATTATCTTTAGATGAACATTACTATTTGATAATGTCCAAAACTTATCTTCTCTAAAACTTAAAAATTACCTAACATATATACTTACATTTTATATCCGTATTTATTTTCTCTAAAAAATTCCTCATCCATACAAATTATCTTCCTAAACATTTAAATCATCATATTATCCTAAAGCAATAAATAAAATTTTATTCGTAAATATTACACAAGAATAAAATTCCATTGTTTATTTTGGTAAATTTAAAAAAAGAAAACAATTTTAATTTGTGTTCCGGTGACACATACCAATTGTTGTTATAATTTTAAGTTATGTAAGTTTGTTATATAATTTAAATTATATCAAGCCAAAAAATATAAACAAAATTGATGTCATTATCAACAACAATTTTTAAAAAGTCAATAATATTATTTTGAAATTGTACACCTTGCATATTATTGTTGTTTATAAGTTTTAATTTTATATCAAAATTAAGTTCATTTGCAAAATAGAACTACAACACATGACATGTATGAATTTGCTTGTTTTATTGCAGGTATGAGAATTAATGAGAATCTATATATATATTTAGAATTATCTTAATCTTACTATTAATCTATTAACTTGATATACATGATATAAATTACTGATTGACTTTTCTACTAATATTTAAACATGATCTTGTATATGGTACAGATCATCATCCTAATCATTGGTCAATGCGTTGAGCATTACGATAATAAAAAAAAAATACGCTGTATTCACGGTTCTGGCCAACGATCGTAATCGTAATACTGGTTTTTTTTCTTTTCAAACAACCAACGTCACTCGGCATCAATAATTCCCAAGCTCCGGTTTTCTTTTTGTTTTTCGTTTATTTTTCCTAAACCAATTAGGTGTATCTTTTCAATGAAATATTACGACTTTCTATATCACGATCTTCTTTAAGGTGTAACTGTTAGTCGGTATTAATTGGGTGGATTTCCGATCCGAAAGCCACTTCAGTAGTCCGAGAGAAGACACCACTGCAGAATATAATACAACTTCTTCGTTTCCTTCTACTTCATAATAATCAACACCAAATTTTTTTTTGCTTTTGTAATTATTCATTATATCAACGTATAAATTTAAAAAAAAGTTAATGTCACTGACAATGCAATACAATATTAATTAAATTATTCTTATTTAATTCTAACAGTACTAAAATGAATTATACTTATACAAAAAAAAAATTTAAACTAATTTTGGAGAGGTTATCTTTATATCACAACTTGGTACAAAATCTTCGATTACCCGAAGTAATTAATTTGATTTATCACTAAATTATGATTTACTCAACAACACAAACATATAAATAATTTTTTTTTTTGGTTTCTTTGATTTTCTTTCTTTTTCTTATCTGGTAAATTTTTTTGTTTTAGTTTTTGTTTTGTTTTTAATTAATATTTTTTTTTCTTAATTTATTTTAGTTATTTTTCTAAACTCAATTATTTGGATTATAAAAAAAAAGGAACAAAAACATTAGATAGTAAGATTTTCAGTCCAATTTATTTGCATTAGTATAAGTGACGAATATTACGCGGTTATGCAAGCTTTCGCACAACCTAACTTCTTTGGCAGAATCTTATCGAATTTTTTTAACTTGGGTGAATTGGCATAATCTACGTGATGGAGTTGTGCCGATCACGAGACTCAGTTTATACACTAAAACAAAAAAAAAACACAATGACCATGCCTAAAGCAATCCCGCTTTAGAGTACTGTATGTAGACTTCATATAGAATAAATACATATGAACGTTACTGTCACTTCAGACATTGTTGTCATTTTATAATACCCCTTAGAAACCACTGTTTAACATTCAACTATTTCGTTATAAAAAAAAATGTTTTGGTTTTATCCTTCTTAAAGCCCGAATAGATGGTTTTTCATCAACATCAAAAAAAATTGTTTTCCCGCCTAAAAACATCGATCCATTATCTTGCAGAAGATGCTCTATATAAGATTCTCTATATGTCAAGGTCCAACAGATAACAAAGGAAACCGCTATAACGGTAGGTTTCCTTTGACACGAAGCAAAAAAAAAAACAAATGCTGCTTATGTTTATAACTTAAAAACCACGTTAAATATTTTCTTTGTTTAGCTACACAGTTAATTAATTATTAACACAAAAAAAAATATATTTTTAGCTATATGGAAGAACTTCTTTGGTTTTCTTCTCTCATTCCGGCATCAGAGAACATAAGAACAAAACAAAATGGCTTTTTTTTTGTTATTACTGTATCACTGATTTAACAATACATAAGTACAGAAATCTATCCTTTTTTTTACATTTGAGCACCGTTTTATTTTCATTATTGTTACCTTGCTGGGTGTTTTGTCCTCTCAATCCCTAATCCAATCTGAATTTTTCTGTTTTTATCTCCGCCATTTCCAAAATAAAATCACCCCTCGATCAGCAGAAGACGTCAAAAAAAAAAAAACAAAACAGCTGTTTGTTTCATCAGACAAATACTCGAAATAAGAGTTTTTACGTCTTCAACCATGTATTTATAGTTAAAGTCACGCCGTTTTTACATAACAAATCGATAAACACAATAAGTTTGCTTAGTGGACACTGGACATTCTCTTTCGGTAAATATATGTAGCCACTTAAAGGGTCTTCGCTATTAACCTGTACTAAAATTTGGAAGGGAATTATAAACAGAGATATTTATTACGAAACGATTGTAGAAAATTACCTTTTATAAAATAAAGCAAAAGCCACTCAATAAATTCATGACACTACGATAAACGAGACGTAATCCATTGATTGATTCCTCGTATCTTTTGGGAAATAGAGCGAATTCAAATTAGGGAAATTTTGTGTTTTTCGTGTGATTGTACCCACTAAAGAATTCTTACAACCAACGGGTATTAAAATAGGAAACTACATATAAAAAAAAATTATTGAATAATGATGATTTTAAGAATCATTATTATCAAGTATCAAGTATCAGTATCAATGACATTGCACAACTGTTTTATGATAATTTTACAGTGATTAACGATTACAAACCGAATATAGGAAATTACATTGGGAAACAGCACACAACTGTTTCAGGATAATTGTCAAACGGAAACCATTGTAGATGATGATTATGGATTGAGTATAAGAAACGACGCTTAAAGGAAAAACGAAAACAACCATGAAAACTTCTGTCAATGCAAATTTAATGCATGTGGGGAAGCGGTTCGACTCTCAATCACGAAGTCTGAATCACACTTCATAACAGAATTATTCCAACCTGACACACATTTCTTATTCACACACTTTTACGAAATTAATTTCAACATTACAAACTAAAAAGTGATGCAACTTGACTTTGAGACAAAAATCAACACAGAAAACAATGAGAAAAAACAATCAATATAAAAAATATGTAAACAATTTCAACATCTTTTTTACGATAAAAATCAAGAACTAATGTTCACAAACAACATTAAACACGAGATAACTTTGTTAAAAGAAAAATCTTTCTTTGTCGAAATAGATAAGTTGTTAAGAAATAAAATCATTCGATTTTCATTTAGTCCATGCTCCTCTCCAATTTGAAAGGTTGCAAAAGAGCCTGATGCAAATCGAAACAAAAATGGAGATTAGTTGTTGACTTCCGAAAACTAAATGCTCAAACTGTTAATGATAAATATCTTCATAGCATAGATGATATTCTTGGAAAACCCAAAGCCAACTCCTTTTCAACCATAGATCTGGCTGCCGAATTTCATCAAATTGAAATTAAGAACTCTGATATGCCCAAGACTCGTTTCTCAATACCTAATGTACATTTTGAATTTACTCGTATGTCATTTGGTTTTAAAAACTCCCCAAGCACATTTCAACGTGTAATGGACAATGTCCTTGGTGACTTGTAATGACGAACCGTATTGTGGTAGATGGACAACATAATTTTCTTTAGCACTAGCATGCAGGAACATCTTAGATTGAAAGAAGTGTTACAACAACTATATAAAGCCAATTTCAAAATTTAAATTGAGAAAACGCAGTTTTTAAAGAAATTCGCCGGTTTCTTATGGCATTCTATAACTCCTGAGGGAATAAAACCCAATCTCAAAAAGATTGAGGCAATTAAACAGTTCAAAACATCATCGACACAGAAAGATATCAAATCTTTTTTCAGTCTTATCGGTTACTACAGAAAATTTATCAAAAACTTTTCATCATCAGATTGCTTTCGCATATCGTACTTTATCAAAACAGAGTGTAATTTTTCAACGATTGAAAAGGAATGCCTAACCATTGTATGGGGAACGAAATATTTTTGTTCATCCACATATGGTACGAAGTTCTGTATCATCACTGATCATAAATGCACACCAATTCTTATAGAAAAGGTAAAAAAGAATAATAAAAACAAATAAAAATGAATTCGTAAATTAATAAAATAATAAATAACAACAGCTAAGTCATCCAATGGAAACTCACTCATTTAAAGACCCATTCTATACGCTAACTAAACTTAGTAGAATATTTCATGCAAAAAATCTACGAGCATCATTAACCCAATAAATGGATGAATCAATTTTACCATTTAAATTAACATGAAATTGGCAACCTGCAAGAAAACTATGAATCCATGAAATAGTGAGATGTTCAATACCATAAGATTTTAATTTAGTTATAAGATTTCTATACCTCACTTCATCAAATGTTTTATAGAAATAATAAAAAAATGCCCCTCTTACTCCTAATTCGAAATAATAGTAATTTATTGTGCAAAAGTTTACAATGCAAGCATTTTATTCTTCTGACAGAATACCATATATTCGTTTAAATTGAATTATTTTAAAATGCATTGATACAACAAGTAAAACGAATAAGAAAAAACATCGAATTTTATTTTATTCTTTTGTATCATTAATTCCATACAGTTAAATAAATTTTATTCAATTTCGATGCCTATTTAATTGTTTGGTACTTTGAAAATAAAATAATCTACAATAAAAGACATCCAAGTTCTAACTACTAATACTTATGAGAATTGAACAACCAAAAATAATCATAAAAAATACTAATTTTTTCACAATGGAAATTTTATTCAATTTAATCATAGTAATCTTTGCCTTTTTTAATATTCAAGAGAGGGACATGCGCATTAGTTTGAATTTGTTGTTTTTATATAATCAGAGTGAAATTTTCGTTTATAAAATACTGTCAAATTATTTATAAAACACAATCAAAAAGTTTTATTTCAGAGTTCAATAAATGTATTTAACCTGCCGGTAACTAGGTTTATTTTTTGTTTTTCTAGAACCATAAGTACAGAATTAATTAATATTAATAGAATAAAATATACAAAAACCCAATAAAATACTATAATATTGTGTTTCGCAGAAATCGCGCAACAGAATAACATTGCCTCTGTTTATTTTATTCTATTAAGGCTAATAACGCACATAATTTTGGTTGTAAAACAACAAAAATAAACCTAACCTAAGTTGGTGGAAGGATAAATTTTTTTTTCAATATAATGTTTGCATCACATTTATTGTTTACTTCAAATTTGATGCTTTCCATTGTATTAAAAATAGAAATAGATTATTTAGAAGATAGAGAATAGAAGATAGATTAGATAGGAAAATAGATTATGCAAGTATTGTTATTAAAATCAATAAAAAGAATGACGAAAAATTTTGCATATGGAATGAAAGAAAATAATAATATGTATCGATTCCAAAGGAGTGAAATAATAAAAATAAAATTTTTACTCGTACGGGTAAGAACGATATTAAAAATATATAGTGAATTTTGCTGTTTTTTCGTTAGTGAATATTTGTTCACATCAACGTTTTCATCTCGTGTAGGAAATCCAATTTTTTCAACGATAGAAAATATATATATAAACGATATTTATTTATTTATACAACTTTATAAAATTATATGAAAATACAATAGTAACAACAATTTGTAATTTAGCGAAAATGATTTTACTCTAGTGGAAAGAAACATTTTCACAATGTTTGCCTGCATGAAAATAGAATTTGCATATGCTATCGTAGACAACATTTTTTATCGTAGAAAAAACCGCCAAGAATCGGGAAATATTTCGGTTTTGTATGATATATTTGGTTGTTAAATTGGCTGGTATTCTAAATAATTCATTGATTTTTTAATTAAATAGTGAACTATACCTTTTTCTTACCCATATTTTTTATTTAATTATCGATTTTTCATTTAATTAATTATTAAATTTTTGAAATTAATTACAATATTTCGTCAATTGTGGCATTATCAAGTATTATAATTTTTCAAAAATATTACATACAAAATGAATTGAATTTAAACATAATTTTAAAATTTTTTTTTCATTTTCCAAAAAAAAAATAATAATAAAATATTAATAAAAATATTAATAATAAATAATAATGTTCATAAAAATATTAATAATATTAATGATGAATTATTATTTTTTCCTTATATTTTTTTTTATTTAATAATTAATTAAATAAAAAATTTATAATTAAATAAAAAAACAGGGCTGAGAAAAAGGTGTACATATTCGATTGAAAAATCAAAGAATTGTTTTGTATGATAAATATTTTTTTTTAGAAATGGAGTTGCCTTGCGAGTCGTTTTTGAGAATGAGGGGTGGAAGACCATCTGGGCCTGCGGATTTTTCGTACAATGTTGCGCCGAAAAATAATTGGCCTCATTTATGTTTCAACTGGAGGAAGTAATGTGGGAGAATGGGGCGGTACAAATATGGTTGAGTTTTCTGCGAAAATACGAACTAAAAGATACGTCTTCTCTTTCGACTTTCGAGTCACTCACGGAAATGCCATTCAGCACTATGATTGGAATAGAGGAGCGAGTGAGATTGTTTTGAACTGATTTAACTACCTGAAAGAAACTACGAGAGCCAGATGGGTGTCCGGCGAATTGTTTTGCTTCTTCTGGATAAACGCGTCTTGCTATTTTGTCTTTGCTAAATCTATTTTGTATTTGCTTATATTTCTTGCTTTCTTATAGGCACAAAGAGTAGCAGGTGTTTTACTTGAGTTTCACGCGTTAAATACTTTGCGTTTATTCCCACCACCTCATTGCCGTACTATGTAAACTAGGTCATTGGCTCAAAATTCAAAATGGCAGACCAGTATGGCGGCTGCAATTCGTAAGTAGTAGTAAGCAAGTAGTAAGTTAGGCTGATCCGTGACGCTCTGAGGTGAAAGACTAAAAATAATAATAAATAACAATCTCTTTATCATTTCTTAACGTTTCAAATGGCGATGTGGATATCGCGCTCGACTGATGTGCTGTAGGTAGTGAGTTCAATCCCTGGTGTGGTACATACTTTTTTATTGTTTTTTTTTAATTTTTATTAAATACCATTAAAATTATTTTTTTTTTAAAGTGCTAGAGGCTACGACAAGAAATAGTTTTCGAATTTTTCGTATATTAATTAATTTGATTAACTTTCTTCCGAATAAATGTGAAATTAATCACCAGTACACCTACCATAATAAATTCGTTTTCTTATCTTAATCTAAAGTTTTACATATAAAAATAAAATTACAAAATTATTAGATGCAAATTATAAAAAGCAGACCTTTTAATAAAATTCAAACCAAATATACATTTTTTTTTGTGATTTCCTGTCAATTTCCCAATTAAAAAATAATCACGTGAAAATTATATTTACATTGAAACTGTTTCTAACCAATTTTCGTAAGACCAACTCATTTTGTTTATTTACACTCTTCATTCCAATTTGGTTTATCATATTTAATCAATGACTTTGATCTACTTGATCTAAAACAAATCGTAAAATTTTAATTACAGGTAAATAATTTCAATAAATTAATTTAAATTATGAAAAAAGTTTACAAACCTTCGTCTTGTACACGGGTGTGGATTTCGTTTTGGTGTTCGTGATCTTCCGATTTTAAGATTTTTACTAAACGGTTCATACGACCAACTACATAACGTTGATCTGAATAGTGGTGAAGATCTGTTGGCTAATGACTCGATTGAGGTTTGCTGCGACTTTATCAAAACCTTCGGATACAAGGTTACGTTTTCATTTTCACAATTAGTTGATTGAGCTTCTTTAGTGTTTTGGTTATTGCAGCCTCCAATACAACAGAGAATTGAACCAATTACAATACAACAAAAAATAAAGCTAAAGTATTCCATTGATCTGCAAAGTTTTTTTTAATGATTTAATATTTTTTTTTTAAATATTAATGTTAAATAATATTTATGTAAATTGAATTGATATTTTAATATCTGTTTAAGACAAACCTGTTAATAAAAATAGAAGGAATTGTTGAACAAATATGCATAATATATTAAAATACAAAAATATTTGAATTTAAAAAAAAAATTTACAATTTTGATTTTGTGACACATAATTTCAAAATAGTCAAATGTTGCTAAGATTAATTTTTTATAGTTTGATGTTAGAGTAACTGTTTTGAATTTTTGGGTAAAAATTAAGATTCTACAATGTCAGACTTCTTTATAGCCTCATTAGCTCGTGGTTTGACTCAGGCTGTTGCAGATGGAATTTTTGAATATTAGATCTGAGATGACCAACTAAATTCACACATTCTGTGTGAGATCGATTGACGATAGAACAAGCAATTGATATCACAAATGTTTAAAGAGACATGTGATATGTGTCGTACACTACCACCACCAAAAAGTAGATGCAGTTTAAAGATAATAGAAACCTCTGCTGCTTGCTGAACGCTGAACTGCTTGCTGTGTGCAACAATACATTCAGTTGATACTAACGTCCTAAATTTTTTTCGACGTGCATTCCAGATTAAAAAGGT
Source organism: Diogma glabrata (assembly GCA_963693315.1). Lineage (NCBI taxonomy): Eukaryota > Metazoa > Arthropoda > Insecta > Diptera > Cylindrotomidae > Diogma > Diogma glabrata. Next base: position 422,942,360 of record OY856186.1, read on the forward strand.
GTGAACCTTTTTAACTCCACTATAAATACAACGCTCTAAGATGAGCACCATTTTTGAATTAATTACTGATGTGTCCATTATCTTTCCAACGCTTTCTTATGAACATTTTCTGCTTTCAAACGTGAAAACAAAAACAGCTGGACTTGATCGATGGGTTCAGTGTTTAAAATGGCGTACTATTCAGATTTTTAACCTACAATTTGGTAGTATGGAAGATTGTGGCTCTAAGTCTATGCGTGTTTCCATAAATTTGGATGAACAGGTTCGAATCAGTTACCTATCTGCTCATTCTAACAGTATACCAGCTTTTTGCTTTTGGTTTATAAGATTATTCACGATCGCAACCAGGTTTTCTGCAGCTAGCATAGGTTATGTGTAATACTGCTCCTGATTGCGTTGGCGGAGTTGCTGCCTGTGTTTGCCTAGGGTTAAACATTGGAATTTAAGCTAATAGTATTCTTGATCTCCTGAAACTCCGTTGCCTCACTAAGTCCAGTTCTTATTGGATCGTCATGATCATCTTGAGTGAAGCATGATATTACATGTAAACGTTCTATATTTTTGTCGTATCCGGAACCTGAAAGAAACGAGACCAACAATTTAATTTCTTTGTTGGCGCATAAGGAATTTCGGTTGATGGTTTGGTTGAGAAAACGCAACTAAAAAAATGTGAAAATGAACGCAGAATTTCTTTCTTTTAAAGTTTAGTTAGAGATGACTTGAAAGCATATCACATTTACTGATGTTAATTATATCCGAAAATAAGAAAGAATTCAAAATTGGTGGATTCACTACTCACCTCACTCCGTCTCTTCTTAGATAAAATTGAATTGTATTGTCTAGTGGAAGGGTTGTTGGTGATGAGCTGTCCTTCCAGATTAACACAATATCATTTAGCTTAAGGTTTTGTTGGTGGTACTCCGTTTTGAATGACTTTGAAAAGCTAGGTATCGAATATTGCTAGACCAGTGGCTTATTGTGCAACTTGTTCTGTTTTATTAAGCAGATATTTTGGTCATTCAGTTTTGTCAATAGCTGTTCACGATAAAGTATGATGGCGTTAATGTATCCTGCTGTGATAGAAACAAATTCATTGTTCTGGACTACAGAATTTCTTCAATCTTAACCAGAAGAGTGAACATCTCTTAGAGGTTCAAAAGTGTGGTTCCAAATTATATTTATTCCAATTAAAATCTTGTTCAAGAATTCTAAAAGCCCCAGGGGCTGTAGGGTTTTTTGGGAAAATCTTTCGTGCCAATAGGTTCAAAAAGGTTAATAAACAAATTTAAAAAAACCGTACTTCTCTCAAATTTAATGTGTGATACTAGTTTTGCGGTTCAAGACATAATCGGTAAATAAACACTGTCAGAAAATGTGGTGTTCTTTAGGTGGTTTATTCGTGGTATAATAAACACAGTGCATTCCTAATAGTGTGATCCCTATCAGAAACATTAGTGGAATTGCGTGCCTAGAGATTTAAATTTTCCAATTAGCTGCAGGGTGTGAGTTCAATTATGTCATTCCTCAGCCCAGTACAAATGCTGAGTTGCGCGCAAAAGTTTCACAAGAAGATGGATTCACATGAGCAAAAAAAAGGGACTCTGACGACCCCAAAAGTCGGAAAAACCAAGACCATCACACACACACACTACATCAAATATAGTTATTACATTTAAAATAAATTAAAACGTTTCACTCACCTCATAATCTTTACTTGATCCAACTCTTCATGCTTCCTGCATACTAGCTAAACATAGTGAATAACATAGTAATCAATATAATAAAACAACAAATCGTTGCGCCAATGGTGATGATTGTTGAACACCATCAATATCAATAAAATCAAATCAATATAATAAAAATTGTCGCGCCAAAGTCACAGGCGAATTTTGAATTTGAATAGTATATCATTACAAGTTTTGATTTCAAAGACAACACAACATCATATAAATTAAATCAAGTATTGTTTCTGCAAAGTAAAATTATTAATTTAATTTAATTAAAAAATAAAGGAAAGTGAAGAATTAAACTGTTTAAAAATAGGTGTAAATAAATTTCAAATTCATATTTGATAATAAATAACTTAAAATCTATGTAAATAAAACAATGAGTGGCTAAAGGTCCAGTTATATTTAACTGTCCAATCTAATTATGATGGATTTTATAAATTACTGATAAACAAAAGTCTACTAAAGGAATACACTTTTAATTTTTTATAATTGTTTATCGTAGTAAAGTTTTAAACCTAGAAGTCATTAATCATATATTTTGATCGTTGATCGCAGAGTTTGATTTCTTATATTGTGTGATTAATATAATAAGCAAGTATGGCTAGCTGTAAAATCTGTAATGATAAGGTCAGTCGTGTTAAAAAAGGCTGTCAATGTGTTGTGTGCAAATTATCATTTCATCAAAATTGTGAAAACATTAAATCTGAATTGTTTAGTGAGATTGAAAACGGCAATATTTACTGGAAATGTTCTAGCTGTAATAAAAATGCACCCAACCTAACACCTAAACACTTAACAGAATTCAGTGAATCTTTAGTTGTAATGAAGGCTGATGTTGAATCAATCAAAAAAACTCAAGGTGAACTAATCAAATCATTAGAAATTCTTGAAATTTTCCGTAAACAACAAGAGCAGTTTGAAAGTGCAATCGATAATTTTAACTCTAAATGTGATGATTTAATCCGCTTAGATAATTTGGTTCATGAGAATGGGGTTAAAATATCGCTACTGCAAAATGAAAATCTACATCTCGCTATGGAGTTGAAAACAGCTAATACTCGATGTGACATACTGGAAAAACAATCATTTAGTGCTTTTATGGTAGTTCATGGTGTTCCAATGAATAAACAAGAAAATTTAGTTGAAGTTATGGGGAAAATTTGCAAATTTATTGATCTTAGTATTGATCTTCAACAAATAAAGTACATTCATCGCTCAAATTCAACATCGAAAATTAAACCAATCACAGTAGAGTTCCACTCAAAATATTTAAAAGACAGGATCCTTAAGGCTGCTAAAATTAAGTCGATTATGATTGGTTCTGAAATCGGATTTCAAAACTCAACATCTCAAATATTTATCACGGATTATCTTACTGCAAACAAAAAAAGGTTATTATACGAAACTAGAACGTTACTTAAATCCGTGGAATACAAATATAAATATGTTTGGGCGAAATATGGTGACGTTTTCTGTAAGAAAGATGACGACTCTGTAGCTATTAAAATTTCATCTAATTTGGATTTGGATAAGTTGAAGATAAGGAGCTAATTTATACTGTATTTATAATTTATATTCAATTTATATTATATTATTGTTTATACCTTAAAATGAATAATTTAAATATTTATTATCAAAATTGCAGGGGTTTGAGAACTAAATTAGGAAATCTTAAAATGGAAGTTAGAGTAAACAATTTCGATATTATTTGCTTGACTGAGACTTGGTTGAATGATTCTATAGATTCCTGTGAGGCTTTCGATGACAGATACAAGGTCTTTAGATTTGATAGAGATTATAATAAAACTAATTCAGAATTGGGTGGTGGTGTCCTGATTGCGACAAAACATAATTTTCAAGCTTTAAAATTGGATGGATGTGATTGCAATTCTGAAAATATTTGGATTAAAATAAATTTATTAAATGGACACTCTTTGGTAATCTGTTGTGTGTATTTCACACCCAAAACAAAATATGATGAGTATAAATATTTCCTTGATTATGTTACTAATTTTATTACTGTATCTAGTACTAATACCCAATTTTTGTTCTTAGGAGATTTCAATCTACCTTCAATTGAGTGGATAACTGATGATAACGCAAATATTACAGTCAGTAGACATGAGGGTCGTTCTGCTGAATATTTGCTTGATACATTAGCATGTAACTGTCTTTCTCAATGCAATACTGTTAAAAATCACCAGGGTAAGTTTCTTGCTCTCATTGTATCGAATGTTTGTCCATATCAGATTCAAATACAGCCAAGTATTCCCGTGCTTTCTAAAATTGATAATTATCACCCACCGTTGCATATTGAATTAAATACTCGTTTGGTGAAAACCCAACCGAATAAAATTTTCCACCAAATTAATTTTCATCGACTTGATTATGAAAAAATTTCTTATGAGCTCAATTCAATTCAATGGGACAATATGTTTTCCAATCTATCAATAAATGATGCAATCGATTTGTTTTATAATAAACTCAATTCTTTATTACAACGGTATTCAAAAAAAAATAATAAATCGGGTGAAAAGTGTGACAGATATCCAATATGGTACTCATCACAACTGATACGATTAATCAAAAAGAAATATAAAATTTTTACAAACTGGAAAATATATAAAAACGCGGTTGATTATAAAGTTTTTTCATTATTTCGTAAAAGGGTAAAAGCTGAGATAAATGCATGTTTCTTGCGGTATACGTTGGATATGGAAGAACAAATTAGATATAACCCTAAATTATTTTGGAATTATACAAAATCCTTAACGTCTAAAACGGAATACCCAACAGAAATGTATCTGGGGGACGTCAAAACTGGTCATTGTGCTGAAATAGCCAACTTGTTTGCGAAAAACTTTGAATCCGTCTTTGAAAAAGACCCCAACTTGATTCCTTCAAATAGTGACCATCGCGAAAATACTCTTGGTGATTCAAACATTATTGTGGAAGAATCTGATGTATTAAATCTCATATCAAACCTTGATATTAATAAAGGAGCAGGTCCAGACCAAATTCCAAATAGTTTCATAAAAAAATTAAAATGTTCTCTTACCAGTCCACTGACATTGTTATTTAACATATCATTACAACAAGCTGTATTTCCAACTAGATGGAAAGAGTCATACATATCACCAATTTTCAAATCAGGTGATCCGGCTAATGTGGCTAACTACCGCCCAATCTCAATATTGAACTCTTTTGCGAAAATATTCGAAAAAATTGTCCATAAAAATATTTTTAATCAGGTAAAAAATGAAATTACAACTGTACAACACGGGTTTTTTCAAAAGCGATCAACATTGTCTAACTTACTTGAATTCTCTGAGGAACTGTTCGTCAGTGTTGATAGTAATGGTCAAACTGACTGCATTTATACAGATTTTTCAAAGGCCTTCGATAAAGTGATCCATTCAATTCTTATATCTAAATTAAATTCATTTAATATATCGAAACGCATGCAGTTTTGGTTTTCTTCATATTTGGTTGACAGATTGCAGTTTGTTAGATTCAATGGTTTCAAATCGACTTTTATAACTCCATCTTCTGGAGTTCCTCAGGGATCTACTCTAGGGCCATTACTTTTCCTTCTGTTTATTAATGACATATCAAACAACTTAAAATGTAAACACCTTTTATATGCTGATGATCTCAAGATATTTAAAAATATACATTCAATTCAGGATTGTATTGACTTACAGCGAGACCTGATACAGCTTGAAAAATGGTGTATAAATAATTATTTACAGTTAAATGTTAATAAATGTATGGTTATTACCTATACCAAAAAAACTAACAAGATTATCTTTGACTACTCTATGAAATCGGCATCTCTGACGAGGGTTGAAGCCATTAAGGATCTTGGAGTAACGTTTGACTCTAAGTTAAAATTTGATGTTCATATTGATATGATTTGTCGCAAAGCTCATAAACTTTTAGGTTTTATCTTTCGTAGAGGCAAGGACTTTAGAAATCCTCAAGTGTATATTACCCTCTTTAATAGTTTAATCCGTAGTCATTTGGAATATTCTTGTCAGATTTGGAACCCTTTCTACGATGTTTATTGTCATAGAATTGAAGGAATACAGCGAAAATTTACAAGGTTTTTGGTTTTTAAAACTATACCGTTTACTGTAAAACTGACATATCGTATTAGGTTAGAGAAGTTAGCCATGGTTAGCTTGGAATCTCGTAGACTGATTCTTGATGAATTATTATTATATAAAATTGTTAACTCAACTTTAGACACTAGTATTTTAGCTAAACTAAATTTTTATGCATCAGCATATTGCACCAGAAACCATAATTTATTTTTACCAGCAACCTCAAGAACTAATTTGGGAGTAGCTTCACCTTTGAATCGGTTACAAGCAAGGCACAACGAATATTTTAACGATCTTGATTTATTCTCAACTTCACTATTTAGTTTTAAGCTGCATTCATATAATTCTGTTAGTTTATATATTATAACTTAATATAATTCTATTTTTTTTGTAGCTTTATTTTTGAATGCAACTATTAACTTAAAGTTTATTTTCTTTGCAAATACTCGTGTGATTTATCAATATATAATAGAAGAAACTACTGTTATTATTATTGTTTTTTATCATTATTATTTTGGTTTTTTTTTATATATTATTACTGTTTATATATTTTTATTTTAATTTTTACTTTCTGTATATTTCTAAAATATTTCTGTTATGTTTTTAATTATGAAATCAAAACTTATTTTATACTTGAGATGTATATATTGTTGCAGCATGTAATTGGAATTTTCTGTTTGCTGCACAAATGAATAAAATAAAAATAAAAAAAATAAAAATAAAAATAAAAATATTATAAAAATCGTTGCGCCATTGGTACCGGCGATTGTTGAACAATATCAATAATATAAAATAAGAAAAATTCGTTGTGCCAAGGTCAAAGTTGGTTGTTGAACAACAATAATAAATCAATATAATAGAACTTGTTGCCCCAAAGCCAAAGACAATCGCTGAACATGAATTGGCGCCAATGTACAGTCAACCATAAAATACAACAAAAAATATCGTTGTACCAAAGGTCATGCTCTAGGAATAGACCAAAACTGAAGTAAAACTTTTCGTTCTATTAGATGTTATTAACAACTCAAATTTGACAGTTTCAAAAGACAGTTATTTTCAACAATCAATTCTTTAATATGAGTTTTTCCTTCTATTTTACACAACAAAAAAAATACGAAATTGTATTATGTAAATAAAATTTTAGCAAGAATAATTTCTGTTTATGTATATCTGTTTTTTTAAAGTTCTAAAAACATTCCAAAAATGATTACAAAATCAAAGATTGAAATTTTTTCAAAATTCTAAAAATATTGCAAAAATTATAACAAAATCAAAAATACAATTTTTTTTCAAAATTCCAAAAATTATAATAAAATCAAACATTTAAGCTTTTTCAAAATTCTAAAAATATGTATTCCGAAAATTCTTACAAAATCAAAAATTGAATCTTTTTTCAAAATTCTAAAACTATTGCAAAATTTTTTAATTCACAAATTCAAAAATTATACTAAAATCAAAAATTGAAACTTTTTTAAAATTTTAAAAATATTGCAAAACTTATAACAAAATCAAAAATACAAACTTTTTCACGAATTCCAAAAATATGCCAAACATTATAAAAAAATCAAAAATTTAAACTATTTCAAAACGCTAAAAATATTTCGAAAATTCTTATAAAATCAAAAATTTAAACTTTTATTCGAAATTCCAAAAATTATAACAAAATCAAAGATTGAAACTTTTTTCAGAATTTTAAAAATATTGCAAAAATTATAACAAAATCAAAAATACAATTTTTTTTCAAAATTCTAAAAATTTTCCAAAAATTCATTATAAAAATTATAAAAATTTAAACATTTTCCAAATCAAAAATACAAACTTTTTTCAAAAGTCCAAACTTTTTCCAAATCAAGAATTCGAAATTCAAAAAACATTTTTCCAAAATTCTAAAAATTATAACAAAATTATAAATACAAACTGTTTTCAAAATACCAACAATTATAATAAAATCAATATTTAAACATATTCAAAACTCTAAAAATATTCCGAAAAATCTTACAAAATCAAAAGACAAACTTTTTTAAAAATTCCAAAAACTATAATAAAATCAAAAATTTCCATGTCCAATTTCATGTTCGATAAAATTTCATGTCATACAAATAATCAATTTCATTTTTTGCCAAAAAATTAGTTAAAAAAAATGAAAATCATTCTTTTGACTCACTTGACAATATTTTTTTGACAAACTTATAATGCAATAATGTTGTTTTTGGCCTCACATACCAATTCCGATCATCAAAATTTCTCCAAAATCAATGTTCCTATGTAATCACTTAAAATTAACGTTTTTAAGCAAAAACTAAGCAAAAACTATGCAAATTTCCTTGTTTCGACACACTTTACGATTTTTTTGACACACTTCCGGGACAGCTATCGAACACATTGTCCTTTCGGGTCTTACCATTGAGTTTACCAACAAGTTATTGGGATACACATATACATGCATGATAGATACATCTTCATTGCATGATAGAAGTAGCATCTGCTCTAATCATAGATTAGAGGGCTTTTGCAGTGATTCTTAGATTTGTTCTACGTTGTTTATTCAATTGCTGAATAAACTCTACAATGCAGAGCATACAAATTTATCAAGAATTTGAATAACTGGTAAATTGTAAATTTTTATAACAACGGAATTCACTCTGAAGAAAATATTCGACACATTTTCCATTTAATGTCAGTATTCTGTTCAATTTCACCCATAAATTACGTGGAATGTCAAAGCCATTCAATTTGATATTGGGGTCTGTTATGTCCAGTAATAATGAATTATTAGATTTAAAAGATGTCCATTCATTTTTCCATGATTCTTTTTTGTCAAAATTACTTGCTTGGAGTTCCTCAAAGAAAAATGCAGGTGGGTTACGAGATTTCAATCGATGAAAATTTGGTGTAACGAGATCTTGATATTCTGAAAGTAGTTGATTGTCCATTATTTTACCATATTCTTTTAATAAGGCCTGAGATCGTCGCAAATGCGGAGGTTCAATATTTGATAAAACTGAAAGCCATTCTATTGGGGTCGGGTTGATTGCTCCGGTGATAATGCGCATTGTTGTTCTTAGTTGTACATCGATTTTGGTTGCGTGTGTACTTTTCAACCAAACAGGCGCACAATATTCAGCTGAGGAGAAAACAAGAGCTATAGCAGATGTTCTCAATACATTCGCAGAAGCTCCCCGCAAGTTTTTGTATGATATTATTTCTTGTATTTAATTTGGCTCAAGCTTCAAGCAATTTTCTTTGTGTGTAAGTGATTTGTCCAATGTGTGACTCAAATATTTCGAATTAAAGTTATGTATAAGTTGTTTTCCGTTAAAATTGACCAACAGTTTTGTATTTGCTTCTTTGTTGTTTAAATGGAAACAACAAACTTCAGTTTTATCTTTGCTTGGATATAATCTTCATTTCTTGAAAAACTTCCCCAGTATTATTAGATCTTTCTCCAAAATATTTTCAGTAATTGAAAATTGATTCGATTGAATTGCGATTGCTATATCATCAGCATATCCAAATTTTCTTGATTGAGTTGTTGGTAAATCGATCAAGTAAATGTTGAAAAATAATGGAGCCAATACTGATCCTTGTGGAAGACCATTACTCAATTTCCTGAAAGAACTCTTCTCATTGTTTCGATAGACTTGCAAAAGGCGATTTGTGAGCATATTGTTGATTATACTTGAGCAATTTTAAGTCATGGAATAATATTGAGCAGCTTATATATTAGGCCTTTTCGCCAAACGGTGTCATAAGCCGCTGTTAAGTCTATGAAAACAACAGACGTTTTTAATTTTTTGTGGAACCCAAGTTCGATATAGTTGATTAGTGACAAAACTTGATCTGTGCAATTGCGTCCACGATGAAAACTGGCGTATTCTGGAGGTAAGACCTCGTTGATTTTCGTTACAATTCGGTTGTAAAGTAATCGTTCAAATAATTTGTAGCAGACACCTAGCGAATGGTCTATAACTTTCCGGACTTTCTACTATCTTGCCTGGTTTCAACAATGCTATAATTTTCGTTTTCTTGAAAGTGTTTGGTAATATTGCAGTTTTCATTATGTTGGTGTAAAAGCGAGCAAGCCATTTTCTGGTATTTTCTACGCAATTCTTAAGGAATTCTGGATAGACATTATCAAAGCCAGCTGCTTTGCCCAATTTTATGTCCGATAATGAAGCTGCAATCTCTTCGATGGTGAAAGGGCGACAATATTCAGAAGATCTTGGTGTGTTTCGTTTCAAGTTTTTAAGATTTAACAGAACGGTTTTTGAAAGTTCCTTATGTGTTTCAACTCTTGTCACGTTTACTATCATGTTCGCTATTAAATTTGGATTTTGGATTGATGTTTGTTTTATCAGTCAATTTCTTTTTCCCAGCACCCAATTTGCGTATTTGACTCCATGCTTTTCTACTAGAATGTGTAAAATCCATATTTTCCATAGCAGACATCCACTTTTGTTGTCGATTAGCATCTAAGGATCTTAATAGATCATCAGCTATTTCTGTGTCTCCCCTTTCTTCGAATTCATTGAAAAGTCTTTCACTTTCCTCATTCTATCCTGGAATATATCCCTTGCGATAGCCTCGCGGTATGAATTTTTTTGCAGCTTTTAGAGTAGCGCCGACAAAACGGTCGTAGTTCTTTACAACTGGTGGAATAAATCGTACAGAAGCATCTAAGTCTTTTGAAAAACTTTGCCATGAAGCCTTTGAAAAATTCCATCTAGGTTTCGGTATGGAATGTATCATGGGATTGGTATTCCAGCCTCTACTATTACTAGTCGATGCTGAGAATGTGGGAAACCCAATAATACTTGTCTTAAAGCATGGATTAGTTGACCTTTAGAATTAGATGAAACGAAACATAGGTCTGGGTTGTAATCTCTGCGCCATCGGCCGGATTGAAAAGTACCAAGGTCTTTCGCGTCGAATATGAAATGCAAGTTTTGCTGTTCAGACCAATTTACAAGTGTGATACCGATGATGTCATCGTTCTGATATTTCCATAGTGTGTGATGGCTGTTAAAGTCACCAATATAGATGCTCGGTTTATCATATGAAGGGGGAACATTAGTCGGCCAGGCTGTGTTTAGTGGTTTATATATATTGATAATATTTGTTCCGCCAACCTCAATTGTTATGATAAAAATATCGTCTGTTGAAGAGGTTTCCACTAGTTTTACATTTTCAAGACCACATTTTACATACGTTGCAGTTCCATACGATCTATAAAATGTTGCTCCGATAATTTCATGTCCAGGAATTTCACCTCTGGTAACTAAAGTTTCGTCTGATGCAATGTGTGTTTCTTGTATGACTGCAATATCTATTTTGTAATTTTTTAGTTGATGCGATTAATGTTCGCATTTCGATTTGCTAGATCCTTCAATATTCAATTGATAGATTCTTGTTATCGGTTTGATTTTTCTTGTATTTTGGTTTGATATTTGATTTTGATTTTGTTGTGTCATTTCAAGCTTGTTTTTCCCTTTGTAATAGCCAGGAGATCAAATAAATGATAGTTTGGCTTCCAAGATGATAGACTATTTTTGATTGTGTACGAATAAACGAATAATAACGATGTTGATAAGGTAAAATTTTTAAATGTGTTTGTAATATTTAGGTAATATTTATTGCTTTATTTGTAATCTACCGAGGTATTTAGCGAATCGAATTATACCAACTAGATCTTTTTATTTTAATGACAAAAACCATAATCATCATAATTGCTGTATGTCGCAAAAATTGTAAATCCATAATTATTAACTAATACTTATCGTTATAATAAACTACAAAAAATCGTGATATCTGCTACAAAAAACATCAAAAATGTAAATTTTAGTTCGTGAAAATGGCGTAGTTTACTGTTTAATAGTCAAAACTATCTAGCCACTATAAAAAGAAGTGATATGCTGTGTTAGGCAGAAACGAGTGTAAAACAAAACATTTTCAAATAATTAAGTGTTCTACATAATTCGAAATGCTTCCTTTGTCACTTGGATTAGAGGTTTGACTAAAACAAAAGTTTCTAGTAAAAGTTCAAAATAATAAATTTGATTTATTTCTATACGAATGAAAATGTGGGATTCGATATTTGTACGATTGACTGAATCGAGAAAAAGGCGGAACAATCACGAAACCTCAGTGAGGAGTAACAGATCATATAACTCTAAGTTACTTGATCTTCAAATAGCATGATCTTATGCTGTGTGTCTCAAACGATTAAACAAACTCAACTATAAATAAACTTTTTAAGCTTCTGCTATTGTTTCATAGGAGGTTAACGAAAATTTTATTTCTTTTTTAATTAATTAGTTAGACATGTTTAGCACACTAAATATGAAATATTCATTAGCAAATGAATGGGATAGCTCGGCAGCTCTTGTTTGTCGATTGTACTGCGCACACAATAGAAGGATATTTTGAGTTTCCTTAGAGGAGAATTTGCTAAAGTTATATTTATAGTAGGTTGACAATTCAGCCACATTTTGTCTGTGCTGGAGTGAATCGAGCTGCTTCGTTAGTTCGGTATTACCAATCAACCGTATTGCTTTTCTCTGCACAGAGTCTAGACATTTTATTGTTGACTGACAAGCACCTCGCCAAACATGACAGCAGTATTCCATACATGGACGAATAAAAGACTTGAAGATTAGCAAATTTTTTTAGGTTATTTTGAATATCCACTGCAAGAAGTTTAACTGATTCAACCTAACGCAATTCCTCATGGTTTATCTTGAAAGGAAAATTTTTATGTCGCTCTATTCATGAAAGACGGCATAATTTGGTTTTGGTTGGATTAAATGAAACAAGATTACGATCATCCCATTCCATTATGCGATCCAAGGCCTTGTTGATAGAATCAATTAGCAGCTCTCTATCAGTGGTAACTCCAGCATTGGTTGTGAAAATATTGAATGTGATACCATCTAAATTAACATGAAACTGGCGACCTGTAAGAAAACTATGAATCCATGAGACAGTAAGATGGTCTATGCCATAAGATTTTAATTTAGCAATGAGATTTGAAGGCCTCACTTTATCAAATGCTTTAGAAATGTCAAGTGAAATGCTGAATGTTTCACCATGGTTTTCCAGCGATTTGTTCCAGAGATGGGATACGTAGGCTAACAGATCACCTGTTGCATGACTTCTACGAAAACCATACTGTTTATCATCAATTATTCGCGACATTTCCAAATAATCTATTAAATTGTAGTTGACATATTTTTCAAATATTTTAGCCAAAACCGACAGAATTGCACATGGTCTATAATTGTTAGGCTCTATCTTACTGCTTTTCTTTCATATGGGTTGAACGCTGACCAGATTCCAAGAATCGGGAAATATTCCGGTTTTATAAGATAAATAGAAAATTTTTGTTAAAATTGGAGCTAGTTGCCTAGTAAAGTTTTTAAGAGTGAGGGGTGGAATACCGTCGGGGCCAGCAGGTTTGTTGATATTGATAGAAAGAAGCATTTTCCGTACAATATTGCAACGAAAAATAATTGGTTTCATTTTCGTTACAACTGGGGAAATGAGTGTGACGGAATGGGGAGGTTCAACTATGTTTGAGTTTTCTGCGAAAATACGACCAAAAAGATCCGCTTTTTCTTTTGAGTCGCTCACGGGAATATCATCCAGAACTAAAGTTGGAACATAGGATGGAGTAAAATTGTTCTGGACTGATTTAACTGCCTGAAAGAAACTACGTGAGCCAGATGGGTGCTCGGCGAATTTCTTTGCTTTCTTCTGGATAAACGCGCCTTTGTCCAAGTCTATTTTGTATTTACTAATATTTCTGGCTTTTTTATAGGCGCTATGGGTTTCAGGTGTTTTATTTGTGTTATACCTCTTAAATGCTTTGTGTTTATACCTCCCTGCCTCATCAACATCCCGGGTGAACCAAGGCTCAGTTTTAGGAGTGATTAATCGATTTGGAATAAACCGCCGCATTCCGTCTTTTATGATTTCAGAAATTCTTATTTCCGATGTGCTAGGATCTTGATCAACACAACAGATAGTTTTCCAAGGTGTTTCATCATAAAAGTTTCTCAGTCCTACCCAGTCAGCGCGTTTATAATTCCAAACGCGACGAGGATTTGCTTTAATTTGTGTCGGTGATATAAATTGCACTATTGCTGATATTAGTAAATGGTCCGATGTTCCGAGGGGTTGTTCAACTTTTGTCTTCGTAGCATCTGGTTCATTTGTCAAAAACAGATCCAGCAAATTATTGTTATGATGTGAACTATCTGGGATTCTAGTGGGACACTCTATCATTTGCGTCAAACCGTGATAATCTGCGAGTTATCAGTTCGGCTTGTCTTCCTACGTCGTCAGTGCGAGATGAATACTTAAGCCATTCTTTATTATGAATGTTAAAGTCTCCTAGAGTGGCCAGTCTTGCTTTGGGGTAGTCCGTGGTAATCTTGTCTAGATAAGCTGATATTTGATCGATAAATAGACATCCTGGGGGGGGAATTTGGGGATCTGTATAATCATATTATAAACATAGTTTCATCAACACCTGAGATCTTCGGTGCTATAGAATTATGGTGCTTAGAGTTCAAGTCGTAAGCTTTAATTCTCATACATGAAAGTGAATTTCGAACAAATACACAGACCCCATGCTTGTTATAAAATGAAAGTTCCAATTCGTAGCTAGGCATCCGGTATTTATCGAGATATCCTATTTCGATGCTTTGTCACTGACAATTGTTTCGGTAAGAAACAAAATGTCAGGTTCATTTTTTTCGATGTAGTGATGAACCTCGTTTAGATTCAAATCGAGACCTCATATGTTGGTGAAGTCAATGCTAAGCTGTTGGTTCACCCTGCTGCCATTCTGTTGAGACATAGACTTACCCTTTGACATTACAGGTATAGATACTGAAATTCGGCCAGGTCTAAATTTCAACACTACACAGTACAAAAAAAAAAACTGGGTATCTCTGTCACAAAAATACGATAGCAGGTTTCATGCAACAGTAGCAAGATAAGGGAAAAGCAAAAAAAAAAAATGGAGACACAAAAGACACTAACAAAATTGAAGAGTACAGATAAAGGGTTAAATTCGAAATCCCTTCTAACAACTAAAACGAAATTTTATATTTCTTGTTACCAGGCAATACAAAACAAAATTATGCTTTAAAACAATAAATTTATTACATCAAAGCAATAAAAGGTAAAATTTTACCCGCCTGTCGCCTGGTAACAGTAAATATAAAATACCAAATAATTTTTCAATAAAGAACAATCTCATCAATATTATAATTGTGCGGCTTCTATCCTCACTACACTTTTAATTTCACAAACACTAACACAAACACTAATACACTCAGTGTATTTTATCTTATTTTGCCTTTAATCTGTCTGTATGCAAGTATTTTATTTTTGCATACATGCAAAAATAAAATAAAATAAAGTACGATTTCTTTTTTCTTTTCGATTATTATTTTTTTTCTTTAAAATTTAGCAACCTTTTCCTTCTAAATCCCGTTAATGAATGTGAAATGTTAATGGAGTGATGTACTAGTAGAACAAATAATCTCAAAATAAGTTCATTAATTTAAACAATTGTACTCTTGATGTACGTCTCCGTTTATTTTGTAAAATAGGTCTTTTATTTAAAAATCACGAACGATATTTAAAAATCACAACAGTATATTTGTATTATAATAGATACAGCAATTTCATTATTATGGAATACATATTATTATTTAAAGAGATTCGTTTACATTTTAGATCTTGTGTACTGTTAAAACTATTTTTATATTGAACATATTTACTAAACTTTGAGGTTTTTTTAAGTTTAGTCTAATCAAATTAACAAGCACAGATAATGACTTTTGTAGTAATGGCATCTATGTATAAATTGCATCAACTAGTTTCCGTTTAGTTAAGTTAGTCAATTTAGTCCTTTGAGCCACACGGCTCATAAATTAACAAACTAGAGTCTGTAGTATAATAAACTGACTAGATAAATTAGATTGCTACCATTTCTTTTATAGATATTAAATAAAAGTCTGAGCTCTCACTGAGGTTTCGCGATTGTTCCACCCTTTTATCGATTCAGTCAATCGTACAAATATCGAATCCCACATTGTCATTCGTATAGAAATAAATAAAATTTATTATTTGGAACTTTTACTAGAAACTTTTGTTTTAATACAAATTGTCTTATTCAAACCTCTAATCCAAGTGACAAAGGAAGCATTTCGAATTATGTAGAACACTTAATTATTTGAAAATGTTTTGTTTTACACTAGTTTTGTTCTTGACCCAGGATATCACTTCTTTTTGTAGTGGCTAGATAATTTTGACTATTAAACAGTAAACTGCACCATTTTCACGAACTAAAATTTACATTTTTGATGTTTTTTGTAGCTAAACTCTTACTTAGGCCTTTCAAACAAACCAAAATTCGTTAAAATTGGTTAACCCGTTTGAGCACAATTTAACTTTAAACTTTCCTTGCCTCTAAGTCTAGATTCACATGATTGTTTTTTTTAAATGAAAACTTCTTTAGGCGCACCACACACAGATTTTTCCGTAGGTAGTAAATTAAACTGATCCGTCAGCATTTCTATCATTTATCAATTTATTAATCTATCACTTTTTAACGTTTCAAATTGCGTTGTGGATATCGTGCTCGACTGATGTGCAGTAGGTAGTGATTTCAATCCCTGTTGTAGTACATATTTTTTTTTGTTTTTTTTTTTCTTTATTAAATACCATTAAAATTATTTTTTTTTATTTATGAATTCATAAAAATAATAAAAATTTTTTTATACGAATTTTAAAAAATTGATGTATAACGCAGTTTTTTAAAGTTGTATTGCTACTGTCTTATGCAATTTGCATTTGAGTCAACATGCTAAATAAATATTGAATATATATAAAATTGAAAGTATGTATGGCTGTTTATCCTTTATGCATTAATACATTAATCATCATGAAAATTTATGAAGTTGTTGTGACGCTTAATTTTTGCTTTTTATTTAACTATCGTTTTAAACGGTAGTTTGCTTTGATCAATGTTTTTTGTTGAACATGAGTTTTGGAAATTAAAAATAACGTAAGAAAGATAGTATAACCTGAAGGCTGAAACAATTACATTTGTATATGAAAATTATATGTATTGGAATTCTATCATCTTCACTAAATATGTGTCGGTTTAGAATTGTATGTAATGCATGTTTGTAAAATTAAGTGAAGACTTAATACTTGTAACTTCATACTTGATAAAATCGATTATATCGATTTAAAGCTCACAAAATTACGAGACGGAAAACGCATAAGTTCTATACAAAGAAGCATAGCTTATGTATGATTAAACATGGATGGCAATCATGATAAATAAAATAAATAAAACTGGTGGCACTTAGCCGATAGTGATTTGTAAACGGCAACAATGCCTATTTTCCGCAACTTTCCGCAGAAAGATTTGTAAAATTTAAACTTGTTGATCTATGGGTGTGACAACCACGCGTACTTTAGTCCCTGCTATTGGCATATGAGTGCTATTTTGACAATTATTTGGTTTACAATGTGAGGTTAGTGTGTGTAGCTAGCGGTTTATCGTTCGGACTTGTTTCTCATTTATTCTACAAATACGATCCAAATACTACTAATAAGATATCAATTGATTGCGATTGCCAATGAAGTTTTCATTTCTGCCGTGCGGTTTTAAGCACACTCTCTGTTTTTTTTACAACAACAAAAATACGAAGATATCGAATTAAATATTTTTCCCCCAGCCAAATATGTTAAAATGTTATCTGTTTTGAAGTCAAAAGTCAAAACTTTTTATTATATGATTATTTATTCAATTTTTTGAATAACTTAACATATACGATTAGCATAGCTAGTAAAGTTTATTCAGTTTTCAATTTAAAGAGAAATTAAATTGCAATTTAATTAATAGTTATAGCATTTATAATTATTGACAATTATTTGACTGATAAAAAAGTAAATAAACTTATCGACTTCGATGAGTTCAAAGGAAAAACAACGATAAAAAACAACCAAAATTACTATGCTCGAGATAATTTGGTTGTTTATATCGTTGTTTTGTTGGTGCGCTTTAGTTTTGAGATTGACATAATGTGGCGCTACTTTCTATGCGTTTTTGAATGGAGAAAACAACAACAACAACTAAAAATGAAAAAAAAAAAACAACGAGAAAACCAATCATGTGAAGTAGACTAAAATTCTTAACTCGTAATTTGCGAAATTTACGAAAATATAAAAAACACTTATTAATTTTTTTTATTATAATAAGGATTACTAAAGTTCTAAGGAAATCTGAAATTGTCTGGTTTGCAGCATTCGATTTTCAATTTATATTGGAATCTTATTATCCGTGATTATGAATTTTCATGTATCCATCGATTATCGTCTTCCGGTGATTTGAAATCAATGTTTTTTTGTTCGAAAAAGTAATACGAATTTTCTTTAAAGTTTCTTTTGTAATCGACTATAAAGAATCCTCTTCAATGAATTTGTAATTTTTCTCGTATTTCTATTTTATTATATGCAATTTTCTTTTTTGTTTTCAATGTTAAGACATTACCACAATTTTGATGCTAATGTAGTACATATAAAATAAACGAAAAACAACGATTTTCAGTCATCACATAAATACTAGATACAACAACACAGTGTAAAATCAACTCAACAGAAACATCTGAGTAAAAATTAACCGAACAAGACGATATCCAGCATCATCATCAAAACAAATTTTCCTTTTTCTGTTTTTAAAATGTTTTTCTTTTTCTTTTCCGGTATCACATTTTCTTTCTTCGCTGATATTTTTTTGAGTGAAAATTTTCTTTTCTAAATAATATTAGTATTCGTTCATCATTTGTTTCGAAAGGATGAAAACTTAAATTTTCGTAATCGGGTTTTGAAAATTTTAGTTGAAGTTTTTCTAAAAAAGAAAACAAAAATACGTACAAACGTAAGAGAATTGAAATTCTGTTTTTCTTCTTTTATAGTAGTTAGGGGACGAAATTTTATCGGTTACATGAAATTTTTTTTTTTTTTGATAATTAATTTAATTAAAATTATTTTTCGTGTTGTTGTAAAATGTTTCGATAAAATTCAAATTGATTGAAAAATTTTAAAATTTAGGTTGAGTGAATAGGAGCGATACCGTGTGAATATGAAATAAAATTGTGATTGTTAAAGATTTTGTGTTGTGTGCTTTGTGGAGTTGAAAAAATAATATTATAACAAAAGAAATAAAAAAAAGCTTTGAGTTTAATTTATTTAAGTTTTATTATTGAATAAGGTTAAATATGTAATTATTGATTTCAAAACTCTTGATGGGATTAAGAAGTATTTATAAGTGAGTAATGGTTATATTGAGTGTTTTAGAAGAATTTTTGATACACAATGAAATGGATTCACGAGTTAATATTTAAAATAGGTAAGTGCTGCTTATATTTAAAAATGTATAACTTTTAAGTAAAAAGCATACATTCTAGTATTAGACTTTGAACAGGATTGTTTTGAACCATGTCTAGATGTTACATGTCTGAAAAAAAATTCTTTATTTTTTTGAGATCCGTCACGAGCAAAAGACCTAGTTTGTGATAGTAAATTTATGTTCATCTAGATCGAGTAACTGAAAATGGAGAGTGTAGTTGTTCCATTTGGTACATGAGCAATTCTTATTTAGTAATTGCATTTCATAAATCATAATAATATCACATGTGATGAGGTTTACCCATTGGTTATTTATTCCCTAATAATTTTTTTATGTTATTTTAATTTGATTGTACAAACAGATCCATTGGTTTCGTGCTATGCAGTTTTTTTTGGTCACGTTTATTCAAACAGTTGTTTTTGAGTATAAAATCTTTCAATGTTTGATATGTTGGTGAAAAAATAAAATATTCAAAAATTTTCTTCAATTCAGACAACACAAAAACACGAATCCATGAATATAATTTCAATAGATTCACAATTCACAAAGAATTCTAAAATATTCATTCCAATTCACCGATTTATTTTTTAGTGATTGAAAAAAATATATGGACACTATCCTACATAATAAATAATCATCTAACCTTATGGTGATTTGCATAATTTTATTTTCTGGAAAACGAATAAAAAATAAATCATGAATAAAAAGATCATTATTATAAGCTTTTCCTGAATCCCATTTTTATACGAAAATCTATTTGTTTTATTTTAAGGTCAATTCTTACTTACATATTCTGACATCTTATATCCGTTTAATGTGAGGTCTTAGGTTTAACATAAATGGTGGATTGTGATAATCGTATTAAAGATTAAGTTTAAATCTTTAATTTGATTTGAAGTAATAAAAATCTTGAAAGTTTTATCTAAGATTTAATTTTACTTCCGACTTACAAGTTTCAAAAATTGTGGTGTTTAGCTGTTTGTTTCCACCTAGCATCCTTCACTTGCAGGGTTCTGATTTCACTTAGGTTCACTCAGCAAGCTTTTTAAAAATCTTCCCATTAAGTATGAAGCTACTTTCACTCAGAAATACTATCAGAAAACTTTTCCGTTAATCAAATTTTACTAGAAAATGTATGAAGAAACCTTTCTTTTTTGGTACACTTATAATACAATGATCAAGCTTCTGGTCTTAAATACGGATGTCAACCATCAACATGATCTATTTTCAAAGTGGGAAGTTTTAATAGTTAGGATGAAGGCACAGATCCCAAAATCTCTAAATCTAGGCATCGGTGGCAAAAAATATCCTTTACTACCACTTTAGCATAGTTTTCGTGCATGGGTCAAGCTACGCGATAGTTGGAAATATTGGATAAAAGAGTGATGGGGTGGCAGCTTTAAGTGGCAACTGAAACATGAATGTTATCAAAAGGCAGAGGAAGTTTTTATTAGATGAACAAACACGGCTACTTGTTCCAAACAATTCACATTGGAAGCAACAGCGAGCTTGCGCATGGTCTAAGTAAAATGTGGCTAGAAAAACATTAATCATTTTTGTCCTTCGGATTTCTTCAATGGTCGTACAGATTACTACCACACACTGGGACACTCATTACGTGGTTGTGCTTGACAATGAGACATGTTGTACTACATATATAAACCAAAGAGATGAGTTATACCTAATAAATTGATATCTAAGCTTGGTTAACGCTGGGCATTAGGGTGGCCCTTAAAAACAAACATTTTTATTTTTTGTACGGCACCCTCCCATTTCGTGTGAATACCCATAAAAATATTATGTGTAAAACTTTAAATCAACCGTTCAACTCTATGGGGTGCCCCCGGCCACTTAAAGTTGAGAGGTTTTGTTGTGGCCATTATAAAGAAAAATTTGAATTTCTTGTACGACACCCTCCCATTTCACGTCAATATCCGTAAAAATATTATTTGCAAAATTTGAAATCAATCGGTCAATTCTAAGAAGTGCCTCCGGCCACTTAAAATTGAGAAATTTTGCTCTGGACCTTAAAAAAAAATTTTATATTTTTTGTGCGACACCCTCCCATTTCGTGTGTGTAAAATTTGAAATCAATCGTTCAACTCTAAGGGTTGCCCCGGCCACTGTAACTTGAAAGGTTTTGTCCTGGCCATTACAAAGAAAAATTTAAATTTTTTCTACGACAACATCCCATTTCGTGTGAATACCCTTAAAAATGTTATTTGAAAATTTGAAATCAATCGGTCAACTTTAATGCGTGGCCCCGGTCACTTAAAGATGAGAGGTTTTGTTCTGGCCATTACAAAGAAAAATTTAAATTTTTTGTACGACACCCTACCATTTCATGTCAATACCCGTTAAAATATTATTTGCAAAATTTGAAATCAATCGGTCAATCCTAAGAAGTGGCCGGAGCACTTAAAGTTGAGAGATTTTGCTCTGGGCCTTAAAAAAAAAATTTTTATTTTTGTGCGACACCCTCCCATTTCGTGTCAATACCCATAAAAAATTATGTGTAAAATTTGAAATCAATCGGTCAACTCTAAGGCGTGCCCCCGGCCACTTAAACTTGAAAGGTTTTGTTCTGGCCATTACAAAGAAAAATTAATATTTTCTGTACGACACCATCCCATTTCGTGTGAATACCCTTAAAAATGTAATTTGCAAAATTTGAAATCAATCGGCCAACTTTAAGGCGTGTCCCCGGCCACTTAAAGTTGAGAGGTTTTGTTCTGGCCATTACAAACAAAAATTTAAATTTTTTGTACGGCACCCTCCCATTTCATGCAAATACCCGTAAAAATATTATTTGCAAAATTTGAAATCAATCGGTCAATTCTAAGACGTGCCTCCGGCCACTAAAAATTGAGAAATTTTGTTCTAGACCTTAAAAAGAGTTGACCGATTGATTTCAAATTTTACACATAATATTTTTATGGGTATTGACACCAAATGGGAGAGTGTCGTACAAAAAATTTAAATTTTTCTTTGTAATGGCCAGAACCAAACTTCTCAGCTTTAAGTGGCCCCCGGGGGCACCCCTTAGAGTTGAACGATTGATTTTAATTTTCACACATCATTTTTTTATGGGTATTGACACGAAATGAGAGGGTGTAGAACAAAAAATAAAAAAGTTTTTTTTTAATGTCCAGAACAAAATTTCTCAACTTTAAGTGGCCGGAGGCACTTCTTAGAATCGACCGATTGATATCAGATTATGCAAATAATATTTTTATGGGTATTCACACGAAATGGGAGGGTGCCGCAAACTGTACAATAAAAAAAAAATTCTGGTGTAATCTAAGGGCCACCCTTCTAGACATACATATCTTTTTTTGTTTTTGTTTATATTGTTTTTGTTTAGATAACATGTATCCATAATGCACAGTAAAAAATGTAACATTCAATGCAGGCACAACAGTAAATAATTAAAGGAGAGGAGTGGAAAGTAAAGGAGCAAAAAATGGCAGGAAGTATTTGAGGAAAGAGAAGGAAATGAGTAAAACTTGTTTAATGTGAGATAGTTAGTTTCTTTATGTTAAACTTAAGTTTTTGGAGGTTGTAGCTAAGTGTAAAAACAATTAATTCTAGAGAATTCCATAAAGAGGTCGTTAGTGGGAAAAAAGACGAGAATATTGCTCAGTTTAGCCAAAAAATAGATCAAGCGAGTGCTCATGAGAGTTTATTGCTATTCGAGTAGTGCGCGAGAACTGGCGTCGTGGAGGCATAAGCTATTTTATCTCTGATGAAAACTTACCATAGTAGTATTTGTAAAATTCCTCAAAGAGCTCCGATATTACGTCGATGATTGAGGGTATCCAAAGAGTTTGTTAAGTTAGCATCATCAATTAACTCGCATACCCGGCATTGCATTTATCTAATGCGGCTAAAAGAGTTTTTGCTTTTCCGCCCATATATGAAAATTATATTCCATATGGGTTCTTATAAAAGCTTTATATATAATAAGCAATTCAGAAGGAGTAAAGTAGAATTTACTTCTTCTCAGATAACCTAAGCAGCTGCATTTTTGGCTATTGATTAAATATGGTCTTCCCAAGAAAGTTTGGAATCTATTTCTAGACCGAGCATGTGAGCCGATAGAGAGTTGTTAATTATCCTGTCCTGGTTAGCTTTCCCACATTTAAAGATAGTATTGATATCCTGTGACAAAAAAGACATCGTTTCACCTCGTTTTGAAGCGACTTTGATTGAATTGATGAGAGTGTGGTTGTGGAAATTGTATCAAGAGAATAAAGTTCTATCATCCGCGTACAAATGGACAGGATTAAGAGTGGAGAGTAAAATATCGTTTATGAAAATCAAGAATAGGGTGGAGGAAAGAAGGGATCCTTGGGGAACACCAGCGCCAAGAATATGGGAGTTAGAGGTGGTGCCATCGGCAACTATCTGAATAATGCGGTTCTTCAGAAAGCTCTTAATCCAGGAGACTAAGGAGCTATCTACTTCCAGTGCCGTGAGTTTAACAAGCAGTGAGTTATGCAAAACACGGCCAAAAGCTTTAGAAATATCTAAAGCTAGCATTTGCGTTTCACCTTTATTAATAATATAACGGTTATAAGTCAGTCAAATAGACCATCAGATCACTAGTTGATCTGCCTCTTCAAAATCCATATTAGCGATCCGATAATAAATTGCAATCTTTCAAGTAGCTCATTAGATGGAAATTTGTTACTCCATTACTCTTTTATAGATTATAAAAATTTTGCAGTGTAACAACATATTTCGTCATAGCTGGTGTAATATATGGCTTGTGAGTCTTCACTGTATAAAATATGTTATCATTAATTGTAATTGAATGTTAAATAAATTAACCAGTTGTTATCAAACAGTGAATTAGCAAACAAGTGTTTTAATTAAATGTTACATGGCGCTGAGATTATGAATTTTGAGTAAAATTTAATAAAGTTTAATAAAGATAATATCTAGTTAAAATCTCTTATTGTTGTAAAACAGATTATAATGATTAAATTATATAATTATAAAATTATAATTTAAAAGTTAATGTGAGTGCCTACAAAATAATACTTTTGTTGCATGACGATCGGTAAAAGATTGTCCTTAAAAATAGACAAAAAAAATACAAAACGGGGTCGTCCAAGAAAGGTAACAGTTGTTCGTCACACTGTTCCAATGGATTACCTAACGAAACCAGACCCACTAGAATTAGAAGGAAACATATCAGAACATTGGCGTGTATTTAAAGAGGACTTCAAATATTTTGCTGATGCCATAGAATTTGCAGAAAAAACAGACAAGGTCAAAAAAGGTATATTCTTAAATACAATTGGTAGAAAGGCAAGAGAAATTTTCAATACATTTGGAATCGGGGAAGAAGCAAAATATGATCAAATCAATGAAGCTTTCGAAAATTTCTGTAAACCTAAACGAAATGAAGTTTATGAGTCATTTTTATTTTTTTGTCGAAATCAGGCGGTAAATGAACCGTTTGATAATTTTTTAACGGAAATTAAGAAGATGGTAAAATTGTGTGGATTTTCTGATGAATCGAGGATGTTAAGGGACCGTATTGTACATGGAATTGCTGATAAACAAGTGCAAAAGAAATTATTAGAAACAGATAATTTAAATGAAAATAAAGCTATTGCGACTTGCAGAACAGCAGAGATAGTGAAAACTCAAACACGTCAGATGAAGTTATAGAAACCAAGTACATCAATTGATGCAGTTACAGAAACAGGACTTGTTGAAAATCAACAAACGGTAGATAGTATCAAATATTCAAGTCATATTAAACAATTTAATAATTTTAGAAATAGATTTAATAATCAAAATTTAAATAATAATTTTAGAAATAAATCGTTCAATAATAATCAACCAAATTTTAATTTTAGGCAAAATATAAGTAATGATCGACAGCAAAACTCTAATAGGTTATCCAATATATCATGCCGCTTTTGTTGCAAAATACATACGTTTAGAAATTGTCCAGCTTTTGGAAAGATTTGTTCAAATTGTGGACAACGCAATCATTTGGCTATAGCTTGTGGTGTAAGAAGACATAAAGAAATAAATTCAATAAATAATTATGAAGAAGATGATTGTTTGTTTGTGGGCTCAATACATGAAAATAAATGTACAGATCGCGCATGGTATCAGCAGATAAGAGTAGAAGATTGTTTTATCAATTTTAAGCTGGATACTGGAGCAGAGGTAAATATATTGCCGAAAAATTTATTTAACAAGTTGGAAAACATGAGTACTGAAAATATTAATCCTAAGTTACAAGCATTTGGAGGTAGTCAAATTGAAACATGTGGTGTTTCGTATCTTGTCTGTATGGCTGAGAACAATATTTCAATGCAAGAATTTGTCTTAGTAGAATCTGATACCATACCAATTTTAGGGTTGAAGGGATGTGTTGATCTAGGTTTAGTAAACAGAGTTGATAATATTGAGCAAAATAGAAAAGCCGAAATTATAACGAAAAATATAGATATTTTTACAGGACTAGGGTGTTTTGTTGACAATTATAAAATAGAAGTTAAAGATAATGCTAAACCAACTGTAAAAAATGCTAGAAGAGTTGCATTTTCTGTTCGAAAACAGTTAGAAATTGAATTGAAAAACTTAGAAGAGCGAGGTATTATTAAAAAAGTTAATGAACCCACAGACTGGGTTTCCAATTTAGTGATAGTTGAGAAAAAGAATAAAAAATTAAGGTTATGTTTGGACCCAAAAGAGCTTAACTCTTCAATTAAATCTGAAACACATTTAATTCCCACTTTTGAAGATGTGATATCAAAATTAGCGAACAAAAAAATATTCTCGGTGTTAGACCTTAAGGAAGGATATTGGCAAATAGGTCTAGATGAAAATTCAAGTAAGCTATGCACATTTTCTTCACCTTTTGGCTGTTACCGTTTTACAAGGATGCCGTTTGGTATAAAGATTGCACCTGAAGTCTTTCAAAAATATAACGAAATAAATTTTGATGATATTGACGGTGTAACTATTTATATAGATGACTTGTTAATAGCCGCAGAGACTAATGAAGAGCATGATAGGATTATGAAAAATGTAATTGCTAGAGCAAGACAGAAAAATGTTAAATTTAATAAAGATAAATTTCAATTCAAAGTTAGTACCGTTAAATATTTGGGCCATATAATTTCTAAAGATGGTATCAAATATGATCCCCAGCGTATGCAAGGGATTGAAAATATAGGAATACCGAAAAATAAAACTGATCTCCAAAAGTTATTCGGTATGATCAATTATATGGGGAAATTTTTGCCTAATTTAGCAGAAATATCGGCACCCTTGCGAGAGCTTCTACGGAAATATTCCGAATTTATTTGGCTACCTAATCATACAAAATGCCTGAACTTACTAAAGGAAGCTATTAAAAATTCACCGACATTAAAACCATTTGACTCTCAAAAAGAGATCACAATTCAATGTGATGCTTCTAGTGAAGGTTTAGGCAGTACCCTACTTCAAGACGAAAGGCCAGTTTGTTTCGCTTCTCGATGTTTAAGCGATACAGAAAAGAATTATTCACAAACAGAAAAAGAAATGTTAGCTGTGGTTTTTTCATGTACTAAATATCACATGTATATTTATGGTAAGCAAGTGAAAATAATAACAGATCATCGACCTTTAGTGGGAATTATGTCCAAAGAAATAGAAAAAATACCAAATGTGCGTTTAAAACTGATGCGACTTAAAATTAACAAGTATAAATTGAATTTTAATTATGTGCCAGGTAAAAACTTACTGATAGCAGATGTTTTGTCGAGATATTATGATAAGAAGGATAAAAAGCCCGAAATAGTAGATATAGATGAAATGGTCCATTCTATTAATATTAGTGATGACAAGAAAAAACGGTTCCAGGAGGAAATAAATAAAGATTTGATACAAAAAGAATTAAAAAAAATTGTAATTCAAGGGTGGCCTTCTACAAAATCGAGTTTAAGTGATAATCTTAAGTTTTATTGGAAATTGCGAGGGGATATTATGATAGATGATGATATTTTGTACCTAAATGAGAGAGTTATAGTATCCGTAGCATTACAAAATGAAATGCTGAAAATCATGCATATATCGCACTTAGGAATTGAGAAAACAAAAAGTCGAGCAAGAAGTCTTTTATATTGGACTGGCATGAATCAGGCAATAGAAAATATGATTGCTAAATGTGAGATATGTCAAAAGTTTCGTAATGCAATTGTTAAAGAGCCTATGATCTCACACAGCATCCCTAATCTTCCCTTCTACTAAATCGGGATGGATATTATGGAATATGCGAAAAAAGATTACTTGATAATTGGAGACTATTATTCTAAATTTTTGGATATTATTCCATTAAAAAATAAAACGGCGTCTGAAATTATAACACAAATCAAAACTGTTTTCGCTGTTCACGGAATTCCAAGGCAAATTGTTTCAGACAACATGCTGTTTAACTCCATGATGTTTAGCCAGTTTTGCGAGCAATTTGATATAGAAAGCATTACTAGTAGTCCACTATATGCACAGAGTAATGGGTTTTCAGAAAAATTTGTTCAAATTGGTAAAAATTTATTAAAAAAATCTGTTGAAGGTAAGACTGAACTATGGGTTGCAATATTGGAATACAGAAATACTGAAATTAAGGGGTTGGGATTAAGCCCATCTGAGTTGATGATGAGTAGAAAAACTCGGTTTGTTATTCCAGCTAAAGAAAGTTTGTATCAAAATCAATACATTCCAAATTTGAGACAAAATATTAAAAATAGGAACAATTTATCTAAGAAATATTACAATAGAGGGGCTAGAGTAAAGCCAAATTTTAATGAAGGCGATAAAGTATGGTATAGGGATAGAAAAACTTGGATAAAAGCAAAAATTGATAAATGTCACAATGCACCTCGTTCATACTGGATCGAACTAGAAGACGGAACTATGCTAAGAAGAAATGCTACTGTATTGAGACCCACTCCAAATTAAAATTATTCGTGTAACATTCCATCAATTCCATGATTTTTAATTGTATTTATTTTTTGTAGTATACTGTTAGAAAATTGAATCGTAAGCTGCATTGTTATATATATTTTCAATACCATGCACATAAAAAAAAAATTTACAAAAGAAAAACGATAGTGGATGGCCTATATGAGTTGTGTTGTGGTAAAATAAATGAAATATTATTAATTATAGATTAAAAAAAAGGGTAGAAATAAGAATGTTGCTATATTATATTGTAGACTAATTTGTAGTTATGCTAATTTGTAGTAATTTGTATTTAATCTAGAAGAAGGAAATGTAATATATGGCTTGTGAGTCTTTACTCTATAAAATATGTTATCATTAATTGTAATTGAATGTTAAATAAATTAACCAGTTGTTATCAAACAGTGAATTAGCAAACAAGTGTTTTAATTAAATGTTACAGCTGGTATATTATTCAAAAATTTAATAAAATAATTTTTGGGGCGTGGCTTCGATATTTTATAAAAAATTTGGTAGACTAAAATTTTCAATGTGAAAAACATTAGTTTTTACCCAACTACGGCGGGTTGACCGCGATGTATGTATGTTCATCTGTTCCCTCATATCCGTATGAGGTATCGTATCAAGCGTTTTGATCGTGTGCTGGGTTATAAGTTTAGGTATGATCACAATCCCTAAAAACAAAATATGCATATGTTTAACTGATGAACCTATTTTTTTCACTTTATTACATTCAATTCAAATAGACAATAGATATACGTTCTGTAGGAGCTAAATATATCTTCAACTGGAAAATAATTTTGAAAAAAGTGATTGTAATATGCATTAATTGTGCATGTTATAAAATCCCCGTGTACAAAATTGTTCATAATACATGTCATGCACATGATGTGCACCATACCGTGCACATGTCGTAAAACGCAAATTTGTGCACACAAACGTTAGTTGCTTGTTGTACGAATAATAAAAAACGATATTAATTTAATGTTATGAATAAAAAAAACAATAAACAAAGAATAAAAAAATGGTGGGCGAAAAAGTAGTTTAACTAAAATGGCTGGTTTCTGTAACCTATTAGATAATATGATTTTCGTAATGATAAATTGATGAATTTTATTTTATTTTCATCTAAAATTATCCAAAATATCTGAAATCAAGTGAAGTTTAATGAAAATATTCACAAAAAACAAACGGGTACTTTGATAATTAATTTCAGTGATTTCAAAATTTTTTATGTATATATAATATTTTTTGTTTGTCATTTTTCATGTTGGTTTAGTAATATTTATTAATATTTAGCAATATTTAAATTTATTTTTTATAATTTAAGAAAATTGTAGAAAGTTAAAAATATTTTTAATATGTATGTAATCTTTTGAAATTTTTTGAATGCTGATGTTTTTTCATATAAGTTGTAACGTTAAAAAAATGGCGAAAAAATGGACGTTAACTTTATAATTTTGAGAATTATAGCTATCGGAGAAAACCCACAAATGGTAAGGCATTCCAGAGGTGAGAGGCTCTGTTGAAAACTATCCCGTTGAAAGGCGACAATTCAACACCTTTTTTTTTGAACCGTAAATGAATGGGCCACAACAGTTGCTCTGGTGTAACGCGATAAGTTTGCTGGTTCAGGTAAAATTGATTTTATCTCTGTGGAAGTTCGTTCATCCATAATGTACTTGTAGAAAATTGTCAGATCAGCAACATTTCGCCTGTGCTGCAAAGAATCAAGCTCATTGGCAAAAAAAAACAACACCTGTTGTTTTTTATTTGTTTATTTACCTACTACTTATTTACCTATTTTAAGGGGTTTTAATTTTAATTTTCTATTTTTATTAGATAAAGCAATATTTCCGGTTGCGTATTACTTTGTTTTTGTTATCTTCGGTGTTTTTATTCTCTTGCTATTTGATTTTAAAGAAACCCAAAGTTTAAATTTCCTGAATTCTGGGAACACACTGCTCTCAAACTAAAACCTTTAAAATTTTTCTAAGAACCTCATATTTTTTATTTCATCTATACGTCTTCTTTGTCAAGTAGGAAGGTCCGGTTCAAAAGGGTCTGGTTCAGAAATCGACCCAAACAGTTGTTCAGAGCACAAATTTCAACATTACCTCACGTTACGGTATCCGCATAATAAATGTAGAATTGGACTCGTGTTAATAAATTATAATCTCTCTGAAATATTTACTCGTGCCTTGCTCGCGTTGTGAACTTTGTAATGAACACAGGGCGTTCCAGATAATGAACCATCCGAGGAGTTGCGTGCCTTGAGATTAAAATTCCAACTAGTCTCAATCTGTGACTTCGAATATGTTTTCTCAGCCCATCATAAATACTAAAGTGCACGTAATTTCAACTATGATGACTCCAAAATCTTAAGAAACCAAGGCCATCAGTAACAAAAACAAAACAAACTAAAAATCAAAAGTGTTTCTTTTAACCCCTTGTGCATCAATCACGTCTGACT
Source organism: Diogma glabrata (assembly GCA_963693315.1). Classification (NCBI taxonomy): domain Eukaryota; kingdom Metazoa; phylum Arthropoda; class Insecta; order Diptera; family Cylindrotomidae; genus Diogma; species Diogma glabrata. The sequence continues at coordinate 422,973,080 of OY856186.1, forward strand.
CGTGGAAATTTATTTTTGCTTTGTGAAACAATCACGAGTCTGACTCGTATAAATTTATTTTTACTTTGTGAGACAATCGCGTGATAACAATATAAATTAAATTCATGGAATCACTTGACTTCATTTTAAAATTGTGATCGAACGGGTGAACCGATTTTAATGAATTTTTTTTGTTTAAAAGGTACATAGTGACGCCTTATGAAAATATTACTTTAACAAAAAATATTCATATTTTTAGATGATTTTTTTAAATTTTAAATCTTCAAACATGGTGATTTCAGAAAGTACCGTTTGCTTCTCTTCCATAAATATATATATAAAATGGCAGAATCAATATGGCAGCTACAGGCTCACGGCCTCACTCTGAAAGTATAGAAATTTGGCTACCAACACAAATTTAAAATATCAACAGATGTGTTGTTTTACTTAGAATATTGATAACTATAAGGAGTTGCAACTTCCGAGTGGTGTTAAATTTTTTATTCAAAATGGCGGCTCGTAAATATAAAAATATAAAATTAAAAAAATAAACAAATAACAAATCTCCCCTGTTTTTATATTTTCTTCCATAATTTTGAATCTTCATTAACATTTTACAAAAAACCTGGAAAATTGCACTTTGGAGATGTTTTTTTGGAAACTATAGAAGTTTTGTCTATAATTTCCATAATAATCCTTTGGTATATATTAGCCGATTTTTTAAAAAAATAATTTCTATAATTTTCAACAAAAACTTCAAAATAGATAAAAAATAAATAAATAAAAAAATAAATAAACATAAACAAAAATAAATGAATAAAAATAAATAAAAATAAATAAAAATGAATATAAATAAATAAATAAATAAATAAATAAATAAATAAATAAATAAATAAATAAATAAATAAATAAATAAATAAACAAATAAATAAATAAATAAATAAATAAATAAATAAATAAATAAATAAATAAATAAATAAATAAATAAATAAATAAATAAATAAATAAATAAATAAATAAATAAATAAATAAATAAATAAATAAATAAATAAATAAATAAATAAATAAATAAATAAATAAATAAATAAATAAATAAATAAATAAATAAATTAATAAATAAATAAATAAATAAATAAATAAATAAATAAATAAATAAATAAATAAATAAATAAATAAATAAATAAATAAATAAATAAATAAATAAATAAATAAATAAATAAATAAATAAATAAATAAATAAATAAATAAATAAATAAATAAATAAATAAATAAATAAATAAATAAATAAATAAATAAATAAATAAATAAATAAATAAATAAATAAATAAATAAATAAATAGATAAATAAATAAATAAATAAATAAATAAATAAATAAATAAATAAATAAATAAATAGATAAATAAATAAATACCTCAATCAAATGGATATTCCTATTTGCTCACAATTGTTGATAGGTTTACGAGATGGCCCGAAGCGTACCCAATTGTTGACTTGACCGAATCCACTGTAGCAAAATCTTTTGTTTCACATTATGTTTCTCTATTTGGCATTCCACAGAAAATAACTACGAATCAAGGCTCACAATTTGAGTTGAAACTATTCTCGGATCTGACTAAGCTGTCAGGCTCCCATCGCATCCGTGCTACCGCCTACCATCCACAGTTCAACGGTATAGTGGAAACATTTGATCGAGATCTTAAGGCATCACTGATGGTTCGATGCAATACAATCAACTGGAGCGATGAAATACTCTTGCTCGGTATTCGTACGTCAGTCAAAGAAGATCTAAATTGTTCCCCTGCTGAAATGGTATATAGACAGACGATGATTGTTCCTGGAGAATTTTTTATACAAGATGAAATTCATGTATCTGCTGATCCTAGCAATTTAGCTGATATCGAAAAATAAAGAATGCGTAATATAAAATCTTACGAAACTCATCAATCAGATCATAATTCTTTCATACCAAAGTCACTTAACTCGTGCTATTTTGTCTTTATCAGAGTTGTCAAGTTCAAAGTGGGATTGTAGCCTCCCTACGACGGTCCTTTCAATGTAATTCGAAGACTACGTAAATATTTTATTGTGGACATTAAGGGAAAACACTCGTCTATTTCTATCGACAGATTAAAGCCTGCTTATGGCATATTATGTGCAACCTCAACTAAAAATCAAGCAGATTCGGGTTGTCGTGTAACCTTTCGTAAATGAAAAAAAAAAATTTCATTTACCAGTCCTGCAGTTTCTTTTTGTGCGCGTCGCTAGAGGGGGAGTGATGTGGTGGCTTAATTTAAATTGAAGTAGCACGCATTTAAACACTTAAACTTTATTTGTAAACCTTCATTTGTAAATTTTATTAAACGAGTTGTGCACACACATATTTCTATTATATATTAACTTACCTTTTAAATGTATTTGTATAGTATGTAAAAATACGATACTAGAATTAAACACGGTACCATACCATTATGCATGTATGCGTTATAAAATTGATTTGTAAAACAAAAATTGTTAATATAAAAGAGCTGCTCTTAAATCGTAATGGCGAGCATATCGTATTAAAACAAATAAAATAAAACAAATAAAAATCAAAAGCATTTCTTTTAATCACATGTTAGTGTTAACATATTAAGTGTTGATCGTGTTAAGTGTTGAGCAAGTTCTTTTAGGAATCAAGAGCCCGGACAAACTCTATGCACACAAAGAGGATGAATTAAATTATATCAAAATGGTCTAATACACGGAATATTAAACTGGAACAATTCAAGTATTCTGCCAAGTGTTCTCAAAAGGACACTGCTAATTAAGTAAAAATACAGCATTAAGATTCGATAATTGAAGGAAGAAATCTCATCGCATCTTCTCAAAAACTATGTATATTTGATCCACAAAAGTAGGTTTCATCTGAAGGCGTACTGTAGGGACAGGAATAAGCTGAATAAATTGAAAAAAAAAAACATAAAACCCGCAGAAGCTACACTTTGTTATGAATAAATGAATTGTATTTGCCAGTTTCTCACTGGTACAATATATGTGTGCTTATTCCAAAGCTACAACATACTTTGTGGACGAACTTCTCCAAAAAACAACTTTTTTCGGCAAACGGCTGTAAAGTTTAACTTTATTGCCGCTAGGGAGTTAGCGAAAGTCTTACTTTTTAGCCTGACAGCAAAAGTAAAGTCTAGCGACAGCAAAAGTAACGCCATTTTTATTTTATATTACGGAGGCTGTTTAGTAGCAATTGTTATATGTTAGTTTGTTATTTTTTCAAACATATTGTATAACCATGACAACAAAAAATAAGTTGATTCTCATATTATGAAATTTTGAAAAGGCTGCTTTGATAAAAAAATTTTATTCATACAAATTTAAATGTTTTTTTATCTTTTTTGGAAGTAATTATGACGATACAAATTCATATTTATAAAAAGTTTGATGTATTAATTTCATATTTATAAAAAATTTAAACGTTTGCCGAAAAAATAGTGTATTTAATTCGGAGCTAAAGTGACTTTTTCTGTTTCGTCTATAATTGTCAAACTATAGACTCAACATAAAAAGTATCACTTTAGCTCCTAATTAAATAATGTACTATTTTTATATTTACTTCAGTTGTAAAATCCAAAGCATCATATATTAATCCCATTTCACTTATATTTTCCCTTTACGTTATCCTCTGACTTTACCCGAAAACGATTATGTTTTAATTGCCATTCTATATGAAAACATTAATAAAATTTTCATATATAAAAGAATAAATTAACTCATAAACTCTCTTAGTTTTTATATACATAATTTAAGTTTTGACATAGGTAACTCTATCCCAATAACATTTTCTAGACATGTTTCTTATCCAATTTAATTCGGTATTAAAATTTTACTATAAACATACATCAAAAATATAATGTATACAAAAGTGTCAATTCCATCTATTATGCATACAAAAATTAGAAAGATTAATCCAAAGCAAAACCATATGAAACCATAAAATTTTCATTTTTTTTCTTTTCATCAAACAAACAGCAAAATCGAAAAAAACTAATTATTTTCTTTTTTGAAAAAAAAAATAATATTTTTTTTGAGGAAAATTCTCTGATGAGATGTTTTGTTTATTATAAAAATTTTCCTCTTGTTTTTCATCTTAAATGATTTTCTCGTTAATTTTTCATTTTTATAAGAATTTTGAGAATATCTAAAAATTTGTTGTTTAATGTAATGTAATTTTATTGGTTCGCATTACATCAATATTAAAATAATTAATTATTTACAAAATTGACGATCAAAGGGTTGATATGGGAAATGATTAGTAGTAAGTGTTGGATATATGTATATTTAATTAAGTGGAAGTTTATGATACGTAAAAGATGAAACAAGTAAATATTTATACATAATTTATTGATGAATAAATGGGATTTGATGTTTGGATTTTGTTAATAAATATTTACTGTTAGAAGAGTTAAATGTTTGTTTCTTAACTTAAAGGGTTTTCTATTGAATTGTCCTTGTAAAATTTGTTTATCAAATCTAGATTTTTAAAGTAAGATGACTAGATGTACTTTGATTAGGAGGATAATACGTATTTGAGAGGCCTGAGAGAGTCAGTGGAAAAGCATTATTTAAATTTGTGTTTCAGTATTTGGAGACGTCTTAATACTAAAATTTTCAAATAGGTCAAAGTAAATGCCAGTACCAGTGAGAAAATAGTACTACAAAATACTAGCCCATTAGGATTAAAAGCTGTCTTAATGACCCATAATACCCATACTTTTTTCGCTTGTTTAAAAGTACAACTTTATTTGCTGGACAAATATACACTGACTGACTGAAGTCTCAGGCCTTAGGCTCCAGTTTGTCGGCAAAATTTAATAAAAAGTTTTCGTAGGCTTAAAACATGTCACAACATCCTATATAAAACAGCAAAAACTGATTTTTATCATCAATTTTAAATGCCCAATTCTTGAGCTTGGATGTAGCAAGGGACCATCAACATAATTTTAGCTTTTTATAAAATAAAGTGTTTCGGGTTATAGGAATTACAATATGTGTCACAAAAACCATTTAAGACAAAGGTCCTACAACAACATATGTTGTAAGATATTGATGGGCAATAATTTTATTTTCTGTTTTTTTATATTTATTTTTAAGGAATTGTTACGACGCTGTTTTCCAACCATTGAAACGTTTGTTGTTTGTGGACGGTGTAGGTAAACAATACAAGCCACACCCATTTTTGATTTCGTTTTTTCAAGATGCTATAGCTATTTTGTAAAGAGAGTAAAACTTGACATTGATGATCCGAAGATTTATATTTCGAAAAATGTTGAAATGTTTGTAACTTCTTTCAAATCAAGGTTGTGTCAGACATTCTTTGAAAAATTCTTGACAAATTTGTTTTATTGTCGAGATTTTTGAAACAAACTTTAATACATAATTGCTGTTGATATAGTCATTGTTAAATAAGATGATTTTAAAAGTACAATTAAACTAAAAAAAAATCATTAGAAAAATTTATGTGTTTGTTTTTTTGCATACGACATGGATATAGAAAAAATAGTACATTATATAACAAGGTTGAGAAGTAAGTTATTATTGACCGAGAACTTTATAATGTTCGAGGTCTATATTAGTCTTCTCAACCGAGGTATATATAGAATTTTTTTTACCACTAACTATCATATTTGCTTTGATTAGATTTTGATGTTAGTTATTTTTCATTTCATTTTTTAAATATCTTAAAATATCAAGTAGCCTAGAAGTTTAGTTTCATACAAATAAGACGAAACAATGGAATGCAATTATTATTTGTTTGTGTTGAACACAAACATTTCAATTAAAAAAATATGGAGTGGCTGAAATCTCACAGCTCTGAGATTTCAAGTCTTCGGTCTGGGTTAAGGATTTTGATATAGTTTTCGGCAAAAAACTTTTATGAGGACATGGTCTTAGTTTTGGGCAGCGATGTATATCAAACATAACACTTTGTTAAAGTACAAGTATTTTTTTTAATCTCTGTTTAGAAATTTTTTACAAAACGAACACGAAACATCAATACGATGCCGGAAAATTATAACAGATCACAAATTAACATAATTTAGTGAAAAGATGATACACTCAGCAAACCACTCGAAAACCTCTCCATTTAGCTTTGCGAGAAAATATTACAAAATCACAAATTCATATTTCTTTCAAAATTCCAAAAATATTGTAAAAATTAAATAAAATCAAACTTTTTTTAAAATTCCAAAAATGTTCCAAAAATTATTACAAAATCAAAGATTAAACTTATTCAAAAATTCTAAAAATATTGAAAAAATTATACAAAATCAAAAATTGAAACTTTTTTCAAAATTCCAAAAATTAGAATAAAATCAAATATAACTTTTTCTAAATTCTTAAAATTCTTAAAAATTCAAAAATTGAAACTTTTTTCAAAATTCTAAAAATATATATAAAATTAAAAAAAATTTTTTTTCAAAATTCTAAAAATATTCCAAAAATTGGAATAAAATCAAAAATTTAAACTTTTTCTAAATTCTAATAATATTCCAAAAATTCTTAAAAATTCAAAAATTCAAACTTTTTCCAAAACTCTAAAAATATTGGAAAAATTATAAAAATATCAGAAGTTGAAACTTTTTCCAAAATTATAAAAATTATAATCAAATCAAAAATATAAAATTTTTCAAAATTCTAAAAATATTTCAAAAACAATAACAAATTCAAACATGTCCATGTCCAATTTCATTTTCATTTACATTTTCAGCAAACTGTTCAAAAACCTTCAATTTAGCGATTCGAGAAAATGTTACAAAATCACAAATTCATATTTCTTTCAAACTTCCAAAAATATTGTCAAAGTTATAATAAAATCAAATTTTTTTCAGCATTCTAAAAATATTCCAAAAATTATTACAAAATCAAAAATTGAAACTTTTTTCAAAATTCCAAAAATTATAATAAAATCAAAAATTTAAAATTTTTCAAAACTCCAAAAATATTCCAAAAATTCTTACAAAATCAAAAGTTAAAACTTTTTCCAAAATTCTAAAAATATTGCAAAAATTATTACAAAATCAAAAATACAAATTTTTTTCAAAATTCCAAAAATATTTCAAAAACTATAACAAAATAAAAATTTCCATGTCCAATTTCATGTTCAATTACATTTACGTCATAAAAACAGCTACATTTTTCTCCCCAAAAAATTGGCTAAAAAAATCAATGAAATCATTTTTTGACACGCTTGGCATTATTTTTTTGACAAACTATATTGCCATAATTCTCTATAATAATAATATATTTTCATATCATACAAATATTAATTCTATCTTTTGCCAAAAAATTGGGTAAAAAAATAAATAAAAATCTTTTGACACACTTGACAACATTTTTTTGACAAACTTATCAGGCAATAATCTAGATTTTAGTCTCACATACCAATCCCGACCATCAAGATTCCTCCAAATTCAATGTTCCTACTCGTAATCACTTAAAGTGAACGTTTTTTAAGCAAAAAATATGCAAATTTCCTTGTTTTGACACACTTGACGATTTTTTTGACACACTTCCGGTACAGTTATTGAACACATCGTCCTTTCGGCTCTTCCCATTGAGTAAACCTATTTTTAGAAAAAAGATTTTTGAAATCCGTCCAGCGGCTCTTCCCATTGAGTAAACCTATTTTAAGAAAAAAGATTTTTGAAATCCGTCTAGCGGTTTTCTAGATTTCGTCGGTTGTGACGGACGGCCGGACGGCCGACAGACAGACACACATTTTTTTTTTGCTTTTTTAGAATCAGTAGGTCCTAAAATGTCGAGAAATGCCAGAAAAAGTGGGGGTAAGAATTCCACTTTGAGCTCAAATGTAATATTAAGGTCTTTCAGACCGAAGTAATAAAAGAAAATTTGTTATTATTAGCCTAGGTAATATTTTGTTATTATTATTGACCCAGGTTGAGAAAAATTACTTCTCATTGGAGCATTTGAGTAAATAATGACGATTTCTCAAGTTTGTAGCTAAAAAAATTATAATTTATTTTTCATTTATTTACTATTACTTCGGTCTGAAAGACCTAAGTTATTACTACGGATAACGGATTACGGATTACTACGGATACCGTTATGCCAGGATATAAAAAGTAAAAATGAAATACCAATATGGACTTTGCCAAAAAAAAATCAAATCAAAAAAACGAAATAATCATAGACATAGGAATTATAAATTGAAATAAAAAGAAAGACTTAACTTATTCATTGAGGTGTTGATTTACTCCTTCTTGATGTCAGCAAAAAACTTTGTGGCTATAATTTTTGGTTTTGGGACTTTTGTCTTGGTATGTCCCTGCCGTTCCTAGTGGTACTGTTTCCGAACCGCTCCCTGAACCTTACAGCGTCGAAACAATGTAATTAAAATAGCCATACACATGGGATTAAACTGGAAATTTCGGGTTTAACGCCGTGTTGCACTGAATTTTGCTTTTTTTTATTCCACAATACATTTTTTTTGCTTTTAATCCGAATACTATTTTAAATAGTTTTTTTTATTTCTTTCTTCCCCATCTACTTTGATCTAATAACACTTTTCCAATTTATCAAAAATAAAATAAATCAAATATACGACGCCATTTTGATTTCAGCAACACTTATTGCACCAAACGTGTCGAATAATACCAAGGAATATTTATTCGAATAAAACAAAAAGAAAAATGTTGTTCCTTTTTTTTTTAAAGAATAGTTCAATTTTATTTTAACATAAGAAATCTGTAAAGTTTAGAATTCTTTTTCTTTCAACTGTAACTCACGACATCGGAGTTTGAATTTATTAATTACTACTCAACAAAACGAATTTTTATCTTTAATTTATAAATCCCGACTGACGGAGAGATCAAGTTTAAATTTTTTTTTTCAATTAAAAATCACCAACTCAACAATATTTTTCAAAAATGCAACTATAAATAGCATTTTCTTAGCCTAAACGAGAGAGTAAAAAAGTTGATTGCATACGACTCCTCTCGTTTTGTAGCTGTCGATATTCGATATTATTAGTACAATTACATCAGATTACCAAAAAAACACATAAATCATACGGATTGATTCTTAATAAAGACATATTGTTTTGTTTTCTGCTAATTGAAAGATATAAACAAAAATAGGAATCATCCTCTTTCAAATACAATCATACCATCATTTAATCTGTGGAAAATATAAATTCATATATCGAAAGAAATTTAAAGTAAATATTTAGAGTTTTCAGGTCTTCATATAGAACGAAAAGAGTTCATACATGTGATTTCTTTTGTTTCGTTTTTATATTAAAACAAAAGAAATAATAATAAAAAAAAACTAAAAATATTCATGGAAAGATGATGTGAATACATAACAATAACAAATTTTATCATTAATGTAATAACAATAACAAAAAGTTCTTTATATTGTTATTACATTAATGATAAATTATGTTATGGTGGACGTATCCGGTGAGCTGCCTGATGTGGTTTCCACTTGATTTCTCTTTAATATATGATGGAAAGAGAGTCTTTGTGCTGAGGAAACCACATGCTAAACCCGTGGTAGTCCGTGGTAGGCCTATTGGGTAGACTTTCTTTGAGTAAAAGGTTTAAATAAAACTATACTTTAAACTTTAAGATAAGTTTATTGATTGATTTTTAATTACAATTTTCCATTAATTTATAGTACAATTGGTATATAATTTCTCCGCTATATTCTATAAAGAATCCCCTGCCAGGTTTATATTTATTTTAATAAATTGATCGATTGTCCAATTGACGATTATATAAAGGTAATATCGGTCAATTATTTGTGAAATAAATATATTTACCTTATTTAGCAGAAATTATATTTATTTCATTACATTTAATATTATTTTCATTTTGTAATATTTTAGGTTGTAGTCAAATTTGATATAATTTTATATAAGTAAAATTACATCATTTAAAAATGTATTATGAGAATTTAGATATCTGAGCTAAGTTTAATATACTTAGTTTGTTCTATATGATTTGTTATTTGTTTTGGTTGATGACTTGCTTAATTATTTACTTTAATTTAATGGAAAGAATAACATATGTATTGTATGTTAGTTAGATTAGTCATACATATGTTATAATGTTAATGCAAAACATGTAACGTGGTAGAATCAAGGATGGAAAATGGAAAGGTGTTTTGCGCCACCGAGAAATTTTCAAAAATCAAATTAAACATGGATAGGTAAATTTAAATGGATTTAAATTTGTTTGTTAATTAAAAGTGAGCAAACAGCCTTATTGATTCCTCACAATAAGGCTGTTTTTCCATATTAAATTAACAAATAAGTTGAGATTCTCCGAACCATTTGACTCCGAACCAAAATTATAATTTTGATATATAAACATTTGAAATTCTGAATATACTGATGGTAGTTCTTGATGGATGATGAAGTGATTTAAATGTTTGAGAAATTTATTAAACTTTGTGTTGGTTAATTGATTAAAGTATCATTTATTCATTAAAAACTTGGTTATTGGAGTTAGTAAAAAATATGCTCGTTCTGTACTGTAGTCCCAGTACGGTTTCTTGCCACGGGTCCTTAGCAACACATTTTGTTTTAACTATATTAGTTGTCCTGTTGCAGATCTATTTTATTTAGTTCTATAAGCTTTTAAAACCCATAAACAAATTGAACCCCTGTTACAAAAATAAAAACCGTGCTGTGTTTGAATATTATGGTATAGTTTTAACTGTATAATAAAGGTTTTAAGAGTTTTTATTTTTTAAATTTTGTTCTTTACTTCTTTGGTATTTTTTGTATTAAATTTCTAGATATTACGATGTGTGAACTCATAGGATGAGACAATATTTCGTCAACATCTAAGTCAAAATTCTAATCAACATCCTAAGTCAACGATTGTAAAGTCATTATTGACTGTTGCCAATCAATGCGAAACTTAATATCTGACGTAAAGTCAATATGTTGTTATATTTTTGTTTAGGAAATAAAGACAACATTAGGGGAATTTTTAATTTCGGATTGGTTTTTATGAACAATTAAGCTTAAGTACATATTGGAAATCACTTGAATTTTGCAATTCGAAATAACTTTTCATTTTCTCTAAAATTCCTTTAGAAAAATTTTTGTTGTGTTTCGTGTCAGGATTCGAACTACATTCATCATAGACACATTGTCACATTGTTCAAATCCCGTGTGTCTTACACAACTTAGCCAAAGAGGCGATGACGAAACATATTTTAATTTTGATGTTCAGATAATTTCTAAATTGAAACTTCATCATTTTTCATATTTACTTAAGTTGAATTTTTCATCTATGATTACATATTGAAAATTGTATTTCTTTGGTATTTTTTGTATTAAGTTTGTTTGTTCTTTATGTTTCCACAATGATTGTGTTTTTCACAATTCAAAAACTCACGTTTAAAACATGAATATTAAAAAAACTCTACATGCACAACAACATATTAAACTTCTCACTACAAACACATTTTATTCAATTTTTTCTGACTCTTTAAGTAAAGCTCATGTAATTTAAACGTCTTAGGTCTGGTAAAGCTTTTAAAATGATGTGCTAATTTGATTTTTAAGAAAAAATAATAAATAAAGGGGAGAACACCACAACAGCATAAATAACACAAGAAAACATATCGACATGATAATTTAAAACGTGATGACACGTTTACTAGAATTTCATCCAATATTGTGTTTCGATTTAAATATTTATTTACAAAATTTAATATTAGCTTCATGGTTAATGTAATGGGTATAAACTTAATAAATTCAGAACACAATAAACAGGAAAAGCTGTTTGTACTAATTGCTGCGTGTGATTTTTAGTTGGTTGAATTTTGGGAATATTTAATGTGTTGTGAATAGAATGTCATTTTTGTCATTACTTAATGGAGTAGAAGTCTAGTTTTGAAGTAATAGCAAATAATTGTACGTGTTTTGTCGTTTGATAAGTGTTAATGTTTTCATTTACCTTTTGCACACATTAATTTCAAAATAAATATTGGGACGTGAAGAAATTTAAACGTATGAAACGGGTTCTCACTATATTAAGGTTTGTTGACAATCGCTTGCTTATAAGTGTTGTTATTTATGATTCTTCTTCTCCTCTGATCTGATTTATCATTTTAAGAAGTTTCAAAAATTAACAATTAATTAAAATTAAGACAATTATTGAGATTAAGTCATATGGAATATTCCGGATAAAATAATTTTAAAATACAACCGACTTATTTAGAATAAAATGAAGTACTAACTGAATATAACAGATTATTTGCAAGGAGAGAATTAATTGAAACCGGAATGATGTATAAGCTAAATTAGATAGTGCGATCCTGTACGAATGCGTTTTAATTGTAAATGCTCGAATTTAAATAGATGTATTAACTCGTATGAAATTGAAATATTTTGTATATTATTTTTGACACAGCGTTATTTACTGACAGTTTCTATTAGCAACTGTTAGAGCTTCTGAAACAGTAAAGGGAACAGTCTGTATTGTATATTGTATAACTGTACGACTTGTCTTCTATAGGAACGGCCTGTAAATAAACGATATGTGGTTGCAAAATGAAACACTTCTCTATTTCTAGTTGGCATCAGTCAAATATCTCAGGAGCAAAAGGTATATTATGATGCATGACGCCCGTCGGAGCGATCTAGTATTATGAAAAAAATGCGAATCTCTGTTCAGACGGACATCAATTAATCAAACAAAAAAAACTAGAACGGTGTAAATCCGTAAAACAAAATCATCGAAAGCCAAGAGAATACTAATGTACTTCGCTATCGTATTGACTTTTGAGCTTTTGATCGATATAATCGATGTTATCAACTATCTTCACTTAATTTTAGAAACATGTGCAGATGATAAACTTTGTAACACATGATGTGTTGAATTCCAATACATATAATTTTGATATACAAATGTAATTGTTTCAGATTATACTTTAATTTTTTAATTTCTTAAAAATTATGTTCAACAAAAAACCATTAATCAAAGCAAACTAACCTTGTAAAATGATATTTAAATAAAAACCAAATTAAATTATTATCAACATTTAGGCAAAATCCCTTAAGATAATTATAAGGGCTCTGAGGTACAATTTTTGAAACAAGAAAATGTACCAGTTACTTTTGTGCTAGTATACACAACAACTTCCTAAATTTTCATAATGATCAGATGAATGGTGTATTAATGCATAAAGGACAAACAGACATACTTTCAATTTTATATATATTCAATATTTATTTTGCATGATAACCCGAATGCTTGATGACTCGAATATATAAATCTTACCCCATGCAAAATCGCACAACGCTCCCTGTGTTTAAATCAATATTTTGTGATGAAGATGTCAACTCATATTGCAAGAGAAACATACTCAAATAGTAGTTTTTATTTTCCTTATTTTATTTCACGGGATTGAAATTATGGGAAAACCAATATTTTATTATTTTTAGCACTGCTTGCCAAAAAAATAATTAATTTTCTTGTTAATTTCGAAATGATAATAATTTGAACGAAACAGAAAAAGACTTGATTCAATCTCAAGAAACTTGGAACGACATTGTAGCTCTGGAAGACCGACTAAATTAAAAACATCAAAAAACACCACCCACCACACCGTCGCGGCATTTTCAAAGAAACAACAAACTTTAGTCAATTATGACAACGAATTTGTGGAGTATGAAACTAAACCTTCATCATCCACCACTAAGAACCTTGGTTGTAGATGTGGTAATATACGCAGCCAAAAGGAGAAAAGTTTATCTTTCGCAGACTTTTAGTGGTAAACTAAATCAACACTGGAAGAAAAAACTTTATGATTCGGTTGGCACAGTGATAATTCGGTCACCATGACATCACATTCGGTTTTTGTGTTTTCAATTCGGTTGTTGTGTCTTCAACATTTGGTTTTTGAAAATAAGACAACCGACTTTGAGGTTACTGTGACAGGGAAAATTCGGTTGGCAAAAAGTAGGTTGCAGTAATCAAATTTTTTCTTTCAGTGAACGGGCGATAGCAAAAATTGGACTTGCTACCATTTTACGTTTCTGCCTCTACTAGGTGGTCGAAAGAGATCAGATTCTTAGTAGACTAAGAGCTAGGATAAAAAGTCTAGTGATATCTTCGCTAGTACACCTGGAGTAAAATTTTCTAAGGTGTCTCATTGTTCATCTTAACGACTATGGCAAGAGCGTCGTAAAAACTTCTATCGCCTCCGCCCACCGAGTGACTTTCTACAGAGAAAGCTGATTTAGAGGCCGTTTCTGCGGCACTATTAGTATTAACCCGATTTTGAAACTCCAGTGTGGATATTGGTCTTATTCAGGAACCATCAGACTTAAAGTGGATGAAGCTTTTATCAGCCCAAAAGATTTTCCCTGTGGTAATGCTTTGTTCGGCAAAGTGCAGACTAGCCCTGTTACCTTACCTCACTACCGCAGATATCTCAGAGCTGCACGGAAAATACGTATCTAGCAGGATTTCTAAGAACTCCTCGCAGAAAGGAGTCCACCGATCAAAATAGACTCAGCCTAGTTGAAAATAGCCTCAGAGGACTCCTGTATTTCGTTACAGTAGTGCCTCCCAGGAATCATTCTTCACATTGCTCAGTTTATATTTATTTGTTACAGTTCAATATAATCCTATGTTTTGCATTTTTGAAAAACTTCGTACACTCCTAGCCAAAAGCATGGAGTTTTTCATCTATGATTTCGTAAATTATTTGACTATCGGTTTACTAAGAAGAGTAAGAACCCAAGACTTTAGAGCTACTCCTTTGAAAGAATCAGGCAACGTGTCTACCATTTTATCTAAATCGGGAGTAGACTCAAGAGTTTTATCCTCTATAGGTGTCCCAGTTTGTCAATTTTCTGTTTCTGAAGCTGGGATTTTTGAGAGATATGATGTCCAATTAGAATTGTAGATAACGAAGTGTTCATCAGACAGTACCCAGCTAAGTACTCTTTTAAATATGAAGTCAGAAAAAAGTGGCATCCAATACTTCTTGTCTCTTGGAGGCTATAAATGTTGGTTTGTTTGCTCACATTGCAAACAGTCAGGTTTGTGCTGAAGATAAAATCTAAAATTAACCACTTCGTAGAGTCACTGCTACCTAAATCGTATGATGTGCATTTGCATCATATCCCAGGGATAACTCCAACTTTCACTTTGGAGAATTTGTGATCCGATTACTTACTATATCAGGGATCAAGACCCCGTTATACTGTAACTAAGTTGAGATGTTTCAGAAAATCTGGTCATCTGGTCATTGATCTCTACGACCACTGTCGTTGTGTTTGCATTGTTAGACCTGTAAATATAAACGCACGAACTTTACCTGCACTTTTAAAAAACAATAGTTTGTGGGTTTGAGTTTTGAGTCCAAGTATCAAGACAACATTTAGTTTCATTCTTGCCAATTTGTACAACATATCGGCGGTTGCTTCTTTACAGTGGTAGAGGTTGCATTGCGGAAACTTTAGCATAAGTCATTCCCTCCACCTCTACAACAGTAATATCCACTACTTCAAGGAAGCAAAAACGAGCCATCAGCGTGAAATATTTCATAACAAGGATTGAGAGTGCTGCCGTTTACTAAATATAGTTCATTAGTCAGCATCCCTAAAATATCACCTAGGCTAGTGATATATTACTAGTATTGTCAGTAGTATATGATTTCTCGCGTTAACTCATATGTCAAAAATGAAAACTGGAGTACCTAAAGTTGTCACAACAGTAGACAAAAATAAAATAAAAAAAATTCCAAATCAACCACAAGTAATTCCTCCATGTGAAAGTAACGATCTATCAGAACTATGTAGTTTTGGTTGATCTCAGCATGTATAGCGCATGTTCCGCATTTTCACTAAAACTTTGGGTTTCTGTGGTTACAGACGCTATGAAAATGGATATGGAATTTTCTATTCGCAGCGATGCTAACTCTAATCGTATCATCTTGGGTAGCTCTGACATCAAAGAAAGAAGTAAGTTAAATCTTTATTATATTATTTTGATTATTTTGGCTGTCTAGCTTGCTAACAAACCCTTTCTTAGAAATTGCAGAAAGGAGTATTGAGGGCATTCTTTTTCAGTCAACTTAAAGTTCCTAGAGACTGTGAAACCACTCGGCAGAATGACAGGGAGCCCTTCTAAAACTTTCTTGCTCACTAAACAAACTTGTGGGAAGGCAGAAACCCTAATGACAAAAAGCAAGGTAGCTCTTTAACGAAACTAAATGCTCAAAGGAGCTATAAGAAAGATATAAAAAAGAATTACGACTGAACAAAGGGGACTTTTCCATGATAATATAGGAACTCAAGAAATCTTCTAGGTTTAGAAAAAGTATTGCAATCAACACGACAATACTTGCATATCTTGTTAAATCAGAATATAACTGGCCCGCTGCAACATGTTAACTATCCAAATGTTATTGAGTTCAACCATTCCCAAGACCAGGGTATATATCAGCTACAGGGAAAAGTATCAGTCCCTTGTTAGTTTGGCTGACGAAAGCATCTAGAGACAGAATTGAAGATGCAGTGGACATCAAACAATTAAAACCAGTGATTTTAGTGATCTACGGATACCTCTTGACAATTGGAAACTTCTTGACACTGAAAACTGTTTTTACAGTCTGCTTTTAAATATATCATATACTTGCGCTGCAAAAGCCAACGTAACCTTTGTACTTAAGGCGGGAAGAAGCTATCCCTAGCACCTTAAAGATCTTGAATCCATCAGTTCATCGTCTTTCCTTCTTAAAATGCTAGAAAGAATGATATATGGCCATCCTCAACGAAGCATTGATTCAAGTTAGCTGTACACTAAAGAAAACGCCGGGTAAACGGTTGTGCACTCTTAAGATCGAAAATTCTTTGGAACAAAAATAATATCAACGTTTTCATGAATATTGAGGGAGTGTTCAATAATAAATTAACTGAAGTAATCACAGAGGGATTGACAGAACTGGCCGTAGGGAAAACTATGCTGGGAGTGGGACATACAAAAAACTATTAGCTCCGGTACACCTCAAGGGTGAAGACACCCCTTCTGTATCCAGTCTCCTGTTTCGTGGAACTTAAAAAGATGAATTAAATTTGTCATTGCATTAACTTGGCCTAAGAAATGCAGGCTAGGGATTAACACTGCTAAAAAACCAAATGCTTGTTTTCGCTAGGAAATATAAGATGCCAATATTGATCGCTTCGCTCTGCAGGGAGTAATTTGATTCTTTCTGGGCAAGAAAAATATGTAGCTACTGTTCTAAACACGAAACTAAACTGGAAACCGAATACCAGGGAGAGATAAAAAAACAACCCTTCGACTCAGCGCCATGTCACAGTAGATCAGTGTTTGTCAACCAAATAAACATTGACTACATCTCTGTCAGACTATGCTTTGAAAGAAGTTTCAGAACTTTTATATCTGGCAGTATAAAGTGATGGACTGGTAATTTTCAAGGATGGCTTCAAACTTTAATGGAGGGGAAGAGTCTTCTCAGAACAGTTAAATATTAAACATTCTTTTGTCTTTCAAACCATTTCAGTATACTCCAAGCCAAAGTTGGTGAGGAAAACGAATTCTTGGGTGAAGTATATTGTAATATAAAATTAAGATATCAAAATTTATGTGAACATCCAATATTCATTCAAATCATATCTACGGCAAAAGCGAAACACTCACGGAAAGAGAAGCTCTACGCTGAGTATTTACCTTTGTTAAAAAACTATCTTACGGTAGAGCTACTGGCATAATTTATTGCTAATGATCACATACCAAACTTTGCAATATATTCATGCTAATCTAACTCAGACTATGAGCAGGAAAATGCTACTCCTTGGCTTTGTGAGCCATAACTGACCACGTCGGTTTTCTGGTCATCCGTCCACTTCTTCACCCTTTCAACACCCTTTTTGTTTGTTCAATTTAGGCTGTTTTAGTATTAGATATTTTTGATTTAATCCAGTTTTATTTGTTGTGCGGTGGCTGGAAGGCAGAATGCGTAAGTCCATGGCCCACAGCAGACTTTAGCTCGTCCTTTCTTCTATTGTATTGTCCCTCAAATTTTGCTACCATTTTATTTCTTACGAACTTTCCTCCTTCGTTGATTAAGTCCTTAGCTTTAGTAATTTTTCTTTGTTTAGCCCGACTAGCTCAATCGGCAGAGTCTGAGAGTCTGTATCTCGGGGTTTGGGTTGGAACCCGGCTACCATTGTGTTTCTTAACTTTTTATGATTCTCAAGACGAATGTAGTCAGCCAGACATTCTCCTTTCGTCCTGTCCTGCAATGGTCGGAAAGTATTATGGGAAATGTACTTCAACTTTTGCTTCCAAAATTTTCTCGTGTTTCTTTCTTTTGCATTCCCTAATGAAAACAAAAAAGGCACGCAATCAAGTTTTTTGGGTACGGGTTTTCATTTTGTTTATAATTTTTAGTTAGTTCAACTCAATCCCGTTGATTAAACGTTTGGTATTCCATAACCATTGGGTTGGCTAGTTGGAATTTAACTACTAAATTCCAACTAGCCAACCCAATGGTTATGGAATACCGGTTGTAACGATCGCAATAATCGCAAAACAATAATAAAACCAAATTCATCTTCGTTTTCAATTCAATAAAAAAATGCATTTCATTAGTTTCCGTTCATTTTTACATTAATAATAATTTTAAAATTTTCTAAAACTTAACTGCTAGTTAAATTTTGAATATACTATAAAAAGCAAACGAACGTACTAAATTTTTATTTCCAATACTAATGAACAGACGTCGTTGTTAATCATTTGCTGAATTTCGAATATTACACGATTGATT
This sequence comes from Diogma glabrata, assembly GCA_963693315.1. Taxonomy (NCBI): domain Eukaryota; kingdom Metazoa; phylum Arthropoda; class Insecta; order Diptera; family Cylindrotomidae; genus Diogma; species Diogma glabrata. The sequence continues at coordinate 422,991,897 of OY856186.1, forward strand.
AGAAGAGGTCAAAAGCAAAATCACATTTTCGCAATTTTTAATTTGGAAAAAATTATTTCATTCCATTTTTGCTTTTCAAAAGAATCACAACATCCAATAATCTACTTAATTTATATAGATCAATGTCAATTGATAGTATTATTTAACTTTGATGTGATAAATCAATAATATTTTAATTCAAAAGTGATGTATTTAATTGCAATCAAGCAAATAAAAAAAAAAAAGTTGTAAACAAAGAAAAAATTCCAATGTCGTTTTGTTTAATTGTTAAAATTGATTTCTAATTTTAATAACTGTTTTGAGAAAGCATTATTTATTGGCTTTAATTACAATGGAAGATTCCACCCCGCTAAGTAGTTTACAGTGATTTGTGTTTTTTGTTTGTTCATCAAAAAGCTGATAATTTGGATGACAATTTCAATTATATTTTTTATTTTATTTCATAGAAGGATAATTGTTGTCATTAATTGTTAAATCTGCTTTATAAAAGTGGCAGTACATGAAGATAAAGTACCCAATGATGTTATCGAAAGTATGAATAGCAAGGATAACAGTGATCGAAGCTATTACCACAGTTAGAGACAATCGTTTGTTTGATGGTTTTTTCGGTTGTTGAAACCGCATGGATTCAAAGGCAGATATATGAATGAAAAGTTAAAGGATCGAATGCAATGTTCAATTGGGCATTTCGAACAACGAAGGTGTAATTCAACAGCAGCAACTTATGTTCACAAATTAGTTCATCCAATTTAATTAATTGATCAAACGCTAGTCAAGGGAATTGAAGAATATTGATGACATCAATCAACAGTTATAATTCAAGGTATTTTTAGATTATAGATACATTAATTTTTATTACTTTATTCTCATTGGAATGTCAGAATAATTTTATAAAACATTAAGAGATTCCCAATTTTCAAGCTTCGTGTGGGGACAGATGCTGTCCCGTAGCATCAATTTTATTTGTAGTAGTAAAGGTCCAATGATTATAACGTGGCTCCGTAACAGGGACAACAACCAACCATTATAACGTAGCGCCGAACAAAAAGGGACCCGTTAGCTTAATTACAGTTATATTATTTGGTGGGAAAATATTTTCCAGTTTGGGCGTTGGCAAGCCGGTTTTTTTTTTTGAAAAAAACTTTTTTTTGTGGAACATTTTATATTATTATATTTATATATTTATATATTAATTGATTATTTCAATTTAGATTAATTAATATCTATATATAGTTTATTTTCGCGTCGGTTTATTTGGCTAAATTTTGTTAAAAAGCTAGAGGAAAAAATAAAGGTTTAGTTTCTAAGGTGTTCATGTGTATATTTATCATAAGTACTCTAAATTTATATTTTCAAAAATTTAAAGAATTCCGCGTTTCTCTTTGTAAGTTTTAGGATAAACCAGTTGTGGTTTTTTTTGGTAATAGGGTGGTGGCAACCGGTTTGGGCCGTGGTTGTCAATCAGCTTTTTGTGTATCTTGAAATAAACCAGTTATTGGTTTCGTTTTGGTTTTGATTAGGAAATTACATATTTTGAATTTTGATAAGAATGTATACAATTATGAGGGGTCAGGGGTTGTTAAGGAGGTGTCGGCCAGGTGGGTTTGAGCCCTGGATGAATGAGGTGGATGGGAGAGCGAATGAGGAGAGAAAAGAGAGAATGGTTGAGGCGAGGAATGTAGTGGATGGAATGATAAATGTGATTCTGGATGAAGTAAAACATAAAATATTTTTGGAATTGATGGATGATATTTACGAAGAAAAATATGATGAGTTTCTGGATGATTTGATTTGTGAGATAGTGAATGAGGAGTTGAATGGAGTGAATGAGGAAGCGGATGAGATGGATGAAGTGACTGAGGAAGTGAATGTGGGCTGGCGTGAGAGAAGGAGGATAAATAGAAATAGGAGCTCTCACCTGAAGAGGAAGGAGAGGAGAAGAAGGGAGAAGGAGAGTCGCTTGGTCGTGGAGCTGGGAGCTTCCTCGACCAAGAGTACTCAAACGGAGGAGCTGGTTGAGGAGGTCTTCATCTCACCGACCACGCGACAGGAAGAGGAGTGGTCTGGTCCACAGGAGGCCCCTGTTCCTCATTGTATAATTAGTTAAGACTAATAATTTTTTTAATTTTGAAAAAAACCGTTTTGGGACAGCAATTTTTTTGGAGATTGTTTTTTGTGCTGTCATCTGCTTTTAGTAATACTAATTGTTTTTTTATTTGGAAAAAAGAAAACCGTTTTGGGGAAGCAGTTTTTTTTGAAATTTTTTTATGCTACCATGTACATATTGTACATATAATTGTTTATATATTGTACATATTTTTGGATGATGCAATTAATTTATATATGAAATTAATTGTATGTTTTTTTGATTATGGTTAGATTTAGTAAGTGTTTAGCTGGCTTTTTTCAATGCACTCATACGCGATCCCCATATTCGTCATTGGTTTAATGTGAGTTACAATTCCGAGGTATTGATTTATGTATTATTCACACTATGGAATGGATGTCAATAGAACATGTCTCATTACAGTTCTATAAACTTTTGAACTTGTACGGAAATGTTGAAATATTTTTATTTTGGCTAATATAATGTTCATTTTTGGCCAAAACGACTTCTATTGCAGTACGCCTTATTAGATTTTATGATTTGTACATGAATTATTTTGTGTATCTCATATATATATACAAAATAATTTATGTCAAACCTGAAAGTCTAGGTAGGTTTCCTATTGCAACACAATTCGTTTGGCGAAAGAATTTTTTGTGGTTAAGTCATGTTTTTATGAGTTTTAGGATGTTATTGACGTAATAAAGGTTAACATTGACCAAACAGTTTTTCAACAATTTTATATAAGTTTAAGTCTTTCGTCACTGCTATCAAAGTATTATTGGTCTATGTTTATGGAAGTACATTGAAAATAATTAATTCCCATTAGCTTTATGGAGTGGGCCGGATCCAGATCGGTATCTTCACATTTGTCATCATATTGATCCGCTGACGTAGGTATACATATCTCGTATGAGTCCATTTTAGTTACCATTTTTAAAATTATTTTTATTGCGATTAATTTAAAAAGTGGGATGGGTATGGAAGTAATTATTTTTAGCTAACATTTATTTTTGTTGTTTGTTTTGGATACAATAAGTAAAGCGAAAAATTTGACCTGAACAAATATATTAGAGTTAATAACTTAAAAATTAGTAAGCTTAGTTTTGAATTTAAAATAATCGTAATTTTTTTTTTAAATTACCAATTTATTATTTAGTCTGAAGATTAAATTTAATTAATTTCATGTAAAACTTTATTAACACATATTATGTATTTCATGTTTCGATTTAGCATTTTTAAATAAGAAATTATTTAGATTATGGATAAGTTATATAGTATTTAGGTTTATTGATTCACTTTTCCCAGCGGTAGGCCTAACAAGCCATCCATGGGGCTTATCCCCTTAACATTGATGTCGTTCTTAGATCGCCTATGGCCATCGGGGTTATGCGATCGAAGAACATTGGTTTCTTCTCTCATTCGGCGAGGAAGTTCTCAGGGACGAGGAGTGGTGGTGCTGTGTTTATACTTAGGTGCAAACCAGTAATACCATTCTTTGCTCAGAGGCTTCTTCGGTGTAATGAAGAGAAGGACCAATTATACTTTTGCTTTCAGGATCAGAGGCTTCACCTCATACAAATTCAAAAACTTACCATTTTTCCATTTAGCTTTACAATAGACAGTTTTTCATGGAGTTTAGGTTTTGAAGTCTGGTGCTCGGTAGCGTTCTTCAACTTTCGCATTAGGTTTAGTTGTAATTTAATTGTAGGTTAAACAAGCACAACTGGGTCAGTAGAAATGGACCTAGTGTCTAATCGTGACAGTTGTGATTGTTTTATTAGGTTGGGGAGAATCTGTTCTGTAGAATCTGGTCGTTAGGGGCTTTTCTAGTCAGTTCTCACATGCATTGTTGGAGTGGGCTCGCGAACGCGATATTTCAAATTTAAATGAAATGGATATTGTAACCATACTTACTTTTTAAATTGTCTCCAGACGAATCTTGATTTTGGGAATCTCTTATGATATTAAATAAAAAAATAAAATAAATCAAACAAATTTTTCAAGAATTAAATAAATAAAATTTTTTATTAAATAAAGTAAATTTTCGTAATTAAATAATTTTAGGTAAATAAATAATTTTTTTTAGAATCTAAATAGTTTTAGGTAGCTAAATAAATAAATTTTCTTAATAAGCAAGACATCAAGATATAAATAAATATTTTTATTTTTTTTAAAAATAAATCAATATTTTGAGCTAGGACGGTGCATCCAATAAATAAACATCCTTTCTGAATATTTTTTATTTTTCAATTTTTTTTAAAAATAAATAAATACATTTTAGGGGTGCTATCGTCAATAACTAATTTTAGGTATATATAATTATTTCAGTATATCTGAAATTAAATAAATAGATTATACTTTTACATATATAATGTTTTAGGAATTTTTTGTGAGAGATTCAGCAAAGATTGGCTACGACGGTGGTCCTTTTTGTTCCTTTACAAAGTTTGTTTTTACAAAAAATCTTGTATGTTTTCGAATTGGGCGTTCGTTGTTTTTTTTTTCGTTTTTGTGCTTTCATTTTTTTTTTTTACATTTACAGTGTACTAACTCCATTTTTTGGTTGAGAATTGGTTTTACTATTGTTGGTGATTGCGAGTCATGATTTTGCGGGTTTTACCATCGAAATCTCTAGCGTCTGTTTCCTATATACCAAGCCTAAGTTTTTCAATGTATTTTTTTTATAAAATTAAATTTAGTGTTAGAATTATTAGTTTTCCTACATTAAACCTATATTCTTAATCATTAGTTATTATAGTTATAAATTTAATTCTCGGTTTTTAGAATTTAAATAGGTGTTATATTTAATATTACTTAGTTATTATAATTTTTTTTATCAGTTATTAGAATTTCTATTATTAGTTTAAGTTTAATAGTGCTTTGGTGGTTTCTGTCATGGAGGGGATGGCGACGTTTTTGTGATTTCAAGAGTAAAAATCTTGGTTTCTACCTTGAATTCATGGTGTAACGATCGCAATAATCGCAAAACAATAATAAAACCAAATTCATCTTCGTTTTCAATTCAATAAAAAAATGCATTTCATTAGTTTCCGTTCATTTTTACATTAATAATAATTTTAAAATTTTCTAAAACTTAACTGCTAGTTAAATTTTGAATATACTATAAAAAGCAAACGAACGTACTAAATTTTTATTTCCAATACTAATGAACAGACGTCGTTGTTAATCATTTGCTGAATTTCGAATATTACACGATTGATTAGAAGAGGTCAAAAGCAAAATCACATTTTCGCAATTTTTAATTTGGAAAAAATTATTTCATTCCATTTTTGCTTTTCAAAAGAATCACAAAATCCAATAATCTACTTAATTTATATAGATCAATGTCAATTGATAGTATTATTTAACTTTGATGTGATAAATCAATAATATTTTAATTCAAAAGTGATGTATTTAATTGCAATCAAGCAAATAAAAAAAAAAAAAGTTGTAAACAAAGAAAAAATTCCAATGTCGTTTTGTTTAATTGTTAAAATTGATTTCTAATTTTAATAACTGTTTTGAGAAAGCATTATTTATTGGCTTTAATTACAATGGAAGATTCCACCCCGCTAAGTAGTTTACAGTGATTTGTGTTTTTTGTTTGTTCATCAAAAAGCTGATAATTTGGATGACAATTTCAATTATATTTTTTATTTTATTTCATAGAAGGATAATTGTTGTCATTAATTGTTAAATCTGCTTTATAAAAGTGGCAGTACATGAAGATAAAGTACCCAATGATGTTATCGAAAGTATGAATAGCAAGGATAACAGTGATCGAAGCTATTACCACAGTTAGAGACAATCGTTTGTTTGATGGTTTTTTCGGTTGTTGAAACCGCATGGATTCAAAGGCAGATATATGAATGAAAAGTTAAAGGATCGAATGCAATGTTCAATTGGGCATTTCGAACAACGAAGGTGTAATTCAACAGCAGCAACTTATGTTCACAAATTAGTTCATCCAATTTAATTAATTGATCAAACGCTAGTCAAGGGAATTGAAGAATATTGATGACATCAATCAACAGTTATAATTCAAGGTATTTTTAGATTATAGATACATTAATTTTTATTACTTTATTCTCATTGGAATGTCAGAATAATTTTATAAAACATTAAGAGATTCCCAATTTTCAAGCTTCGTGTGGGGACAGATGCTGTCCCGTAGCATCAATTTTATTTGTAGTAGTAAAGGTCCAATGATTATAACGTGGCTCCGTAACAGGGACAACAACCAACCATTATACGGTACGGCGGTACTTTTAATATTTTATAAATCTTTTTTAAGACCCAATGAGGTTCCAATCTATAAATTAACGTTAAAAGAAAAAAATATCCAAATATTAAACAAAATTGATATTTTTAGTTTAAGTTGTCTGGACTCCTTGTCAAATGCTCTTAACCAGCAAAAGAAATTAAATTGAGGCAAAAAAAAAAACAAGAAAATTTCCAGAAATCCACTAAAACTGTGGAAATAGTTAAAATTTCCCACAATTAAATAGAGACTTTATCAGATAACGAGGAAAAAAGTTAAAACATCATCAAACTGAGTTCCAGTTCTAATATGAAAAAGAAAGAAATTGGCGAATTTATGAACAACGGGTTTGTAATGGTTGCAACACGAAATATGGGAACCGTTAGAAAATGATTTAATATTTTGCAAGATTCCCAAAACTAAATCATGGGAAAATGGTTTGAAAAGAAGGTTTTAATGTCTTGATATATGAAAACTTTTGCAATTGGACCTTGTGACGGAGAAAAGTAAAAAGGAAAAGTATGAACACGGAAAAAATGTTGTTCTCCGAGCTCTCCTTTGTCACACGCTTTAAGAAGTTGTGTTTTTCGGGTAGGCGGGATCACCGCATGGAGAGGACAGTTTTCTTAATTTTCAATTTTTTTATTTCTGATCGACGGGTGCAACTATCCCGCGTACTGCAGGACCAGCTATTGACATACGATTTAACGTTAGATATAACATACTACTTGGGATAGCAGTGAGGCATCACTAGTCAAAGTGATATTTTAGGGGTGCTAACAGATGAACGGTATTCAGTCAACGGTAGCAGCCTAGTTATGGTATATTTCTTGATGACCGCACCTACCCTATTTAACTCTATATCTGAGCTTTAATCATTGAGGAAAACGGTGGTGACATTTTCAAGAAATATGCCACTAGGTAGCTGGATTACTGGCTAAGCCATTTTAGTTTTGTTCGTGCAAATTTTTAAAACAAATTTTTTTTTAACTTATTTTACTTTTATTACTTCGGTCTGAAAGACCTAAGTATTTTGAGCTCAAAGTGAAATTCTTATCCCCACTTTTTTTGGCATTTCTCGACGTTTTAGGACCTACTGATTCTAAAAAAGCAAAAAAAAAATGTGTGTCTGTCTGTCGGTCGTCCGGCCGGTTGTCCGTCCGTCATTACCTACACTGCAGGGAAAACGGCTGGAGGGATTTCAAAATTTTTTTTTCTAAAAATAGGTATTCACAAGGGACAGGTCCGAAAGGACGCTGTGTTGATAACTGTACCGGAAGTGTGTCAAAAACATCATTATGTGTGTCAAAAATAGCAAATTTTCATATTTTTGGCCTAAAAAACGTTCACTTTAAGTGATTACGAGTAGGAACATTAAATTTGGAGAAATCTTGATGGTCGGAATCGGTATGTGAGATCAAAAACTAGGTTATTGCAATATAAGTTTGTCAAAAAAAATGTTGTCAAGTGTGTCATAAGAAAGGATTTTATTTATTTTTTTACCTAATTTTTTGGGAAAAAAATAAAATTAATTGTTTGTTTGAAATGAAGTTTTATTATTATTATTGAGAATTATGGCATTATAAGTTTGTCAAAAAAATGTTGTCAAAAGTGTCAAAAGATTTTTATTTATTTTTTATCCAATTTTTTGGAAAAATTAAAATTATTTGTTTGAAATGAAATTTTATTATTATTATTGAGAATTATGGCATTATAAGTTTGTCAAAAAATGTTGTCAAGTGTGTCAAAAGAAAGGTTTTTGTTTATTTTTTACCCAAGTTTTTTAGAAAAAAATAAAATTAATAGTTCTTATGACATGATATTTTATTATTATTATAGAGAACTATGGCATTATAAGTTTGTCAAAAAATAATGTCAAGTGTGTCAAAAACGAATCAAATAAACGAAATCATGTTTATTTTTTTAGCCAATTTTTTGAAAAAAAAAAAAATGTAGCTGTTTACGTAAATGTAATTTAAAATGAAATTAGACATGGAAATTTTTGAATTTGTTATAGTTTTTGGAATATTTTTGGTTTGAAAAAGTTTGTATTTTTGATTTTGTAATAATTTTTACAATATTTTTAGAATTTTGGCAAAATTTTTAATTTTTGATTTTGTAAGAATTTTTGGAATATTTTTAGAATTTTGAAAAGTTTTTAATTTTTGATTTTATTATAATTTTTGGAATTTTGAAAAAATTTTCAATTTTTGATTTTGTAATAATTTTTGCAATATTTTTAGAATTTTGGAAAAAGTTTGAATTTTTAAGAATTTTTGGATTATTGGAATTTAGAAAAATTTTAAATATTTGATTTTATTCTAATTTTTGGAATATTTTTGGAATTTTGAAAAAAGTTTCAATTTTTGATTTTGTTATAATTTTTGCAATATTTTTAGAATTTTGAAATAAATAAAATTTTTGAATTTTATACATAGAATTTTGAAAAAAGTTTCATTTTTTGATTTTGTAAGAATTTTTGGAATACTTTTAGAATTCTGAAAAATTTTAAATTTTTGATTTTAATATAATTTTTGGAATTTTGAAAAAAGTTTCAATTTTTGATGTTGCAATAATTTTTGCAATATTTTTAGAATTTTGGAAAAGTTTAAATTGTTAAGAATTTTTGGAATTTAGAAAAAGTTTAAATATTTGATTTTATTCTAATTTTCGGAATATTTTTGGAATTTTGAAAAAGTTTGATTTTATTTAATTTAACAATATTTTTGGAATTTTGATTATAATTTTCCGGCAACGTATTGATGTTTCGTGTTAGTTTTGTAATGAATTTTTAAACAGAGATAAAAAATACTTGTACTTTAACAAAGAGTTATGTTTGATATACATCGCTGCCCAAAACTAAAAACCATGTCCTCATAAAAGTTTTTTGCCGAAAACTATATGAAAATCCTTAACCCAGACCGAGTTCTTGATATCTCACAGCTGTGAGATTTCAGCCCCTCCATATCTTCATATTTGAATGCGTTTATTGTTAAGTAACCCTTTTTTAAAAAAAAGATGGCTGCGATGGAATTAAAAGTTAGGACTCCAGACTCTGATAAAGACTATTCCAGGAAAAGAAGGAGTTGTTCTGCAAAATCACTCATCCTTTAAATGTGCATACCACTACAACAGTCAGTAGCTCAACAACATAAATTCAAACAATACTATGCAAACATATATTCGTATCTGCTTGTAGATTTCACTAAAGTACAAGTTTTTCCAAATCACTCAATATCCAATAAAAAAAAATGAAATTAACTTTAACACAACTTTTCTGAATATTGATTATATCTCGACCATTTCAAAGTTCAGTAAATAAATTTATACGAAATATTCGATATTTATTCCAAAAGTATGAGTTGCATAAACTCATTGCCGATATTAAAAAAAAATATTATTCAATCGATTTCACCTTTCCACAATAACTAAACTACAACTAATTTTCATTATTGCATAGTAGTGTTGCTAATCATTTTAAAATTGTTAGTGATACTGTACTGACAATATTAATTTACTGAAACGAAAATACACAAAACAATTAAAATAACATAAAGCTTTCAGAATATTAGATTATATTGTCATCAAATAGATTTCTTTGTTATCCTTTATTTATTAAAAGTTTTCTTAAACGGACACATAGAGCCTCCTCTTCTTTTAGGGGAGAATAGAACGTCAAAACAATTAATGTATGATTCCTTCAATTCGTAATCGTTACTTTTGATTTTACACTTTTTTTTTATTAACAAACCTCTAAGTCTGATTTTTTAAATAACAAGCCAAATAATTAAATTGCCGCTTATTTGAGATATTTATGCTTTTCTTAAGAATAATATCAATAAATAAGATAATAAAAATTTTGCTAAACCAAAGCTTTTGGAATTTTTCTATATCTTCTTTAATCGTGTTATTTCTATTCTCTCATTATATCTTATTTTTCTTAAGTAATAAAAAAGTCAGAAAAAATTGCGAATAGGAAAAATTACCATTTGGTTATAAGGAAAATAAGGAAATATGGACATAAAAACAGAGAAAAAAAATTAGACGATATTACAATGGATAATTTGCAAAATTTAATTTAACTATTAATATATTAAGAAGATTTTGCTTAAAGAAGATTGATACATTTGCTTTGTATTTGGAAGCTACGTTATATCTTAACGACATTTATTTGCCTAATTTATTGTTTGGAATTGTATTTTATTATAACGATTCTTGAAATGTATTTTACGTAAAGGACCCTGAAGTAAATCAACGATACATCTTCACCATCAAATAAATAAAATTTAGTAAGCAATGCATAAATAACCATCCTAAAATTAAATTTAGAAAATAGTTTAAATAACGTGTTAACTTAGATTTTGTTCGAAACACATTTCACAAAGTTGTTGGTTGCGTTATATTTGTGAGCTTACGTGAATCGGTGTTGAAAATCGATACTACAACGTGAAATTAAAATGTTAAATAAAAAATTAGCCGGTCAAAGTAAATAAAAATCTGCTTTTGGGTCAAGATGACAAGAGCTAAAAATTCATAAAATCGTCTTATGCTAAAGTCTTGTAGTTTTAGCAATCGAACCAGATCTGTATCACACAAAGAATCAACCTGACGTCCTCAATACCCTTCTGCTTAAACAAGTAAAACACTAGAATTAAATATTCGACAAAGGTATTTCTTTCCAGACAGAAGACTAGTATTAAAGACGCATAGCAGTCATTAAGTCTACATCACTAGTAATTTTAATTCTTTTAATAAAATTTCAAGCAAAATACTTAATACTTTATTACACCAGTAATAATTTCACACTCATGATTTAATATTAAAAATCATTATGAAACATCAAATAATAATTATTCATTGGAAATATAATCATAGCTTTTGAGTAATTAATTGTTTATTGTTTTTCAAATTAAAATTTTATGTTTAATTTTGTCAAATAATTTTGCATGATAAAACTTAATAAATAAAACCAAAAAAATTTGTTTCGTAAAACCACAGACTCTGATATTGTTTATTATTGTACATATCATTGGTTGGTTTTTTCAGCATACATTTTATTCAAAACCACTTCAAAAAAAAATATTCACTTTAAGATTTAAAATTATTTTACCATTTCTTACCATACGATGTCGTTTATCGTACGCACAAAGAAAAATTAAACCAACGTTTTCTTTACTTTTCTAAATTCTATTTCAATGAAACAAAGGCTGCTCCGTATCAGATTCCAGGTAAAAAACAGTATATCGAAATCTTTTAATGTGTCACAAAAACGTAATTTATGGTTGTTCTTTAAGATTACGTTTTCGAAAAAATGGAAAGAAAATTCACGAAAAAAACAAACAGCAACTTTTATGGTAATAATTCATCATATATACAGAAATAATTTAAAGTTATTCAGAATATATCAAAGGAACAAAATTTAATTCGATACTTTTAGCTGGTGTCTTACATTCATGTCAACCAGATATCATAAAAACAACAAAGTTAGATTAGACCAAACATTCACCCCTTTGTGCTAAGAAATAAAGAAAAATTATATTTGCATGTCTTGTCCGAAATATATAAGTTTAATTTATTTTAAGGTGAAATTTTATTAGAGTTTGTATAAAAGATTGCCGGATAACTCCATCAATTTAACAAATTGGTCAAGTTCAAGTAAAGTTTGTTTGCCAAGGATAACATTAAAGTATTAATTACGATATCTTTATACGAAGAAAAGATATGCAATTCGTATTCCTGACGGCTCAAAACGTCGAAATTTGAACCGGACCATTTTTGATCAATTTCATACTTGACATACAAAAAGTAAAGGAATGAAATACTTGTTTTTTAGAAAAAATTTATAATTTATAATTTTAAAACAGGGGGGTCCGAAAAATTTTTGGATATTCAATACCAGGGTAATTTTAGAATCAAATTGCAAGAGAAAAGGTCACCCAATATTCACTTTTTTATGGCGTTGGAATGGTAATTGGTGGGTCTATCGAAAAAAATTTAGAGTAAATTATTTACTTACACTGTTAAAAATATTATGAAATAAAGTTTTTAAAGATGGGGCTGATATGGCAGGTCAAGAACTTTCTGAGTTTTTTTACACAAGACGAAAGTTCCAACCTTACTTAGTATATAACGTGCTAATATTTAAAGACAGTGTATTATTTTATTTAAAAAAAAACTATTTTTGAAAATCTGCATTTCATTTAAAAAATTTTAGTTTTAGGTGAAAATCCTGATATGTGGACCACCAACGCTGCAACATTTTTGATCAACTAAATCCTTGGCAAACATGACTCGTAGGTGAAATTAAGGTGATTTGTAAGTGAAAAAAAAAATAAAAAATGATTGACTATTTTTAGCAATCTAAGCAAAAGTTGCCTATGTCAAAACTTTGATATCGAAAAACAAGCGCTATGTTTTATGGTAAGGTCATTGGCGTAACTAGGTAGGGGGCCAGAGGGCCCGGCCCCCCTTGACGAATTTTGGCCCCCCCTAGAACACAAAGTTCATAAAGCATATAACAGTTAGGGGAAATGAAATTGTATTTCTTTACTAAGGAATTTGCTGTTCAAAATTATTTCAAAACGATAGCATCAATATTTAATTAAATTATTTGTTTTTTATTTGTGATATATGATCATCTCGATAAAAGTATTAGAAATAAACCAAATCGAACTATTTATTGACAGTTATGAAAAAAAATTTTACAGTTCATATCACTGATCTTCATTTCAATTGAATAAGGAAGTTTAATAAGGACTACCAATAATGTTGCCACAGAAGTATCTACACAGATAAAAATAAGCTGAATATGTAATGCAAATTGCTACACATATAGGTCCTATGGAGGTCTCCATCATAAAACAATGCAAAGCTTGCTTTAAAAATAAATTTAATGCTCTTTGTATTAGCAAGTTGTTTTCAAACTTCAAGCGTAGCAAGTTGTTTTCAAACTTCTACCATTAGTATAAAAAATAAATTATGATGATAGAGTTGTACTAAAATTTGTGGTTTTGCATTAGAATTAGTTTTAATGCAACATTTGCTTTGCAATTTAATAAAAACTTGCTATACATAACTCATATTGCAAAGCTTGTATTAAAAATTGCAGTAAATTATTTAACTGTGTACAAAATTGTCGTTTATCTTATCGGTTCATCATATTAGCGAAGTTTAAAAAAAGAAAACATTTTCTTTCCAACATGTGATGTGTCAGAATGTCAAATGAATTCACAATTTCTGGAAAACCACACCTTCCAATTTGTTCAACGAAAAACATTGCAATAAAAACAATATAGATAGACTTCGTTTAAAAAAAAATACTGTCTCATTGCTCCATAAGACCTAAAACCACACCGAAACACCAACACTACTCGTAGTCAAAGTTTGTTTGTATTTGCAAATTGACGACGTAATTTGAAGTCTGATGGATTTATTTCTGGAATTATCTGAATTTTGTATGGCTGAAAATGAAGATCGTTGTGCACGGTGCTGCATTAAATGGTTGTGGGAGCGTGTGATTACTGTAAACAATGAATTGTTATTTTTGGACTCTTCTCTATTTTTATTTTTTCAATAGTTTTGACACAGGGTGTCTCGAAATATGTTAAGAAATTTAGAGACTATGTAGGAATGTTGATTTTGTATAATTTTTGTTTGTTTGAAAGTTACTAAGTAGGGATTTATAAAAATATCGTACTGATATAACAATTTATAATTTTATATGATTTCTTTCAATTTTAATTTGTCAAACATGTCAATTTTACACAAATATTTATCTAAATATAAACATAAATAACTGCATTAAAATCGGTAGATGTTTTAGCAACGACATCAAAAGGGACACTAAAGCATCGTTAATTTCACCGCTCATATTATATGGGTGCCGAGTCACAGCGGCGTTAAGGGCAACTACATAGCGGACGCGCTTGCTAGGCAACGGATTGAACTCGACCTTCTACAAGGAATGGGAGCTATAACCGAGTCCTTTGCTCCTCTCAAACAACTAACTTATGACAGGGATGAATGCGTAGCCTATAGTTGCGGTGTTCAAACACCATTAGCTGCACGATAAACAGGTAAATTTTTTCCCAGAGTAGACCTGCAGGGTTCCAAAAAACTTATTACCTCTAGTAGGCAGAATATGGTAAAGTTCATTGGTATAATCACTGGTTACTGGATCCTTGGATAGTACCCAAGTACTGATTGCAGGAGTTGTAAGGATGAGGATCAGGAGGAACCAGCGTTTCATCTACTTTGCACATAGCCAGCACTCCCCCATTATACGGCAAACTCATTTTGGAACGCACACATTTAAAAATCTCACCGACCTGGTTAATCATAAAATCACGCAAATACTTAGCTTCATTAGAAGCTCCAAATGATTCGAGTAGGGGAACGAGATTCTTTGGTATCACAACCGACGTATTTTGGTCTTAGTATGTTGTCCTGATGTTGTGTTTTGGTGACTGCAACCTAACCTAACATAAATGACCCAACAAGAAAATATAAATGATAGTAAATTTGAAAATTAACCTCAAATTGACACATCCGTTATGTATTAAAAGAAAGAAATAAAAACGGCAAATTTATTAATTATTTTACGCAATATTATGGGGCCAGGCCCAGCCTAGAACAATTTCCTAGTTACGCCAATGGGTAAGGTTGGAATTACTTCGGTCTGAAAGACTTAAGTATTATATTCATGAGCTAAAAGTGAAATTCTTACCCCTACTTTTAGGGGATTTTTCGACGTTTTAGGACCTACTGATTCTTTAAAAGCAAAAAAAAATGAATGTATGTCTGACGGCCGTTCGGCCGTCACAACCTACGAAATCTAGAAAACCGCTGGACGGATTTCAAAATTTTTTTCTTCTAAAAATAGGTTTACTCAATGAAAAGAGCCGAAAGGACGATGTCTTCGATAACTGCACCGGAAGTGTGTCAAAAAATCGTCAAGGGTGTCAAAACAAGGAAATATGCATATCTTTTGCTTAAAAAACGTTCATTTTAAGTGATTACGAGTGGGAACATTGAATTTGGAGAAATCTTAATGGTCGGAATTGGTATGTGAGACCAAAATCTAGATTATTGCACTATAAGTTTGTCAAAAAAATGTTGTCAAGTGTGTCAAAAGAAAGGTTTTTATTTATTTTTTTACCCAATTTTTTGGAAAAAAATTAAATTAATAATTTGTATGACATGAAAATATATTATTATTATAGAGAATTATGGCATTATAAGTTTGTCAAAAAATAATGTCAAGTGTGTAAAAAAATGATTTCATTGATTTTTTTAACCAATTTTTTGGAAAAAAAATGTAGCAGTTTTTATGACGTAAATGTAATTGAACATGAAATTGGACATGGAAATTTTTGAATTTGTTAAAGTTTTTGAAATATTTTTGGAATTTTGAAAAAAGTTTGAATTTGTGATTTTGTAATAATTTTTGCAAAATTTTTAGAATGTGGAAAAAGTTTTAATTTTTGATTTTGTAAGAATTTTTGCAATATTTTTTGGAATTTTGAAAAAAAAATAGAATTTTTGAATTTGTGAATTTTATATATATATTTTTAGAATTTTGAAAAAAGTTTCAATTTTTGATTAATAATTAATAATTTTTGGAATATTTTTAGAATTTTGTTGAATTTAAAATTTTTGATTTTATTATAATTTTTGGAATTTTGAAAAAAGTTTCAATTTTTGATATTGTTTTAATTTTTGGAATATTTTTATAATTTCGGAAAAAGTTTGAATTTTTGAATTTGTAAGAGTTTTTGGAATATTATTAGAATTAAGTATAAATTTTGCTTTCGTTGGGTGCGAATCAAAATATCTCATAATTTTATTAATAATAATTTTTTTTAATTGTTTTGATTATGCATTGACGTGTTATGAATAAGAGTAATCCAAAAAACCAAAAAACCAAAATATATTCAAAATTCTAATAAAAATTTTGTATTTGTTGATCATGTCTTGCTGTAAAATATGTGGCAGTAAAATAAATCGTGAGTGACTTAAAAATAAAATGTGTTAACTGTTCAAACTTTTATTATACTAACTGTGTAAATTTACAAAAAACCAGAAATCGAGTGTATTAAAAGGGAAAAAAATTTGAAACTGTTCTTCATGTGAAGTTGTTGAGGAAGTTGTTCCAAACAACGATCAATCGTCTATTAAAACCTCACATAGAATTACACTACAAACTCTATCATTACAAATTCTGGAGATTCAAAAATCTCTACATAACCATGTAAAACAATTTGGCGATAAATTTGCATAACTTGAGGAAAAATTTTCCGCAGTTGAGGCTCTGAATATTTGAAGCAGCAAAACATTCATTTAAAAAGGAAATTAAATCTTATGGAGTTAAAAGTAGATGAAATGGAGCAGGATGTAAGAAATAATTGGCTCGAAATTAATGGCGTTCCCGTAACTGCTGATGAATCTGTTTTGGAAATAGCTTGCAAAATTTTAAAAAACGGGACTAACTGCGAATTATCACCCTATAATGTTAGCAGTTGTAATCGTATGCAATCAATTAAACAAACAGCTATGCCACCACCTATAATAGTCAAGTTTACGAGGCAAATGGTAAAAGACAAGATAACGTTGAATAAGAAAACAAACATCCAAAACCTTTCTACGAAGCTCATAAACTCTACTTGTAGAAACCCAACACCAATTTATATTAATGGCTGTCTTACCTTCTCACGGAAACAATTATATTTGGAGGCACAAAAAATGCAAAAAATTAATTTCAAATTTTTATGGACAAGAAATGGGCAAATAATGATGAGGAAAACACATAAAAGTAATATTATTTTCATTCGAGGATCGAAAGATCTGGAGGAGTTAGTTTAAAGTTTATCTTTTTTCCAAAACTCACAAGTAAAAAAAAATTTTTTTTTTAAAATACTCGATGACAATAATATTATAATATCTTCTACGTCATCATCATCTTTTTCGTTAACCACTCCATCACTAAATGAAGGTCATCAACACATCGTAGAAAACAAGTTCAACATAATATATCAAAATATTAGAAGTATGCGCTCTTTTTTTGAGCGAAACATAGATTAGCTCAAGTGAAATAAATTCTTTTTGTTTAGATGAGTTTAATCTTGAAGTAAATTGTAATGACGATCACAGAGCGGGAGGTATTGAATAAACAGTTTCTGTACACAACAAAAAATTATAAAATATCATCGGCTGATTGTCTGTTGGTGAGTCTTGTTTTTAATAAGGTAACTTTTGATTTTTTGTGTGTTTATAGAATTCAGTCAATATCTGCTAATGTTTTTATTTCTGAGTTAATTAATATCATTGATTCTATTAAAAATAAAAACCTCTTTGTCTTAGGGGATATGAATATAGATATTCTTAAACAATCGCCTTTGATAGATGAGTATCTGCTGTCTCTATGTTCTCATGGTCTCAAATCGTTAGTTAATCAACCGACACGAATAACTGCAGTAAGTGAAACATGCATTGATCACGTATTTCTCAGAAAAATAGTTGGCAATACCTTTGAAGTACAGATTAAAAATTGTGATAGTCAAATTACTGACCACAATACAATATATATTGACATCGTTCTTGATTCGGATAAAAAATTTCATCCTGATTTTACAAAACAGTAATCTGAATTTAAAAAAATTGATTATGAGAAACTAAACGCTTTGTTATCAAATGAGAATTGGGATTTAATTTATGTTCAAAATAATGCCACCGTTGCGTACGATTATTTTCAGAGTACGAAATTAAAGTATTTTCACAGTAAGATTCAGGGATATTGAGGGGAATGTAAAAATGCAGTGGAGTATTGTGAGTGAAATTATAAAGAACAAGTCAACGCAGACGTTGGTTAAATCTATAAGAAGACCTTTAGATAATGTTCAAGAAACATGTGTTAAAGAGATAGCGAACGTTTTAAACAACTTTTTTTAAATGCTTGTATCACAGAAAATCCCGTACAAAATAGTGGCAGTAGATCCACATCTCTTATAAATGATATCTGCAACCAAACGATTTTTGTAAGCCCAGTTACGCCCAATGAACTAATGTCAGTTATATCATCTCTCAAGAACAAAAAATCAAAAGGAGATGATGGCATCAATAGTTTCGTGATCAAAAGAGTCTCTGAAAATATCGTAGAGGTGTTAACGTTTATGTTCAACTTGTCTTTTGAAACGGGTCAATTTCCAAACCAGTTAAAGAACGCTGTAGTAATTCCGTTGCATAAGAAGGAACCTAAAGATGAATGTAACAACTACAGACCCATATCTTTTTTAAATACTTTTTGTAAAATTTTAAAAAAAAGTTTCAAAACCAAATTAATGAATTTTTTTGATAAAATAAAGTTCCCTGATATTGCCAATTCGGTTTTAGATCCAAAAAATCCAAGAAGGATGCTCTTTTGTAATATATTCGCCCCATATATGAGGGATTAAACAGCGGCTTCAGAGTAGGTGTATTGTTAGCTGACATAATGAAGTCTTTTGATACTGTTGATCATACTGTACTGTTAACATAGGAATACGAGGGTTTGCATACGATTGGATTGCTTCTTACCTAAATGAAAGATCACAAAGAGTAAGACTAAATGGTGTTTTCAGCAGTGATGGCCAAACTCGTACTGGTGTACCGCAAGGCTCTGTTTTGAATCCTATATTGTTTTTAATTTATCTTAATTCTATATTTAAAATGAATTTCAAAGGAACATTAATAGCCTTCGTAGATGATATTGCTCTTATCTATGTAGGTCAATGAATGCAAGAAATTGAAGAAAATATTGAACATGATCTTAAACTATTTAGATTTTGGTTGGATGAGCATTATATGTGTTTAAGTGCAAAATCAAAAGTTATGTTTTTTGATATTACAAAAACTATAATGCCATCAAAACCGTTAGTTTACCATACTTTAAGTTGCACAAGTGGTGTTTGTAGTGATCTTTACATAAATATTGAGGTTGCTGATCGGTTTAAATATTTAGGTTTAACTTTGGATTCCAAATTAAATTGGAAATATCATATAGCTTCTGTGAAAATTGATCTTTTTAATGCAATCAGGAAAATTTATTTATTGAAAAATATATGTCCCAATTCTATTCTGAAAGCAATATATTTTGCCTTTGTACACTCCAAGTTGCAATATGGAATAACATGCTGGGGTGTTGTTTATGTATCAAATATAAAAGTACTTACAGCCGCCCAAAAACATGCTCTTAGAGCTATTTTTGGTTTTAAAAGGAACCAGTATGCTTACCCATTGTTTAAATTCATAAACACATTACCTTTAAGAAATCTATACGTATAACAGGTGTTGAATGAATTCTATAGACTGTAATGAAGCGTTGATTTGTGGACTAACGACGAAGTGGCATAGAAGGCCGCGTACCTAGCGAGATTACTTTTAGCCCCCGACTAGCTGAAGCCTATGGGGTCGAGAGAAAAAAAAGCTGCTCCTCCACAATTAACTGAATTTGTACGCGTTACATGAGATAAGAACAGATGTAAAAAAAAAATAAGTGAACTACACAGACTCTGGCGACGCCCGTGAACGAACGAACCACGATTACCACGTCCAACCCCCATATTTCAGCACTCATTCACACACTCTCGCATCTCATCCATTCATGCACACACACACACACACACTCATACCCCCACATGCACATACACATGCACACATCTAATCCCATACGCCCAATATACATGAGAAATATAATATAAATGAAAATTGTGGTAAAGCAAATAAAACAATATATAAATCTGTAATCAAAGAAAGATTGAAGCTTTAAAATTTAAAATAATACTATTCAAAGTTGGTCTACAATAGGTATATAGTCATTAATAAAAAGAAAACTTCATCATCATTCGATTCTTCAGCGATTTTGTTTTTGATCGAAATTCACCAAACCGGTTCCTTTTTAATTTCTGATAAAATACTAAAATTAAAATTTATTTGTTGAACCAACTCTCTCTAGTATTTACAAATCCAATGGTCCTTCATTTTTCGAATACGAAGTAAAAATCTCGAAGCATTATTATATTTGCTGATCTGCTTTAGACCAAGATACCATGGGTTACGATTATGAAGAGGCATAACTTCATGAAATCCACCATTAAACAAAATGAAGAAATTTGGTGATGAATAACAACAGCTCGTAGGACGAAAATTTTCATATTTATCTCGAAAGGTATTAAACGTAACGTTAGTTTATTTATTTGTCATACTATAGGCTGAGATTGGTATGAATAATTTCGATCCCGTGAAAGGTATTAATATTTTCTAGTGTAATAGTTTTTGCATTGAAAAACCGTGAATGATTTCTAAAGCTTTTTCTTTAGACAATATGGTTTCAAATTCAGCACCCATTATAGCAATAATAAAAATTACCATTAGTTGTAAGTAAATGAGTTTGGGTTAAATTTCAATGAATATTATCATTAATGGTGCTCTTAGGAACCTTGTAACCATTCGCTATTACTCTTGTTTTCCTTCATATTTTCCAACAATAAATTACTGATAATGAATGGCTAAATCACATAAGATAATGCACTAATTAAAATTAAAAAAAAATAAAATAAATCGAAATATTAATTACATATGCATTCACCCGCCCACATACACCCCATACATTCACACAAACATTCATAGTACAAACGCTCCCACATATATACATATTTAAAACGACTCACCCCATAGCTTGGCCAGGTCCCACTCCTGTTGTCCAATGTTAATCGCTCATCCTTATCCAGTTCACCGATTGGTGATCTCTGATATCAGTATCACGACGACGATGTAAAAATTATTGCAATCCAAACTTGTTGATGATCGGTGATATTTCTTTCCACCTTTTTTTGTATTACCGGAAATGTATCGTACTATTCAGCAGGAATGATGATGCCAATGTAATATCACAAAAACAAAGTGGTCGTGCCGGATACGTATTTATAATCGTAACATGCGGGTAAGTATTTCCCGTAAATTACACTCTAGCTTCCAATCCACTGATTCACTTCGTCCTGATATCAGTGTTACCCCAGTAATATCACAGAGATTTTGTGTCGATGAAGCTAGGATTTTAATAACACAACTATCTGGAACATGGCCAATCTCCCAATTTCAACAAGCAATTAAAATAAAGATGATTACGAGGTTTATTATGTAGCAGTTTTTGGTTAAATTCATTTTTCTTCACATTTATTTTTATATAACTTATGCCAACAACGAATTATACGTTATTATAGATTATGCTAACACAGAATTTTACGTATGTATTTTTATATGAGAGTGCAAAATTATTATTTATAGTTCTCTTTATCACAAATCGAGGGAACATACAATATCACAGTAATTTCACAGTCATGTTATTATAATTTATTATTTAAAATTATTACAGCCCAAGACTGGACAGTTTATTTAATTAAACGGATTCATTCTTTTCTGGAATTAATTCCTTTATTTTTAATTAATAAGATACATCACATGAAAACACTCGACGTCTAGCAGTCAAAACAAAACCACCAACAGCTGTGAACTGATTAGACATAAATTCGAAATAGGAGTTTACATGGGTAGTAAATTTCTTTCAGTGTTTTTTTATTTTTAATTAACCACAAATGCGGCACAGACACACAAATTTGTTTTAAATTTGAACTAATGATTGTAGCTCAATAAAAACTGAACTAACTGAACGCCAAGGACATTTTTACTCAATACAAATGCAATCAATATAATTTTATGTTTTTGTTAAACTTGCTCTAACACAGCACAAACATATAGATTCTTTTTTTATAAATTGAACTAAGATTTACATTAATAAAAAAAAATTTACCTAATTGATCTACTTGCACAAACAAAAAAATTTTTCACTTTTTTTCTAAAATTTTCACTATTTA
Organism: Diogma glabrata; assembly: GCA_963693315.1. Lineage (NCBI taxonomy): Eukaryota > Metazoa > Arthropoda > Insecta > Diptera > Cylindrotomidae > Diogma > Diogma glabrata. The sequence continues at coordinate 423,014,173 of OY856186.1, forward strand.
ATTATAATAAAATGCCACAAGGTATCAGAGACCGAAGCTATCTCTCGCGTTCTATTTATAATCAGCTAACGCTGTTTGCCAACAATAACGAATTGATAAGGTAGTTTCTTGGGGAATTTTATTTCCTTTTTGTTCATTATTTATACCCACTAATGAATTTACATAGCTAATTGGTATAAAAAAAATTGAAAAGAATTGAATGATAAACATTGATTATGATACGATTGTAAGAATTATACATGAAAATAGCGCGATTATGACTCAATGGTATTGTACAACTGTTTTATGACAATTATATAGCGATTAACGATTACAAATTGAATATAGGAAATTACATTGGGAAATAGCACACAACTATTTTATGGTAATTTTTTTAAACGGAAACCATTGTAGATGACGACTACGGATTGAGTACAAGAAACTATGTTTAAAGGAAAACCGAAAATAACCATTAAAACTTCTGTCAATGCAAATTTAATGCTTGTGGGAAAGCGGTTCGACTCTCAATCATGAAGTCTGAATCACACTTCATAACAAGACAGAGTGGTCACTTGAATACAATGCAATGTTTCTATAATCTTCGAAATAACTAAGTTTCTACTAATAGACCTAGAACTGAATATTTTAAACAGGCCTTCGTATTTAGTGCACCATTCTTATTTAAAAAGTTACCGGATACTATTAAACAAATTACTACATCAAGATCTTTCAAAATAGAATTAAAAATCTGGCTGATGCTTTTTTATAATGTTGATTTTTTATTTGAATGTTTAGCCTAAAATAAGATTAAATGTTTTTGTTTTTCTTTTATTTATTTTTTTTTCTAATGTAAAATAAAATGTCCGTTAAATTATCTTTACTATTTTGCATGAAATCGTATCTACACACAAAACAAGATGAAAGTTAGGCCATAAAAATTTAACGAATTAAATACTATCGCACCCAAATCCTAAAAAATTACCAAAAAAATAAACTTATAATTTATTATTATGTATTATTTATATTTAAATTGTTAAGTTAAGTTACTCGTTGCTCCAAGACATTTAATTTTTAAATCGGAGTGTCCTATGTTTTATTTTATTCTTTTTTTAGCTAAGGACTTATGTTTGTAATTACCACTATTAATAAATAAATGGATTAAATAAAAAAATAAAACAAAAAAAATAAAAAATTTAGAAAAAGTTTAAATATTTGATTTTATTACAATTTTTGAAATAATTTCGGGGATTTTGAAAAAATTTTGTGTTCTTGATTTTGTTATAATTTTTGGAATATTTTTAGAATTTTGAAAAAAGTTTCATTTTATTTAATTCTTACAATATTTTTGGAATTTTAAAAATATGAAATTGTGATTTTGTAATATTCTCTCGAAACACTAAATGTAGAGGTTTTTAAGTAGTTTGCTGATTGTATCATCTTTTCACTAAATTATGTCAATTTATGATCTGTTATAATTTTCCGGCAAAGTCCGGCAAAGTGTTAGTTTTGTAATATATTTCTAAACAGAAATGTACTAACAAAGAGTTATGTTTGATATACATCGCTGCCCAAAGCTAAAAACCATGTCCTCATAAAAGATTTTTGCAGAAAACTATATCAAAATCCTTAACCCAGACCGAAGTCTTGATATCTCAGAGCTCTTCCCCTTCATATTTTTATTATTATTATTGAGAATTATGGCATTATAAGTTTGTCAAAAAAATGTTGTCAAGTGTGTCAAAAGAAAGATTTTTATTTACTTTTTCACCCAATTTTTTGGATTAATAATTTGTATGACATGAAATTTTATTATTATTATAGAGAATTATGGCATTATAAGTTTGTTAAAAAATAATGTCAAGTGTGTCAAAAAATGACATCATTTATTTTTTTAGCCAATTTTTTGGAAAATAAGATGTAGCTGTTTTTATGACGTAAATGTAATTGAAAATAAAAATTGGACATGGAAATTTTTGAATTTGTTATATAGTTTTTGAAATATTTTTGGAATTTTGGAAAAAGTTTGTATTTTTGATTTTGTAATAATTTTTGCAATAGTTTTAGAATTTTGGAAATTTTAATTTTTGATTTTGTAAGAAATTTTAGAATATTTTTAGAATTTTGAAAAATTTTAAATTTTTGATTTTATTATAATTTTTGGAATTTTGAAAAAAGTTTGAATTTTTGATTTTGTAATAATTTTTGCAATATTTTTAGAATTTTGGAAAAGTTTGAAGTTTTAAGAATTTTTGGAATATTATTGGAATTTTGAAAAAAGTTTGATTTTATTTAATGTTTACTATATTTTTGGAATTTTGAAATAAATATGAATTTGTGATTTTGTAATATTTTCTCGGTACGCTAAATGGAGAGGTTTTTGAGTAGTTTGCTGGGTGTATCATCTTTTCACTAAATTATGTTAATCTATGATCTGTTATGATTTTCCGGCAAAGTATTGATGTTTCGTGATAGTTTTGTAATAAATTTCTAAACAGAGATAAAAAAATACTTGTACTTTAACAAAGAGTTATGTTTGATATACATCGCTGCCCAAAACTAAAAACCATGTCCTCATAAAAGTTGTTTGCCGAAAACTATATCAAAATCCTTGACCCAGACCGAAGTCTTGATATCTCAGAGCTGTGATTTCAGTCTCTCCATATTTTTCATATTGCGAAAATAACTTATAAAATGCTTGACCTACGACATAAGCGCCGTCTTTAAAAACATTTTTTTAATATTTAATTTTATAGTTTATTCAGTCAAATAAAGACAGTACATATATAAATTAAACTTAAATTAATCTGAATTATAATACTAAATAATATTACTACATGATTGTATTGATACTATATAATATTATTTATATATATATTATGAGGAATTCAAAGTTTTAAATTTAGTTAGAATTTTATTCTTGAATTGATCCCTACTCTGATACATTCATTAAGTGGTAGTCGTTAAGTCTGGTATTCGTTAAGTCTGATACATGCGTTAAGTAATTTTTAAGGAATACTGAAATGAAGCCTTTTCCTATGATACCCTACTTGAATCTATAAAAAAAATGTATTTTCTCAAAGGTCTCACATCGTAAGCCTGTAAACCAAACGAAAACAACTTTAGTTCTTTTTATATCTGTCATCTTATGTAGGCAGATTAGTTTTATACGCACCTCAAATTTCAGGTCCGTAGCATTTATAGTTTACGAGTTAATCGATATAATGTGAAAATCTCGTTTTACTCTCACCAATATAATAGTGTTCCGTATAAAAAACGGAACCCTAATAACGTAGGAGGTTTCTTAAATTAAACTATCATCCAACTATTAATCTTGGTGAGCATATTATTTTTTTTAAGTTTTTAGTTCGTCTCTGTTAAAGTGTGTTAATTAAAATTTTGTTTTATTTTTTTTGTATTTGAAAGTGCAATATTTTATTAATTTCTTCTTAGTCAAACAAAATTTAATATTGGATCTAATAGAATATCCTAAGGCGGATAACTGTTTATTTGATGCTTGTGTGGGCATGAATTGTTTTGAAGAAAATGAGAAAAAAATATAAATTTGTTTTTGAAATTCTTGAGTTTGTGAGATAAAAATTACTTAAAATTTTTATGTTACTTTTTGGAAGTAAAACGAAACAACTTGAATATTTGTTGTTATTGTAACTATTATGAGATTGTAACAATTATTTGTTTGGAATTTGAAAATATTGTTTATTGTTTTCCTTTTTTCTGTATAATTGGTAATCAACGGTTAAACATAGGGAAAGGGAGATATGTTCTTTAGAATTACTAAAGATTTGCTCAATACAACGGTAAATTCTCCAAAATTTTTTTATAAAATTAATTTGCTTTTCATTTTGATTTATTTATTTTGTTTGACATGGTGTTGGAATAATTAAGGTTTGTCGTTTACTAAAACGTTCGTTTGTGATAGGTTTTATTTTTTAATTTTTTTAAGTACAAACTCACCATCCATGATATAAAGAAAATGCTCTAAGCATAAGTTTCGAACATAGTTCGAGAACAATGAATATGCTATATAAAAAAAAATCAATAGATCCGCCTCAGATGGCGTTAAATTATCAAACATACAAATAAGTAACGATGAAATCAAAGTAGATAGAGGTCGGTTGTTCCATATATGCGTTTGGTATCTAAACATACAAAGCGCACATAAATATTGAATACTGTAACTCCGATGAATCGTTATAATGCATTTGTAAGTAAATAAAAGGCAGCAGCATGGTAGAGTGTGATAAATTTGTTTATTTTGCATACATAATCGTTATAGGTGGTAACCGGTGGATACCACCGATTTGCATAAGTTCGTCACAGCAATTTCAGAAAACTATCTTATTTCTCGTAAAAATGTTTTCAGAATATTTTTACATCTATATTTGGTTTTCACATTTATAATTGGTAAAATTTACCTAATTTTAAAGTTAATTGGCCTAAATTTAAATTCATCACCTTAACCTCTTTTTCTTAATTTCACTTTAATTCATTATTATTAAGATTATTTGATACCAATTTATTCATCAAATCTCATTTATCTTTTAACAGAAATCTTTTTCTAATTCCTTTACGAATACAACACAACGAAGAAAAGCTGTTTTTCTTTCATTACCATTCCATTGTTCGAAAAAAGTTAATTTTTTTTGTGGGTTTTCTGTGGGTTTCAAGTAATCCATTATGTCTATCAAAACGTTTTTCGTTCATGAAATTTGTGGTCATAATTTTTTTTGTTTGTTTAAATTATACTTCGGTTTTCCTTGTTTGTTTAGCAAGAAACTTTTTAGTTTATTTAAATATTTGCTTTTAATTTATTACTATTGGGAATTACATGCCGATTAGTATTTACAATTTATAAAAAGACTAAAAGTAATAAAAGGGTCAATTTTGAAGATTTTATACGATGATTTTAATGCTTAACAACTTAAGGAAGACCTTATGAAATTAAAGTGGTAATATTTATTACGGTGTAAAAGATTTGCATATATAAAGGTTAATAAGGGAATACAATTGTGTTATTTTTTAACAATCCCAAAACGTTTAAAACTACAATAGGCGTGTGAGGTTTAAAACAAACCGTATTAAAACTGCTGAAATTGTTAAAAAAAACTCGAATATATATAGGATTTTTTGGAAAACTGATTTCAGGCTGGTATCATTGCCTAACATATAGAGATCACACATTGAATAGCGTTTAAATAGAATGATTTGTCGTAACCAGTAGCTTTAATCTACAAAATTTTAAGGAATCGTTTATCAACATCTCAGAAAGGATGGTGCTGTGAGGTCTAGGTATCAAAAGGTATTTATGTATCGTTGTGATACATATTGTAATGACTATTCCACAATAATTTATTATAAAAAAAACTGAGATTTTGTTTAACACCGTTTTTGTGATTCTTTACAACTATACTTCAAAATACACACATAATAAAAACATTTACTATGTTCAAATTCTACTTCTTGTAACTTCTCGTAGAAATGAACTAACAGTTCTTAATAAAAGCCAGCCGACATTAGAAGACATAGTTCGCCCCAATACTTCTTATTTAATACTAAGAAAATACAGCATTTTGTTAGAACATTTAATATGTCAATATAGAAACTTAAATTTAATTCAAAAGTTCGGAATTTGATTTAAGTTTAGAAAATTATAATAAATATCTCACAGTAAAATACAATGTCGATAAAATACTATGTCGCTAAAAATATGGAGGAGCTGAAAGCTCACAGCTCTTAGATATCAAGACTTCGGTCTGGGTAAAGGATTTTGATATAGTTTTCAGCAAAAAACTTTCACGAGGACATGGTTTTTAGTTTTGGGCAGCGATATATATCAAACATAACTTTTTGTTAAAGTACAGGTATTTTTTATCTCTGTTTAAAAATTTATTACAAAACTAACACGAAACATCAATACGTTGCTGGAAAATTATAGTCAAAATTCTCAAAATATTGTTAAATTAAATAAAATCAAATTTTTCAAAATTCCAAAAATATTCCAAAAATTAGAATAAAATCAAATATTTAAATTTCTAAATTCCAATAATATTTCAAAAATTCTTAAAAATTCAAACTTTTTCCGAAATTCTAAAAATATTGCAAACATTATTACAAAATCAAAAATTGAACATTTTTTCAAAATTCCAAAAATTATAATAAAAACAAAAATTAAAAATTTTTCAAAATTCTAAAAATATTCCAAAAATTCTTACAAAATCAAAAATTAAAAATTTTGCCAAAATCCTAAAAATATTGCAAAAATTATTACAAAATCAAAAATACAAACTTTTTCAAAATTCCAAAAATATTTCAAAAACTATAACAAATTAAAAAGTTTCCATGTCCAATTTCATTTTAAATTACATTTACGTCATTAAAATAGCTACATTTTTTTTTCCAAAAAATTGGCTAAAAAAATAAATGAAATCATTTTTTGACACACTTGACATTATTTTTTGACAAACTTATAATGCCATAATTCTCTATAATAATAATAAAATTTCATTTCAAACAAACAATTTTATTTTTTTCCAAAAAATTCGGTAAAAAAATAAATAAAAATCTTTCTTTTGACACACTTGACAACATTTTTTTGACAAACTTATAATACAATAATCTAGTTTTTGATCTCACATACCAATCCCGACCATCAAGATTTCTCCAAATTTAATGTTCCTACTCGTAATCACTTAAAATTAACATTTTTTATGCCAAAAATATGAAAATTTTTTTATTTTTGACACACATAATGATTTTTTTGACACACTTCCGGTACAGTTATCGAACACAGCTTCCTTTCGGACCTGTCCCTTGTGTATGCCTATTTTTAGAAAAAAAAATTTTTGAAATCCCTCTATCGGTTTTCCCTGCAGCGTGGGTAATGACGAACGGCCGGCCGAGACAAACACACATTTGTTTTTGCTTTTTTAGAATCAGTAGGTCCTAAAACGTCGAGAAATGCCAAAAAAGTGGGGGTAAGAATTTCACTTTGAGCTCATGAATGTAATACTTAGGTCTTTCAGACCGAAGTAATTCTAATATATAACAAAAGTAGTGAATTTGTGTGAGTTAAGTAGTATTATGAGCAATTATTTCCAAGCTCGTAAGTTCTACGTTTTACAATTTGAATTCAAATTTTTAACCCATTTGAAACCCATAAACATCTTGTACTTTAAATGTGTAACTGAAACTCGCTTTTACGTTTTTTTACAACCATACTACTAATACTCACACACAAAATAAAAACCAAAACGTTCAAATCTTCATATCAAATTTGATAACAAATTTTTTCGTAGAAATGTACATACAGCTGTTAGAAGAAATCAACCGCCGCCACTATTATCATTAAACACTAATAAATAAAATTATTAGAAAACACCAGCCATCTCCACTATTCATATTATTAAAATTAAGAAAAAAGTCAACATCCGAATATGCTATTTTAATAAATAAATCCCACTCGGAATGGCACTACCATAAATGTAAAAAAGAACCTAAAAAGTCGACAATTTTTTTGACCAAAACTTGTTCAATTTAAAATCAACTAAACCACAATTATTGGTTGTTTTCACATCAAAGACCGAATGAATCACCATGACCATCTCGGGACGAGATTGTGTGAAGTAATGCAATTTACATACAGCAAATTTTGTTTTTTCTTTTGTTTTGGGTTATCCTCTATCTAAATAGCCAATAAAAATTTTGGTGTACGTATATGTGTGTGGGTGGGTGGGTGGTTGCTTGTGTGGGTGGGTGGGTGAATTTTCTGTATAGGATCTTTATGAATCTTTGGAAAATGATACAGGTTCACTTGTAAATGGTGGATCTGGACGCATTTCAAATTTCGACAAAATGGCGGGAGGTCTCCCGAACAGGTGAATAACTTCTAATACCGGCTTATAATCTTCTGGAAACTTGGTATATAAGGTTTTAGTACTGTTTTCAATATTTCTGCATACCAACTTCCGGTTCGTCATTTCCGGTTAAAAAGTTTATTTGCCAGGTGTTTATGCCTACTTTAGCCTACAATTACCGATCGATTGTCATGAAACTTTGGTAAAAGCTTTATGGAGTACATTGGATAAAGGGTTGGGGGTCCACCATACAACAGGTGTTTTTTTCCACTATGTTTCTTATGTTTGTTGGGAGCATGCAACATTCGTTCGTGAATGAATTTTGATGAAACTTTGGAAAAAAAAGCAAGGAACTGATTGATTTTTGAGCGATATTGAACAAAGTAGTGGGGGTCCTCCGAGCACCTGTTTTTTGAAAGCTCAATAACATCTGTACCTGATAATCGAATTGGATAAAACTAGGTACATAAGCATTTCGTACGGTTCACAACAGTTCTGCATCCCAGCTTCCGGTTTTTCACTTCCGGTAAAATATTTTTTTTTGTACTTTTTTGATGTTTTTTCTATGTTTTTGTGCACACTACAGCCTATAATAATGAAGTGATTACAATGAAACTTATGAAAAAGGTTCCAATTAGTGTGAGAAGATAGTTATCATCTTTTGGGACACATTGATCAAAGTGGCGGGAGGTCTACCATACAAATGTTGACTTTTCACACTTTGCTTTTCAAGTTTGTTGGGAGCATAAAAATTTGATTCACTAATCAATTTTAGTGACACTTTGAAAAAAGATGGGGACTTAAATGGCAAAGAACTGATTAGTTTTTGGAAAATATTGGGATAAGTGGTGGGGGGGGGGCCTCCCGAACACCTGTTTATTGTTTCAATGTTTGGTTTTTATTATGTGTGTATTTACCATTTTCCGAGATTATGCCTTAAAAATCGAAAAATCGTTATTTTTTCAAATTTTGGCGATTATGACCTTAAAGATCTAGTTTTTGAAAAAATTTTCTTAAGACTTTTTAAAGTAGACTAAATTTGCTACAATGATACTAAAATTGTCTCTGTAAACCCAATAGTTTCCGAGATTGAGCCTTTGAAAAGTTTTAGGTTTATAATTTTTTTAAATTTTCAATATTTTGCAATATTTTAGACGTCACTCGAAAATTCATTCATAACGACAGAATTGCAAAAAATTGCCAAGTTAAAAAAAATGATAAACTTTAAAAGGCTTAATCTCGGAAACTATTGGGTCTACAGAGACAGTTCTAGTATCATATTGTAGCAAATTTAGTCTACTTTAAAAACGTCCTAAAAAATATCAAGTGAAGCTTAGTAACAGTTTTGCGTGTAGGGATAATACAACTGTTTAATTTATTTTGTTTGTAGAAAAGTTGTTTGATCAGATGATGTATGGAGGAGGAAATTATTAATTTTATACGATGAAAGAGACAATAGAAAACGAAACAAAAAAAAACTGAAAAATCTGACTATATATTCTCGATCATTTTGATTATGTAAATTGGAATCAAATAGGGCAGTGTTATTGTGGCACAAGTAAATATGTATTTTTTAAAGAAATTGTTCATATTAAATAAATTTATTTTTAAAATTGATATTTTTATTCTTACAGTGTTAAGTTTTCCTTGCCATTTATTAAGTTTTGTGTGTTAAGAAGTTCAACCAGCAACAATTTTTAAAATTGAACAAATAATTCAAACCAATTTCAACATTTTTAATTTATTTTGAATAATATATTTTTGTATTTTCAAATATGAGAGTGTTTTTATTAGCAAACGGCTTTGAAGATAGCGAAGCCGTTGTTGTACCATTCCGGTGCTGAAAAAAATTTAAAACGATAATGGCTGAAAGAAATGCAACGGAAGAATGTTAATTGGATATCCGAAATTGTGTTCAAAAATGTGAAAATAACTCGTTTAACGTTCTTTGCATAAAAGTAAATGAGAAGTTGCATAAAAATAATATATTTAGCTTAATTTGTAAAGGCGCTAATAAACGATGCTACGAACACCTTCAAACGTTGGTCGCATGATGGTTTTTTGAATGAATTTCATTCAAATTTCATTCAAAAAACCATCATGCGTCCAACGTTGGAAGGTGTTCGTAGCATCGTGTAGAGCCGGCTTAAGTAAGCGCATACAAATTTAGCTCGTCGTCAATATTTGAACGTGATAGACTTATTTCAACGCGAATTTGATTTTATTCATCTTTGTTGTGATTAATAAAGTGTATTGCATTCTACAACGCGTCTATGGATGACGCTCCAGATCTGTTAGAAAAGTAATTTTTGGAATGCAATTTGTGACAGCCTACAACATTTGTTCCACAGGACTGGCTTTGGAAGAAGACAACTAATTAATGTAAGCCTTTTGATTTGATTTATATAATTTTTATTGATTTTATTTTTGGTCTGTTAAATTATTTTCGTCATGTTTTCAATACATATTTTTTTTATAAATTTTCTGATTTCAAGATATCCAAATTTAACTTACCAAATAAAATAAGAGATTTTTTTTATATGATCCGATTTCCAAACCAGATCTAAGTTAAAGAACTTCCAATATTGCTAAGTTAATAATGATATGATCTTCCAGATCTTCCAACACAGCAAATACGGTTTTTTAGTTTTAATATATGCAGAACTGGTTTGCACTACAAACGATAATACTTCAACAATATATAATAAGAATTCTTCTGTTCTTTATTTTAATATATGACATTTCTTGAATACAATTTCTCTTCTAATACTTCTACTATCTATCATAACATTTTATGCTCAATGTCTGAAAATAAAATACTTATGAATGATATACGTACCGTTGAGTTAAATTTATGTTAATATAAAAGAATTTATTAATAAAAAAATGGAAATACTTGTACAAGTCAAAAGAGGACATGATTTTATTTATGAAAGAAAATATTTTGCGCAATTTTTTTCTTAACTTTCATGTCTGACATTACAACATTTTCTTCCATATAGATTATGATTTTATTTTATATACTTCTTAAGTAACATAATTCAATATTTCCATTTTTTAAAATTAAAATTGGTAGACAAAAAAACTAAAGAGCTTCTGTTTTTTAATCAAACTCCCAAATGAGTGTCATTTAAGCAAAAAGAAAAGTGCTTTTAGTCTGAAAGAAAAATTAAATAAACTTTCTATTATATTGAATGTTTATTGATTGAGAATATGAAGGTTGAAAAACGGTTTTAAAGGTTAAAAAACATTGACATTGCAATACAACTAAAATCAATTTGTGATTTAAACTAAGGCAAATAGTAAGAAAGGAATGGCAAACTGTCCTAAAATTGTTTTTCATGATTCAACTGAAAAGAGTTCATTCTTACATACCAAACATTTTACATACCAATAAAAACGAATCCCTCCAAAAATTAGTCATAAGTTTTAAATACCAATTCATAGCCTAATTTTTAAAAGCTTTACTAATTTCATTGCTTTCTACTCTTTCCAGATTAACAGCTTAAAGAAACATACAAAACAGAAGAACACGAGTATATATATATATATATAACTCGTACAACAATGTAAAATGCAACAAAATCAAAGTGTAGCCATCATTTTATTTTAAATTTAAATAAAATAAAAATTTGATAACTAAAAAAAATTAAAAAAGTTTTAAGTTAAGAAAAACAAATTCAATAAAAATGTGATGGTGACGCCCAGTGGTTTATACATTTCGGGTATTTTTTTTCTATATATTCTGTGTTGTTGTTCTTGATTGCTCGAAATTTAATTTTTATTTTATCTTTTTAGAATTTGGTGAAAAAATAGGGAAACTGTTATTGTAATTTTCGTTTTCTTGGTTAATTGAGATTGAATTTTTGTGCGATCTGTAAAGTGTTTATTTTGTGTTATTTTTTTCTTCTCCAAAAAATTGTTTTTTCAATCGTTTAATTAATTAAATTGAGTGGATTTAATTGTGAGTGTTATTTTTAAATTAGGAATATTGGATAAGGATATTAAAAAAGAAATTGATTTAGGAATAAACAATTTGTAGAACGTAATTTTTATGGTAAGTCTGGTTTTATTGTTTTACAACTTTTATTTTTTTTTTCTAATTTAAATATCATTATAAAAGTTGTTTTACTTTTGATGTTATTTTCAAAGTTTTTATAAAAAAGAAAAGCTCGTGCGCAATTTGACAAAGCTTTTTAATTTGATTTTTATATTAATTTTATATACATTAATGTAAATAAAAGAGATGGAGGAATTTAAGAAGAGAAACACGTGCCGGATAATTCGATTGCAAATGTTTCAGAACATAAAGTGTGTATAATGGTTATAAATATAAGAGTTTGTTTGAATTATATATGATCACTGTTTTCTTAATAATGGGAAATTGTTTGGAGTTGGAAGTATTTAAATTATTTTAGTTGATTATCGTTTAGATCAGTGGTTCTTAACCTTTTCAGTTACCGCACCCTTAACATTTTCAAACGATATTCTAGCACCCCTTTCCCAAAAATGCAATACTTTATAAATGACAAAAAAAACTACTACGCCTAAGATATTTTTTTATTTAGGTCCATAACATATTTTAAGAAAATCGGTATCTAGCTCTTTGTGTCCTAATTTCACTGAAAACCTCAATTGCTATATACCCCAGACAAATCCAACAGGCGAAAATATTTTGCGTTTGCTTGACTTGAAAAAAACATCCGAAAATATGTAATTAACTCGAGACAAGGAGTATTGACTTGTATTATTATATTTATTGATTATGACACGACAGTCTTTGCAGATTCGAATATCACCACTTTAGGAACTGTAACAATTGGACTGGCCAATTTGATAGTTTTAACTTTATTCTCCTAACATGCACTCGAATGGATTTTTTTTATTGATTTATTTTAATCAAGTCAATTTGATGTTGCGTGCGAACTTTATTTTATTTTACTTGCCGCCAACCAAAAATGGAAAAGAATTATCCATTGAACTAAATTAGAATTTTGTGTTCGTTTTTCGAATTGATTAATAAATTAATTAGATAATCGTATGGGTGGCGTGCATATGATTAAGTTTTAGCAAGGTTCGCAGATGGATCATGTCATGAACCGTGTGATCAAGTGATCGTGTGATCGTTTATGTTTTGTAGAGATTAATTATTTAGACTTTAATATATTAACCCCTACACGTTCTTTTGCATAGCGGTAGTATTTCATATTACCAACTTTGTTGTAAAACATCAAGCCAATGCCTTCCAATTAATGGTCGAATGGTATTAAATGCTCTGATAATTATGTGTTCCAATACATAACATTGCTCTCCATATTTTACAGTGACCTTGATTTTTCCCAAAAAAATTATTGCTCGTCCTTCAACAGAAAATAAATTATTAAAACAACATATATATTTTATATATAAAAACTGAGTACGAAAACTGAGTACGTCTCTTCACCAATAACTTACACTTGTTTCGTAAAACAATTGCATGAAATTGGCATTAAAAGTGCATAATATCAAATCTCTACAAACAAAATTGTGCATAATACGTGACAGGATTATGATGTGCATCCTACCGTGCACATCTCGCAAAACAACTTAGCACATATATGCACACACATTTCAAACGATGTATTACGAAAAGTAAAAAAATATTATATTTTTTTTAATAGTTTTTGTTTGCTTTGTTTCATGTCGGCTTACTGATATTTCAATTTTCTTTTTTTGTAATATTAAGGAAATTATTTGTGTTATGTCACTTTTGACCAGGGGTTTCAAGTTAAAAACTCTGGCAGGTTTCAGTATTTGGTGGTCTCCCCATAAGAAATAAATTTTAGGTAGGCTGTCGAATTTAACAGCCTGTCGAATTGAGTGACTCCAGGGCTAAGTCGTCCAATCTGAAAGTATTGGTCAAAGAACGTGTAGTGAAGCGCTCTTCGTTGACCAACAACGAAGTGGCATAGCAGGCCGCGCACCTAGATGAGATTTATTAAGCCCCAAGCCAGCTGTAGTCCTTGGGGACGAGAAAGAAATCCTGCTGCTCCAGCACAAATACTGATAGTGTACGCGAATCTCATGAACGAAAACGGATTAAATGAAAAAAAAAACTAATTGAAATGAGTTGACTCTGGCGACCCCCGTATACGAACAAACCGTGATCACCCCGTCCAACACCACCTGCACTCTCATATTCACACGCTCTCGTACTTCATCCACTCATGCATACACACACACACATACATACATACTCCCACGTAGCCCCACGTACATACTCCCAGTTTAATTGTAAGCAAATCGATAATTTTTCAATAGATCTGCATCCTTTTCTGAAATCTAAATTTCAATATTTTTATTATTCACCAGATTTCCAAAAAAAAAATTGTTTAACCTCTAAAGAAAACCTCTTTCGAAGTTGCTGTGGTTACACAGAATAGCCTGGCTGCTATTAGGACCAGCATCCAAAACTTCATGATGTGACGTCTAGCCCGTTAAATATGCAGCCACGGACTTGATTTCAGAATTTCAGAATTAGTTAAACCAGTATGTGTTTTTATAAGCCAATCAGTTGAACCACCTTGTACACTATCTCAAGACGTATTGTGTGGATATAGAGCGATTCGATTATCTAAACAAATCGCCACTGTTCGTTCTTTCCGTGCGGTTGATGTAACTCGTTGAAAATATGGGTGTAAGACATGAAATAATTAAATCAGTAGGTTTTTTCTACTGCTTCTAGCATAGCCAACTCAGCTAAATCATTGTTAAGGAATACCATCTGTACTAATCTTGGGGTGTAAGATCCGATCGATAATCTAACCTTATCCCATTGTTGGGCTAATTTTTCATCAGCAACTTCATCAAATACTGAAACCACATCTGAGGGTTGGACTCCTGACATCATGGTATATTCGTTTTGATAAAAGAAAAATGGCGTGAGCTTACAGTTTTAAATTTGAGTTAGTAATCGCTAGTTAAATATAGAACTAAATATTGAACTTTATAACTTTACTATCAAAATGATCACTGGCTATACTAAAAAAAAAGAAAACAACAATCGAAACTTTTAATTACAGGCTCATTCACCCCCACATAAGCACCCCATGCATACACGCACACGTAAATACACTCACGCCCACATTCATAGCTACATACATACTCATTTATATATATAATTAAAGAGACTCACCCCATAGTACTGTCTAATTCCGCTCCATGTCCTTTTTCTCGTCTAGCGCTTCATGGCTGGACAATAAACATCATAACTGGATGAGATTCTCACCGCCGCACCACAATTTCAATTCTTCCTGGTGTTGTATATGGTTGCTGTTGATACCAGACGTCCACAAACAAAATTAATCCGGAAATCACGATAATCTTCAATTCACCACCCAATAAAGGTTGGTTTAAATATCATTCGCCGTTTGGTGAAACAAAAGTATCACAAACTGCTCCGATTATTGTTCAGTTATGCTCAAACCGTAACGTTACTTCCACCAAACAATTCCACTCGTCAATCCTAGCTGCATTAAATAATTAACCTCAATCTTGATGCTTCGCTCACGATGACTGGCTAGATCACACAACAAAAAAAAATCACCTTCACACCAACAATAAATTTTTCTCAACAAGCCATTTTGTCCAACAATATATATTTAAGTTTAATGGATAATTGTACAATCAATTAGCTTAATTCTAAAATGTTTACTGTGATCTACCTGCTCATCATTGCTTAGAACAATATTTGTTTAATTATTTGAACTCCGGGCGAGACAATTGGCTGATCTAAAGAAAAGATAGGGAGAAAGGGATTTGACACTTCCATGGGGTGAGTACCATACGAATTTTTGTTGTTGTTTGTTTGTGTGCGGATGGGTGCGAGTGTGTATGTGTGCGGGCATGAGCGTTAGTGAGTCTTGGATGTATGTCTACGTATGTGTGTTTGTTTATGAGTGTATGAAGGGCGAGAGCGTGTGAGTTGTGTTAAAATAAAGGGGTTGGACGTGGTGATTGTGGTTCTTTCACATAAGGAGGTCGCCTGAGTCTACTCATTTCACTCGTTTTTTTTTCTTCTCTGATATCTGACCGTATCATGTGACACGCGCACAATTCTGGTATTTGTGCTGGAGCAGCAGGTATATATATTGTTCGTCCCCACTTACTGACGCTAGTTTGGGGCTTAAAAAACTCGCTAGGTGCGCGGCCTGCTATGCAACTTTGTTGATTATATCAATGAAGAGCGCTTCATTACACTGGTAAACGTGATACGATATCTGTAAAACGTGGTAGTGAACGAATATTTCTCCAAAAACGGTTACTGCTATGCACGTTAAAAGAAGCATACGTTGAGTTTAAGAGCAAGTTTCCAGAATTAAATGTAGGATTTTCAAAATGTGCCTGATGAATGCGTAAAAATTAGTGCGTAAAATTAGATGCCGATACCAAATGGTTTTAAACAATGATACTTACTCATGTTTAAAAAAAAATTATTTTAACTATTAAAACACTTTGAAGCTTCTTTGCTAACACAACACAAATATTTTTTTAACAAGATTGACAAATGAATTTAGTAATGATGCTATACACTCAAAATATCTCTATAGACTATTATTTTCATTACTGCGCGTAACAAAGTACGGTACTTGATTTATCCATGCCTTTGAAATTAATTTCGGACAGGTATTGTTCGCGTAAAGTAAAATTCCTGTAAAGAGAAGGTAATTTAAATTGGATGATAATAATTTGAAAAATATAAAATGACTTATCCTATCCTTTGCCTTATTTTCCGGAGCGTTGAAATTGTCCAAACGTTGCTCACATTCCTAAAAAAAAAGTAAAGGTCAAAACATTAGTGATGGTAGTTCATTTGAAAATAATAATATAAACTAATTCAAAATAATGTTTAATCAATTTGAATCAAATCACATTTAACGTCATTTGATTCAAGTTAATATTTATGAAATTAATTTGAAGTAATGTTCAATAATTTGGATCAAAATAATATTTAATTCAAGTTAATATTTATGAAATTAATTTGAAATAATGTTTATTCAATTTAAATCAAAATAATATTTAATTCAAAGTAATTTTAAGAAATTAATTCAAAATGACATTTGATATTATTTAAATCAAAATAATATTTAATTCAAAGTAATTTTAAGTCATCAAATCAAAATAATATTTAATTCAAAGTAATTTTAAGAAATTAATTCAAAATGACATTTGATATTATTTAAATCAAAATAATATTTAATTCAAAGTAATTTTAAGTCATCAAATCAAAATAATATTTAATTCAAAGTAATTTTAAGTGATCAAATCAAAATAGTATTTAATTCAAAATAATATTTATGTCATTTAATTCAAAATATCTAATTAAGCCACTCACTTGAAAATGTTATTATTATTGTTTACTTCAGCGATATGTCAATTTGACAACAATATGTTCCACTCAGTATTGAATATTTACTTGGCTGCATTCAGTAGCTTTTTTAGTATTTAACTTATTGAGAGTGGAATGTATTGTTGTTGGGTTGTCTTCACTGACAAATTAATGGTATATAAGAGAGACATTTTTGAGGCTAGCTCTCTTGCTTCACATATATTTTATTGTGTTCAGTTGTTGTTCGTGATTGTTCCACGTAATGATTTTTTGCTTGTCATTAAAATTAAAATTAAAATTAAATTAAAAAAGTTTATTAAATGTAAATATTTGAGTGTCGGAAAATATATATATATATACTCAGTGAGTGATGAGATGCTGTGTTTTCCTTCTTGTGGTGATAATGCTGTGGTGCTGTTATTTGCCGGTCGTCAATACCAAAGGATAAGTATAGTTTTGATGAATATTGTAACCATATGGTTTTTTTGAATCCACCATTGTTGGAAATGTTTGCTTTAAATCTTCGTCATTACTGATATACATTTTAGTTCCGGAGTTATTTTATATTCATCCCTATTATCGTCGTAATTGCTGATTATTGATATTCAACATTATTATTGAGATACAGTTCCGGAGTTATTTTGTATTCATGCTTATTATCGTCGTAATTGCTGATTATTTATATTCAACATTATTATTGAGACACAGTTCCGGAGTTATTTTGTATTCATGCTTATTATCGTCGTAATTGCTGATTATTGATATTCAACATTATTATTGAGACACAGTTCCGGAGTTATTTTGTATTCATGCTTATTACCGTCGTAATTGCTGATTATTGATATTCAACATTATTATTGAGATACAGTTCCGGAGTTATTTTATATTCATGCTTATTATCGTCGTAATTGCTGATTATTTATACTCAACGTTATTATTGAGATACAGTTCCGGAGTTATTTTGTATTCATCTTTATTATCGTCGTGCTTGCTGATTATTTATACTCAACATTATTATTGAGATACAGTTCCGGAGTTATTTTATATTCATGCTTATTATCGTCGTAATTGCTGATTATTTATACTCAACGTTATTATTGAGATACAGTTCCGGAATTATTTTATATTCATCCTTATTATCGTCGTAATTGCTGATGAATTTATGCACATCATTATTTGTTGAGTTCCTGAGTCAAGTTGTTCCCATACATCTGCATTTCAACGTTTTCATCATCGTCAGAGTTACTGAGTAACGAAAATACAGTCCACTGTCTCCAGGTATAAATGGATGAAAAGATAAATTATGTAAAAAGCATTCACACCCTCAAATACTTAATTTGTATCCTTGAAATAGTTAAATGGTCATTAAATTATTATAAAACAAGAATTCCGGTGGGTTCAGTTAAATAGATGATTCACTGCATTAGTTAAAAAAAATTGAAAAAAAAAACGGAAATGAAAATATTGTAAAAATTTTATTTTTAAAATGAGAAATTATGTACCTAGGAAACTTTCGTTTTAGATTACGAACTAATTAAACATTTTTTTTCTGGAAGAAAAAAATGGTAAAAGTGAGGGTACCCCCAACAGCGCCATCTTCGAATTTTTTTTAAGTTTAATACACTTTTAAAAAACTATTAAAAAATTTTAAGTATTTTTTTTTATAAGTCCTATCAATTACCTTTCCAATGAGCTATAAATGACTTAAATCTTACTTGAGTAGTCTCAACTGCCTTGATTCTGTACAGCGTAGAGCTATTAAACTCATTGGTAACCCAAGTCTTACTAACGGTCTTGATTCCTTGCAGCACAGAAGAAATGTTGCTGATTTGACTATATTTTATAAATATATTATGGATGAACGAGCTTCTGAAGAGATCAAATCGATTTTACCTAAATTAGCAAACCTTTCGCGTCACACCAGAGCAAACGTAGCAGCGCATCCCTTTACAGTTCAAATAATTAGGTGTAGAACTGTAGCCTTCCAATGTGACTTTTTCAACAGAGTCTCTCATCTTTGGAATGCCTTACCTTCCTGGGTTTTCCCTGATGAATTTAATCCTCAAGGCTTTAAAGTTAACGTTCATAAATTTCTCAGAGAATCTTAATTTGCATTCCATTCTTATCCCTAGTTGGCATGGTATCTTCAGATATTCAGAGACGTTAATTTATAATTTATTATAATTAACACTAAACATGCCTAACTTTGAATAAAAAAAAAAAAAAAAAAAAAATCGGTTTAGTCAATCATTAGCAATCGATATTCAAAGATACTCATGTTTCGCAAACCCATAAAACTTTGCCGCCACCCTGTGTCATCCCTAGAGCGAAATTTAATTTTTTGAAAGAAATGGCATTTTTATTTTGTCATTGGCTATCTGTAGATTTGTCATTGGCTATCTGACTAGAGTACACTAATTATAATATTTTTACTACTTAGGTTAATTATGGTAATTACAAACACAATCGATATAAATAACATATGGAAACACTCATCTGAGGAATGTGTCTTTTCGCTTTGTTTTTTTTTATATTTTTGTTAAATATAAGATTCATTCATTTAATATATATACAAATAATCGCAAATTTCATAAGTGATAAACTAATTTTAATTAAACTAAAAGGATTCTTTTTGTTTGATTAACACGATTTTGATCAGCCTTCTGGCAATACACACAAACATGCAATTAATTTTTATTTTATTTGGTGGTGGTTTTTAACATAATCTCCATGGGAGATATTTGTGATCTTTTTGTTTGTTTTCGATAATTAAATTCCAAAGGAACAATTTTAAAAATCGTTTGATCTCACCTATTTATTTTGGCTTTCCGTTGTTTTTATTTTATTTTCTCCAATCCATAATCACAGCAAAAAAGATCGCCACCCAGCAAGAAGACGTCAAAACAAAAAAACAAAACAGATGTTACTGTTTGGACAAATAGTCGAAACAAGAGAGCGAAGCCATCTCGCGGCATTTATTTATAGCATTCTTAACGCCGTTAGTAAACAATAACATAACGATAGAGACGATGAGTTTGTTTCGTGGGCATTTTCTTTCGTTAAATTTTTGTACCCATTAAAGAACTTGCACAACTAACTAGTAGTAGTAAAATTGGAAAAGAATTTAAAAAAAATGTTGATTACGTAATGATTGTAAGAAATTATATAAGGAAATAGCGCGATTCCGAATTAATGAGATTGCACAACCGTTTTATGATAATTTTGAACAGAAATTATTGCGATAGACGATTAAGATCTGAATATAAGAAATTAGGTTTGAAAAGTGCGAAAACAACTACGAAAGCTTTTTGTTAATGTAAATTTAATATGTGTGGGAAGGCAGGGCGAGTCCAAATTACGAAGATTCATTAATAACTTAGTTACAAACGTTGGTAAATTTGTGGTTTTTATTTGGTGTAATGGTTGCTACCGACTTGTTAGATTTTTGAATTCAGCATTGCAAACACTATCCAAACCAATTGCAGACACTAGCATGGATCTATAATGGCTTGCAATCGAGCGTTCCGCTTCTTTTGACAACTTAAAGCATTTAGTTTTGTTTGAATCGAGGTATGACATGAAGTTTAAGGTTATTCAGACAACTGTACCGTTACAAAGTCAAACTTAGTTATAACATCTAGAATCACTAAGCCTACTGAGTGAAGCTTAATTTATACAAAACACAGGTTGGAATGGTGGTGCTGTACTTGTTACAAACGTGTTTCGTAACGAAAACTAACAAAACCCGTTTATTTGTGTTAAAGCGTAGTGGATATAAAATATATTTTACTCAATTTTATCAAGCCTGAGGCAAATTGTACTATCGAATTCAACAACATCTTGACTTTTGTTTGAGCATATTGGAGACTCCGGCCCAAAATTCAGTGTTATTAAAACAAATTACGTCAGTATTAAAATGAACACTGTAAATTCCTGATAGTAGAATCACTATCAGGAACATTAGTGGAACTGCGAGCCCTGAGATTTTTAATTTCCGACTAGCTTTAGTCTGTGAATTCGAATACATTTTTTCTCAGCACAGTTCAAATGTTGAATTGCACGCAAAAGTTTCACAAAAAAGCGGATTCAAATGAAGAACGAACTGCAACTCTGACAACTCCAAAACACACATTACTTCAACTACAATAACAACATTAAAAATTAAAATGTTTCACTCGTCACATTATTGCCCGTTCATCCAACTCTACATGCTTTCGTAATTGAGCTTGTCATAATGAATAAACTATAAATGTATGCAATATAACACTCAATCGCTGCGCCAATAGTCGCGGCAACTGTTGCATATGAATACATAATATTCTAATACAATAATCAAAAGTTGCGCCAATGGTCCCAGTGATTATTGAATATGAATACTACTACGATACAATAATCAAAGTTGCACCAATAGTTCCGACAATTGTGGATCAATAATAAAAACAATGAATCGTTGCGCCTAAATTGAATATGATTATTGAATGACGTAGCTAATTAATTATTGTTGCACCAAGCTGCATATTGTAAAAGGCGATAGTTGAATATATTACCCAGATAAAATATATGTTGCACTATTTTGCTGTTTTAAATTTACTGTCGATTTTTTCCATCATATTAAATTAAACGATTGATCAAATGAAATTCTTCATTAAAACTGCATCAGTTCTTTTCCAATTTATCATTCAATAAATAATTACACAAAATAAATAACGTCAAAAATAATCTACAGTTATAATGAAAAGTATTAGAGCAAAAAAATTTATACCTTTCCTTACTAGTCACTATTACCAAAAAGTTATTTTCTTTTATCTATTAAATTTAAAATAGTTTATCACATTAGACCATTTGGCTTCGTTTTTATATGAACAGTAAAAATGGCGTGCATCAACCAAAATATGCAAAAATTATTAACCTAATTATCTTAGGTATTCAATTATACAACAGCAAATGTGTATAAAGATACCACACCATTTGAAAAAATCATCTAAGATACTAGGAAAAACTTATTATTTCAACTTCACAACGAGTAATGTTTTTGATTTATCATGAAAAAAAATTAAAACACGTGGTCTTGTCATCAATTTGATTAAAAAATACTTGAATTAATTCAAAAAAAACACACAATAGAACAATATATCGCGTTCAATTGCGACATCATCAGTGCGTATTATCAAGATATAAAACCCACAGTGAGGTCTACCAAATACGACCTTCACACAGATGTAACCTTATTGATTAAATTAAAACCCACCGTTATTTGTGTCGCTGCCACACAGTATACAAAGTGAATGCCACCTTTATTCGAGCTGCGACCATATAACTGCCTTTTGGTTTATGGACTCACAGTCATTCCTGCTGGCTCGGTAATATCATTCCAATTTAAAGCAACGTTTATTCGATCTGCCACCTACCTGCCTTCTGTGGTGTGGAAATACAAACGTTCATACAGGTACAACCTCATCACAGTTTTACCTTGAAATACCGCCACCTGCGTCGACACTTCATTAAAACCACAGTCATCCGTGCTGCGGATTCATTACCGATTTGTGCTACAACCGATAATATTTCGTGGTTATACATCTAGATCTATTTATATACCACCTTATTTTTGCAAAACCATCCAGCTGTATTTTGGGACTTATACATCTCAGCGAGCACCATCATGAGAGGCTAGAGTCAGGATAAGGGAGAGGAGTGGATCTGGACTAACCATGGGGTGAGCCAACTTTGAATTTTGTTTTATTTTTATGTATGAATGGATATGGATGTGTATGTCTCTGTGTGTGAGTGCATGTATGTATAGATATGAGTAATTGTAGGTACGTATGTGAGGGTGAACGAACCTATAATTAAAGCCTTGATTATTGTTCTTTTCCGTAATTAAATCTGCAGGTTGCAAAATTAGCGTTGTAGGAACAGACACATAATATTTATATTTTTTTTTTCATTTAAATTTCAATTAGAGCATAATTTTATGTGGGTTAGTTATATCTTAGCCATAAGTTATTGCTGGAAAATATGAATGAAAACAAAAATAATAGCTAATGATTACAAGGTCCCTAATAGTACCAACAATGATAGTATTCTTTGAATTTAACTCAAAATCATTTAATTACGACTAATGATAATTTTTATTATTGATATAGTGGGTGCTGAGTTCGGAAACCATAATTTTTGAAGGTAAAGTTTTAAGAATTATTCACGATTTCCCAATTCAACAATTATTACACAAGAAGACAGTAATAAATTTCACCGGTCCGAAATTATTCATACCAATCTCATCATATAGTATTACAAATAAACAAACTACAGTTAATGTTTATACTTTTCAAGATGAATATGAAAATTTTCGTAATAAGAGCTGTCGTTATTCACCACCAAATTTCATCATTTCGTTTATTTGTGGATTTCATTAAGCTACGTCTTCGAATGATCGTAACCCCTGGTATCTTGGTCTGAAACAGATCTGGAAACGGAATAATATTCCGATGTTTTCTTTCCGTATACGACCAATGAAGGAAAATTAGATTTGGAAATACTAGAGAGAGTGGGGTCAACAAAATAATTTTGGTTTTGGTATTTTATCAGAAACTAACAAGGATCCGTATAGTGATTTTCGACCAATAAAAAGAATTTGTGGAAAGAATGGATGATGAAAGAATTTTTTTTATTAATGGCTTTATAACTATTGTAATCCTACGTTGAATCGAATTAGTTTAAAGTTTATAGCCTCAACCTTTCTTTGAATACAGATTTATATAGTGATTTATTTTTTTTCAGCGATTTTCATTTATGTTATATTTCACTTGCAAATTGGGTGTATGAATGTACGTACGCGCGTGCGTGTGTGAGTGGGCGTATGTGTGTGTGTGGGTGGGTGTGTGAGAGTGTAGGAAGTGCGAGCGTGTGTGGTTGTACTAAACTATGGGGCTGGACGGGGTGATCGTGGTTCTTTCAGCTACGTGGGTCGCCAGAGTTTACCTTTTTCACTTGCTTTTTTGATCAATCCGTTCTTGCCAAAATATACGCGTACAACACTGTTATTTGTGATGAAGCAGCAGGATTTCTTTCTCCACCCTATACTGAAGCTAGCTTGGAGCTAAATAAATCTCATTCAGGTGCGCGACCTGCTATGCCACTTCGTTGCTATGCCGCGAAGAAGCGCTTCACTACAACATCCTTCATGTGACAAAGACAGTGGTTGTCAAATTACGTCTGCCATTTTACTTTTCAATCCTGTTTCTTTTATTTAAATTATACATATTTCTTTCAATAATCCAAAAGTATTTTAATATTTTGGTAAATATTGGTCATATTGGCTAAAACTCAACGAAAGACAACAAAAAAAATGACAGAAAAAGAACCACTGAATTTATTATTTCGCATGGAAAGGAAGGAAAGAAAAGAAAATCCAAAATATTCTTCCATCGTGTGCGCAGCATAATCGACAAACAACAACTGCCGAGATATCCCATCCATTTGTTGCACAAATACCTTGTTGTAGAACTGTGTCCTTTCAGAACGACTATTTTAATAGAGCGGCGAAATTGTGGAACACAATGCCTTCCTCTGTATTTCCCGATGAATTTTCCCCTCAGGAATTTAAAGAAAATGTCCATCATCATATAAAACAATTAGTATAGTTATCCCTATATCCCCATTCCTTCCATTTTCCCCATCTCCTTCCTTTATAGTTTACATGGTATCTTCGGATATTCAAAGAGTTTAAACAATGAATATTTCATATTTAGTGTGCTAAACATGTCTAACTAATTAATAAAAAAAAAATGGGTGAAACGTACGATAAGAATTATATCAAATGCGTAGAATCGGTAAATACCCTGATGAAATTGCTGTTGAAAACTCTGTTTTTCTTTTGTCGTCAGCTTTCATTTTGTACGATTTACCTGTTTTACTTTTTCAATTTTATGATATCTTGAAAACTCATTTTACTGCATCATCAAAAAACCTTTAGGAAATAATAAATGAAAAACAAACTATACAAGAAAGGAAAGCATAAACTTTTCACTACGTCATCCAAAATAGTATTTACGCTATATAAACCGAAACACACTCATGGACATTCGTAGGATTGGGATAAGTTTTTTAAGCAAGCCATTTTAATTTTTACTATACTTACTGTTTATCTGAATTTCGCAAACCACATCCAAAATGAAAAATTAAAGTTTATCTCCTCATAAATGTATCAATAAAAATTATACGCTAACAACTAACAATACAGTTAACGTTTTGTTTTGTATTTGGTAATTGATATTTGAAATATTGATTTTTCAAAAAATAAGTTTGAAACAATACGTTTTACAATAAAATTTTGAAAGATATCCTACGTTTGCTCTGTGGTTGTTCTTGTGGAAACATAAACTTGGTTGATGACGGATGATTTAATGATTTCTTTGGAATAATATAATTTCTCGATTAAATTTCCAGGTCACTAAACTTTTTGTCGAAAAATTAAAACATTTTGTATTAATATTACATCTGTTATGGAGAAGTCGTGTTTTTATTTAAAATCGTTAAGTTCATATCAGATTCATTTTCATTGTGCAAAAATATAGGAATAGTTACAGTTGTAAAATATGAAGGGGCTGAAATCTTTATTCATTTATTTATTTATATTGTAACAAATATCGCATAGTTATGTGGAGTTCTTTCAGACAAAAAAAAGTGATGTACATCAAAAAAAATTGATGTAAATCAATTGGTCGTGTTCTTTCAGACCAAATTTTTGATGTTTTTTCTGATGTGCATCAACTTTATGAAATTGAGATTTTTTGATAAATTCGTCTTCCAGCAAAAACTAATACAAACAAAAACGTATAAAAACAATAACAAACTTGACGCCATTTTTTGAATTTACTATTTGTGGATAGTTTTTTGTGATTATTAGGTGAATTTTATAAAATTAAACATAAATTCTGCGTAAAGTGAATAAATATTTTATGTTTACACAATTATTTTAATGTAAATTTAAATCGAAAATATTTTGTTTTGTTACCTATACAACAATAATGAAAATCATGTGGTTTGTCCGTTCTTTCAGACAAGTTAAAAATTGATGTACATCAAAAACCTGAAAGAACTCCACATTAGTCTTTAATTTATGTTGTTTTCGTTTTTAATATTTTGACAAAAAAAAAACAATCGAATAATTTGAACGGCATACTAAATCATAAAATTTCTTTAATGTATAATTTGTAGAAAAAAAGATCCAATATTTACAAACCCTAACACTTAAAGCGCGACAGTCGAATCAAACAGCAATCCACAGTCTCTATAACAAATTCCAAAATTTCCATGTCCAATTTCATGTTCAATTACATTTCATGTCATACAAATAATTAAATTTTTTTTTCCAAAAAACTGGCTAAAAAAATAAATGAAAATAATATTTTGGACACACTTGACAATATTTTTTTAACAAACTTATAATGCCATAATTCTCAATAATGATAATAAGATTTCATGTCATACAAATAATTAATTTTATTTTTTTCCAAACAATTGGATAAAATAATAAATAAAAATCTTTCTTTTGACACACTTCACTTCTAATAATCTAGTTTTTGATCTCACATAAAAATCCAGACCATCAAGATCTCTCCACGTTGTTTGTCACTTAAAATGAACGTTTTTTAAGCAAAAATATGCATATTTCCTTGTTTTGACACACTTGACGATTTTTGTGACACCCTTCCGTTACAGCTATCGAACACATCGTTCTTTCGGCTCTTACAATTGAGTATACCTATTTTTAGAAACAAAAATTTTTAAAATCCCTTCAGCCGTTTTCTAGATTTCGTCGGTTGTGACGGTCGGCAGGCCGGCCGGCCGGCAGACAGATACACAATTTTTTTTCTTTTTTAGAATCAGTGGGTCCTAAAACGTCGGGAAATGCCAAAAAAAGTGAGAGCAA
The DNA here is from genome assembly GCA_963693315.1 of Diogma glabrata. NCBI lineage: Eukaryota > Metazoa > Arthropoda > Insecta > Diptera > Cylindrotomidae > Diogma > Diogma glabrata. The sequence goes on from OY856186.1 coordinate 423,041,321, forward strand.
GAATTTCACTTTTGACTACTATGTTCGCTTGAAAATTATTTTCTTTTTTGTTTTCGGTTTTAATTTTGAAAGTCGAGCGAGTAGTTTTAATGTTTATGAGATGTAAGACTATAGTTCTTCCGACACAGAAAAATTCTGACTCAATTTTAATGTAAATCAAAACCTATATTTTATATTTTGAGAAAATTTATTTTTTACTGAGCACTTAAGAGAAATTATTAAATACTGCCTTTAAAGTAACATTAAAGGTGAGATTTGGACCATTTCGCGGGAATTGCTGTCATTTAACTGCCTTTAAGGTTCGTTTACAGTTTTGGGTTGGAAATGAAGTAATGAAAATCCGAATAAACTCGTAAAAACTAAACAAAAGTTAGCTAGAAGTAGCCTAAACAGTTTAGAGAATGATGAATATGTAATCGTGATAGTTAAATAAATCTTCCAATGGCATCGATCTCCGTACTGGCTTTAAAACAAATCATTTTGAACGTAAGATTTTGTTATATAAGGTAAGTGTTACGTGCAAGAGTTTTCTTATGTAATTAAATTGTATCATTAAAAAAAATATAATTTTACTTTGTTTTAGGTAATAATCTGAGAATTGCAAATGACAAGTAACTGTCAGTTCAATTTTAATGAACAGCAACAATGGCAGTGTATATATAATTTACATTAATTAATAAAGCTTTCAACTTTTTGAAATATTTCAACATCTGTAGTTTATTGTAACAATATTTGAAAACAAAATAAGCTAAGTGCATGCATTTTATGTATTGAAACAAATATTTTGTTTTTATTGATTTTTCTGGTTTATCTGAAAAAATCTAGAATTGAGACTGACGTTTTAATATTCAATATAATACAACAAAAACTTTACAAAATATAAAAGTTAGTTAACTGAAAATTCTGGTAACAGTTTTTACTATTTTTCTTTTAAGAAAAATTTTGTGGTTATATCCTTATTGGACATTAAAATTTTTTTTAATTTTATTCGATTTAGCTAGATTAGGTAATGTAAGGTAAATCGAGAATGGTCGTTCTTAATAGGACGAGCGATTTAATGAAATTTTACTTATCATGGACTATCCATTACCAAGCAGTATCCATTTCCTTGACGTTCAGCACAATGCACTTCAACGGATAATTTAAGCTGCGTACACCTACAAATTTGACTTTGTTTTGAATCAACCTGGGATAGGAAATTGCATACATATTCTCCGTTACACCGAAATGCTTTGTACTCACACGATAGAGATGTTGAACTGATCAGTCCTATCGTCAATAGATGATAGACAGTACCGGGCTACCGTGGAATAACTGTATTGGTACGAATGTGCCTGACAAAGATATCGATTAGAAATAGGTGACTGCAAATTTCTATATAATAAATTGGTTGTAGTCCCTTAAAAATACAGAATGAAGTAATTCCTTAGACATACAGCATGAATGTATGATTTACAATCCGATTTAGAAACTGAGGTTTAATTGAGCCTCTTGAAAAGTCTTGTTTTAATTTCTCAAGTGTTTTCAAACGAAAAGAGGGCAGGCTATCAGACCTGAGGTCCATGAGTGCCACATTTGGTATAAACATTACCTAAGCTTCGGAATTCTTTATAGAAATGTGACGTAATACAATGATGCTTCTGAAAATAACTACCAGCCATGACATGATCAGGCATATCATCAGAACCCGCAAACCTAAAGGACTTACAGATTTCAACAGCCCGCATAATTTAACCTGTACTAATGATGATTGGCAAAGAACTGGCTATGCCTGGAAGCCTGGTCCAACCGATTTAAATTGTATAAGATTTCTAAGGACGCACAGGATCTTGGTCATCCAGTCGTTGGAGATAACTATACGGGATAGTGGGTCTTGTTTTTAAGACAGTGTCACAAGATCAGTGAATGCGCCACTAGTTAGATTGTTGGAAACCCCATTTTAGTTTAGTTTCTGCAAATTTTTGAAACAAGTTTACTGTTTACCTTTTAAAATACTTCTTCAAATCTGGATGCGTCAGAGGAGGACTCCTGTACTCATTACAAGAATTGTTTTTCATTTTTCTCAACTCGTATATGTGAGGATTAAGAACACTTATAGAATTGACAGCACAATACGCCCCTCTTTTCTTTGAATTCCTAATGAGCTGTTTTTAATTTCTGTGGATTTCCATAGAGCTTCTCTGTTCGCCATAGTAGCGGATATGATTTGCTCTGCTGTTTGCTGACATAGCCTAAAAGCATTTCTATTGAAACAAATAGTCAACACGTTTTCTAGTTTATTGTGTACATTAACGAGTGCTTGGGACAGCAAAAGTAAACGAGCGGCTTTTTGAGCAACCTGATGCCCAATTTAAACTGCAGATCCCGATAATAAGACACGAATGCGCTTCAAACCAGAACTCAGGTTAATACTTTATTTGACATAACGTCAGAGATAAATGTGCTATTCAATTCTTGATCTCTGTTAAATATTAAAAGGTGGGTTTATTACCTACATTGCATAGACAAATCTGTGCTAAAAATAAAGTTTATGCTAAGATGAAACCCACTTCGTACTTTGATGTCATTGCTTCTCCAGATCATATGATGTGCATTTTCATAACATTCTGGAATGACTCCGACTTTCCTCTTTTATGTATTCGTTACCAGATCACATATCATATCAAAGATGAATCAAACACCACCAGACACCCTCAAACGGTTAGTAGTAGGAAATACGTCAGAAGTTCTCGTTGTAAATCTCCATGCCTATCACTATCGTGTCTCAATCGTTAGTTTTGGAAGGAGAAAATGAAAATTTTTGAAAAATGTTTAGTTTTACAACTTACAACACGGAACAACCTATCAAATCGAAAAAAATATTGTATAGTTTTGAGTCTTGATTACATGAACTTAGTTGCCGGCGAACAATTCTTGCTGGATCAAGACAACAAATACCTCATCTTTTGCTGATTTAAACAGAAAAGCAGCAGTTACTTCCTTATAGTGGTGAGTTTGACTTGAAATAATTTTAACTTGTTTAGTTTCCACTTCCATAAACGTTACATCTGAGTAATCTGCCCTAATTGGAAGTAGAAAGTTCTGGATTGTTTTATTTTACAATTTTCAGGAATTTTTTTATCATTTAATGGCAGTTTGAGTTTTGCAGAGATCCAAGCAAGAGTTCTTAGTCAACTTGATATAATTCCTACATCAACCACTTTTAGTTTGGCATCGTTCAAAATCTATTTAGGAAGAATGATTGCCTTCCTATACAGTTACAGAGATTGGAAAGCAGCATATGCTATTAATTTGACAACAACAACCACTATTTCTGCAAGCCAACCAGAATCGACCAGTGATTCTCGCTCTTAGAAAGGTGACCTGTGGTTAATATCGTTACCGTCTGCCTTTAGTTTTCATTCAAGCATGATACTGCCATCATTCTACATTCTATTTATAAGAACCACAACAAGCTTTTCCTTCATAACACCACTAAAAGGCCTTGCTGTAACAAGGAATCATTTGAATTTTGGGAGCGCCTTTCAGAAGTCAGCCTGTGACCTCTGTCTTTTGGAAATAGTATGCAATAGTGTGCAAGTATGATTGTATGGTCTAGATGTTGTAATTTTTGTAGTGTAGTTGAAGATAATCTCAATCTTGACCCTTTCATACAGCAAACGGAATAGCTCCGTTCGTTTTTGAACTCCGGTTGAAGTTGAACAACTCCGGTCTAAGTTGAACGTTTCTCACTTGCAGTGCTACCTAATTAGACTTAACGGCCAGATTCTTGTTTACTACATTCTTGAATTTGTAAAAGAACCGAACTGTCTTTTATTTGCATTTGGTTTCTGTTATATAGAATTTTATTCCACTAAGAGACAAGGTACTATAGTCGGATATCGTATGGTATCTAGTCATTTTGATCTTCACATTAATCGCATTGATTCATTGACCACGTTGATCCACATTGACCTTCCTAACACATTTATCATAATTCGTACCAAATCATCTAAGAGAGTACACGTTAAATTAAACGGTGGTAATTAATGTTCGAAATAAAAATAGCCCAGATTTAACTAGTAACGGATAACTAGTTGGATAGAATTATTTTTCTGAAGGTTTTCGATATTTGAGACACATAATCAGATTCAGGGACTGATACGGCACCACATCCTATGCTAGATAGACAATAGCTTTACTTCTTCTAACGTAGCGAACTAGAGTAAAATTAACCTGTTCATATTTGAGTTGTGAGTTTTAGCTGTGAAACTTTTCCAAAATTCCAAAAATATTCCAAAAATGATTACAAAATCAAAAATTAAAACTTTTTTCAAAATTCCATAAATATTACAAAAAATATAACAAAATCAAAAATTCAAGCTTATTTTTCAACTGTTCATGTTATTCAGAAGTCGTGGAATCTGGAATCATACAAAAATTACTGTTTTTGTTAAAACAACTGCAACAACTTTTATTTTTGCGAGGCGACCCTGTATTCATAGCCGGACATGTAGACTGCTAGGTCCTCTATGTCATCCTCATATTCAAGAGCTGAACACATTTTTGAAAAAAGCCAACAGCCTGGCATGATCTGCTTTGCAGAAATGTTCTATCCATATATAGTTTGATCCTAACATGACGCTTTGGAGCCCTGAGAGAGCCAAACATTATCCCACAATGTGAGGGACTGTTTCATCCTCTTCAAGACAAAAGCGGCAAGCGATCATTTTCTATTCAAAGCCGTACCATATGTTTGTTCACATGATGGTGATCTGTTAGTAGTCCCACCATTAGTCTGCCGTCTGTCCAAGTCAGCTTTAACAGAAACTTGGTGGTTTGCTGGATCAACTCTGGAGTGAACATCTTGGAGACCTTGCAGCCTTCTATGCTTCTTCATTGAGAGTTACTGGACCGAAAGAGAACTTCTTCGACTAGCGATCTTATCCTACCTTTCGATATACCAATTGCTAGTTCAGGGCCTATGAGCCTTTCTGTGGAGCTCTTTGCTAAATCATTAGCTTTTTCGTTCCCGAGATTCCTACTATGCCCTGGTGTCCATATCAGTGATATGATGTAGTGTAGTGAAGCGCTTCTTCATTGATGATACAATGAAGTGACATAGCAGGCCGCGCACCTAGCGAGATATATATGTAGCCCCAAGCTAGCTTCAGCCTATGGAGTCGAGTAAGAAATCCTGCTGCTCCATCACAAATAACAATGTTGTACGCGTATATCTTTGCAAGGACGGATTAAACAAAAGAGCGAATTGGTATACGCAGACTCTGGCGACCCCCTTATACGAAAAGAACCGCGATCACCCCGTACAACCCCACAATTTTCAGCACACAGTCACACGCTCTCACACCTCATACACTGGTACACACGCACATGTTAGCACACACACACACACTTTTACATTCCCCATAAACTCACGCATACAAACACATATACATATATGCACCCCAACACCCATACCGACATCCAGGCCCATACTTCTACACATCCAAGCACATTTATCTATGTATATATACATATAAAAGTACTCACCCCATGATTTACGCGTATCCCGCTCCTCCTTCCTTCCTGCAGCCTAGCCCTCCTTTACTGGAGTATCCCCCTTAATAGCGCCACAAATATAATTGCTGAACAGGACTGGGCAATGAGCGTTGATACAAAAGCTGATAAGCCAATAATGATTAATAATGCTTCCCAATGCCGTGCCAAGGCATACAGTCGATGTTGTTGAGTAAGAACTGATGAGATGGATATGGTTAACTTAGTTTCCAAAATGAAGTGCCAGATATACAGGCAATGCTGTTAAGCAGTAACTGATAAGATCAATATGCTCAACTAAGTTTCCACAATGCGGTGCCAAATGTATAGACGATGTTGTTAAGTAATAACTGATGAGACAAATACGGTTAAATGTGTTTCTAACAGGCAGTGCCAGATGTACAGGCAATGCTGTTAAGCAGTAACTGATAAGATAAATATATTCAACTATGTTTCCATAATGCGGTGCCAAAGCATACAGGCGATGTTGTAAGAATCAATCGATGGGATACGGAGACTTGTAAATAACAATCAGAATTAATGCTGGTTATTATACTGATCAATCGGCATATAACTCCCACGGAAATATATGAAATTAGTTGTACATCAATTGTTTCTTTTCCTTTGTTTTTTTATTAACACAATTTTTATTAACACCTACGTAGTTTATATACTTAGACAAATTAATTCTAATCTTTAATTAAAATAACTATCATTTCTCTCTAAGGATATAATTTCTAGAAAAAAAATTTAATTGCACCATATAACTGTTCCGTTTACCACCAAATAAGATACAGCTCGGTTTCTATTATTTTTCTACAGTTAGATTGCTTATGCGTTTGCTGTAGTTAACAAATAATTTTTTTTTCTTTCAATTGTTTCTGTTTTTATTTTATTTTATTTTAATTATTTTTTTTTTTTAATTTAACTACACATTATTGTAATTTAAAATATGATTGTTCTAATCATCAAACTTAGATTGTAACTCATAATGGTATGAAATGAATTTTAATATAGCAACAATAAACAAAAAACACTAAATTATCCTAATTGGATTTAATTACACAAAAAGAACAATAAGCTTATACAACTGTCTTTGACATTTGTGAACTCAAAAATCAAAGTTTCAGTCCCTAATCACTCACAACCTTTTTAGTTTTCCTTAAAAAAAAATTGCCAGCGCATCCATAAAAGTTTTGTGTCCACTCTCACTTAAGATGCCAACGAACCAAAGAAAAACATGCATGACCTCAATCCAAAAATAAAACGATGTATATCTAAACCACAGGTGTTAACAATTGAACCCCAAAGTGAGGGACGAGCAGCATTCGTTGTAATTCAGTTGATCTCATTTAATTAATCCAAGAAAAAAAGTTTACCGATTGTTTTGTTTTAATAAATCGTCTTCCGATTCATCTCCTTGTTTTTAAAATACATCTCATCTCAATTTCGAATAGTTAAAATTGTCTTAATTTCTTCTTTTCGTTTTGCATTTCTCGAGCGCCATTAACGAAGCCAACCAAGAAATTTACTTTATTTTATGGACATCACGCGAACAATTTCGATAACATATTCGTTTTCTTATTTACTTTCTTTGTTTATTTGATTTTTTTCTACTTAGTCTAAGGTAACTACGGATTAACTTCACTATTAAATTTTCCTATTAAATTATCCAAAATTTTTACTACTCACATCCAAAATTCTCCGGCTCGCCAATTTCAACAATCCTTACTGCCAACTCATCCACCAAGACGTCAGAATTTTTCCATTTTTAAACACACAATAATAATTAGCTAATTTTTCGAACCAGAAACAACAGATTGACAGTACAACAATATGATTCTAATAAGAGAATACGAGGGTGATGACAGGGTAGTGAAAATCCGAAATTCTACGTCCACGCCGTGCTACCTGGGTAACGCTAACAGAATTAGGTTGGTGTAGTTGAGAGGGGCAGAGTAAATACTGCTTATACTCAATGATTCTGCACCATGGCGAGTCATTGGCGCCATAAAACCAATGCAACTCAAGCGTCTGTTCTCCATGTTAGGGGCGGCTTGCAGCGGGCGTCTGACTTGGATCAAGCGGCTCGCTATATAAACGTGTAAAAAGGTTGTTTCTGGTGACCTTAAGATGCAGAACGAACCCATTCACGAAAATTTGGGTTGGGCGAAGGGCTAACACCCCATTTCCGTAAAAAATTATTGTCATGAATTCTGTACACAGGCCTCGGAATATCTCGGAATCATTATTGGAACGACCTCGGAAACTGTACCCGGACTACGATTTAAAAATGGGAACCTCGAACGTGCTAAGCCTTAGAAGACCAGGAGATCTCCTAAACCTCACACAACAAGTCGAGAGTCAACACACTAGATATAGTGGCATTACAAGAACTAAGATGGCCAGGTAGTGGAATCCATGAAACAGCGAAAGGATACACCCTTTATTATTGCGGTCATCAAAATGGAGGAGAATTTGGTGTTGGCTTTCTTATACACCGTCGCGTGAATCAGTATGTTATCGACTTCTGCCCAATTAATATGCGGTTATGCACACTGAGAATCCGCACGCAAAAACTCAATGTAACGATCGTCAATGTTCATGCACCTACTGAAGATAAAGCAGATGATATTAAAGACCTGTTCTTCCTAGAACTCGAGGAAGTCATCAATAAAATCCCGCGGCACGATATAAAAATCGTGGTAGGTGACTTTAATGCTCAAATCGGTAGGGTTGCAGAACTTAAAACACATATCGGCCCTAACAGCTTGCATCATACCAGCAACAATAACGGTTTTCGCGCAGCCGAGCTGGCTATGATGTATGATCTAGTAATTTCCAGCACTTTCTTCCCTCACAAGAGAATTCACAAGGCAACGTGGAAATCAAATGACGGAAGAACGGAAAATCAAATCGATCACGTCATGATTTCTAAGAGACACTCCACAAGTGTAACTGACGTTCGATCATACAGAGGTGCTGATATGGACACTGATCATATGCTTGTCATCTTTAAGTACAAGTGCAAATTATCATCTACATTTAATAGACAAGCAAAAAAGACCGTGCGCTGGAACGTCGATGCATTTAAACATCCGGAAACGCTGAACAGATATCAGGAAATAATAACACAAAACATAGAAGAGCATGACATCTCTTCTGAGATGCCATTTAACATACAAGAATAATGGCAAACGCTTCAATCAACCATTATAGCCGCAGCACAAACTACAATCGGAAAGCGGCCACCGAAATCACACAACGAATGGTTCGACGACGAGTGCCGCCAATCCGTTGAACATAAACAAAAACTGCGAGAAAAATGGTTAACAAGGAACACCCGAAGCTCCCAAGCTGATTATCTATGCGCCAGGAAAGCCTCAGCAAAACTTCTACGTAAAAAGAAACGCGAACACATGAAGAGCTGCATTGAAGACATCAACCAACATGCGGCCAGCGAAAATTCAAAAGAGTGCTTTGCCAATGCACGGAATCTGACAAAAGATTTCCACCCAAGATCTACAGCCATCAAAAATGAAAATAATGAACTTACAACAAGTGAACGTGATGTGCTGGCAGTGTGGCGATCCCACTTTCAAGACCTATTGAATAGGACGAATGAAGTTCATCTTATTCGAGCAATTGCTCCATCGACTGAGGAGATTTTTGTCCCTTACCCAGCAATAGAGGAAGTGGAAGCTGCAATTAAAAAACTGAAAAATGGCAAATCACCAGGTTTCGATGGAATTCCCGCAGAACTTTTGAAAAATGGAGGAGCAGCTCTGGTCTCACGTATATACGATCTGATTCTTGCAATCTGGGACCAAGAAGAACTACCTGCTGAATGGAAAACAGCTCTCATTGTTCCGCTACATAAGAAAGGTGACCATCTAAAGTGTGCGAATTATCGTGGCATCGCACTGTTGAACACTGCATATAAAATACTAGCTAATGTCGTACTTGCTCGACTCATCCCGTTCGCTGAATCTATCATCGGTGACTATCAGTGTGGTTTTCGTCCCAACTGCTCAACCACAGATCAATGTTTCACACTAAGGATGATTCTGGAAAAATGTTGGGAGTACAACATCAGCATTCACCAGCTCTACGTTGATTTCAGGCAAGCATATGATAGTTGATAAAAAACGCCAGAGAGAGAGAGAGGGTGATGACATCTCGCGGCATTTATTTATAGTAAAAAGAATGGTAGCATTATCTGGTAGCTTATTTAAAACCCACTAAAGAGTATGTTGAACTAACTTATATTAAAAAAATTGGAAAAGAATTATAAAAAAATATTGGTTACGAAACGATTGTAAGAAATTATGTATGGAAATAGCGCGATTACGAATTAATGATATTGCACAACTGTTTTATGATAATTTTAAACAGAAACTATTGCGATAGACGATTACGATCTGAATATTAGAAATTAGGGTTGAAAAGGTGAAAACAACTACGAAAGCTTTTGATAATGTAAATTCAGTGCGTGTGGGAAAGTAATGTGACTCGAAATTACGAGGAATGAATAACAGCTTCAGTACAGTAGACCTATAACATTCTTGCACTATTTTTGATTTAATAGTGCAGTTTCCCAGAGCTTTTAGAGGAGCCTGGCTATTAGTAAAAGTATTAATGATTTTGCCAGACCACTTAAGCTGTGTTGCTCATCTCGATGCTACATTTATGGCGAATACCTCAGCCTGAAAGACTGTGCAGTATTCGCCAAGTAGAAATTGCAGCCCTAGATTTTAATTACTGAAGGAAACCGCAGCTCCTGCACCATTTTCAGTGAGAGATCCATCTGTGTAGCTGTCCAACGTGTTGGCCGCCCTGTCCAATAGCAAATCATCTGAGGACCGGAACTCTATCGTTTTAAATTACAACTCTATACAGCTTTTGAAAGGCAGTTAAAGGTATTGTGTCATCAGTCGGCATGGGCAAATCTGACAGGTGTTCCAGGTTCCAGGTTCCAGGTTCCAGACCCTTCCATAGCGCTTGATGATTTTTCCAACAGCCCCTGGTGTTTTCCAGGAGTTCGAGCCTTTTTGTAGCTTTAAGCGCCTCCATTCCATTCTTACAAATATATGCAAGGGAGGAAGTCGTAATAAGACCTGCAGACTCGTTGTGGGCGTAGTCCTAAAAGCACTAGTGGTACATAATCAAGCAAGCCTTTGTACCGCCTCCAGATTTTTAATCGTATTACCAGCAAAAGTTTTTGAGACCAATGCAAGGAACCCATAGCTGACAAAAGGTCTGACAACTACTTCATACAACCCGTAGACCATGTTCTGAGTCATCCCCCATTCGCCACCAAAGCCCTCCTGCATTGCCACAGAAGTCGAGCTGCGTTTGCGCATTTAGTTTTAAAATGAACAGACCAATTGAGCCGCTTGTCGAGAGTAACACCATATTTAATTTCCTTCTGCTGGTAAACGCAACGAGCTGTGTCTTAAAAGCATTGATCGAGAGACCATTCGTCTGACACCAGCTGTTGGTAATGTCCAGGGCTTTCTGCATTTTTCTGCAGAGACGCCCCGTGTTGTCTCCTTTCAAAGGAATGCTAATATCATCGGCATAGCCGTATGTGTTTAGCCTTTTATCATTTAATTCAGTTAGGGGCTGGCCTAACATCATGTTCCAAAGCAGGGGTGATAGAACGCCGCCTTAAGGACATCTACGCTTCACGCCTACCTGGATTGTGGTGTTGCCCTTCTTGTGAATAAACACACATCAATCTTTCAGTGCCCGTCGTATCCACCTTAGGAGTTTTTTTCACACCAACGTTTCCGCTGCGTTAAGGAGTGACTCAAAAATGACTTTGTCAAAAGCCCCTTCTGTGTCAAGAAAAGGGCCAAGAGTGATAGCCTCTTCAGAGATTGTCTCTTCAATATCAGAGACCACTTCTGAAAGGATTATGTCCGTAGACTTTCCCGCTTGATAAGTGTGTTGCCTATTGCTTAGCGGGGTTTTCTTAAGACAGACGTTTCTGATGTAACGGTCGATCAACCTATCCAGAGACTTTAGAAAGTATGAGGAAAGACTGATCGGTCTGAAGTTTTTCGCTTCGCAATAGTTGATTTTCCCTGACTCAAAGGAGCCGATAGCCTGAGACAGAGCCTCGGGTGATACAACTCTTTTTGCCATGATTCAGTCCATTCGGTTTGGTTTTTTCCTATTTTCATCGGCTGTCCCCTGAGGAATCTCCCAAGTACACAGCCAGGAAAATGGTGTTGAAACAGTGCTGTATAAGCTTCTGCATTTGAAGAAATGTGATTTTCATTGGATAATTTAATATTAAATTATCCAATGAAACTCCAGTCTTACTAAAGGATCCTTTTTCAAGTCTCTCATTAGTGCAGCACCTTCTGTGATGGTCTCAATCAACTCACAGTACTTTTCTTAAGTTCTCTTCTTTGATTTGCGAATAAACCTTTTGAAACGTTTCCTTGCTTCACTTTTACAGAGTCCAATCAGCTTCATCACGAAATTTCAGTGCTCTGTTCAGAAGTTTCTTGGATCTTAGTCTGAGTTTATCAAAGTTTTTGTTCCACCAAACTGACTTGTGTGCACTTTATTGCCTCGTTTCGGGACACGAGCTCTCAAAAGTCCAGACTAAGAGATCATTGAACTGGTTAACGGCCTGTTCAATAGACCGGAATTTGGAAATGCTTCCCTAGCCCATTCCTCCTCTTCAATCACCCTGAACCACACCAGATCCGTTTGTCTTGGATTCCGATAGAAGCGATCCTTGGCTGGGATTGCCTTTACAAGAATGTCTATATATATATATATATATATATATATATATATATATATATATATATATATATATATATATATATATATATATATATATATATATATATATATATATATATATATATATATATATATATATATATATATATATATATATATATATATATATATATATATATATATATATATATATATATATATATATATATATATCTGTAATCGCTCATGGATATATTCGTAGACACTCTCCAGCTCCTGAAGTCTTCTAGAAGAAATCTGGAGCATAGAGTGATGCCTATTGTTTCTTTCCCATCGGGAGTTAACAAAAGTGTGCTCTTCTCCGGTATTTAGAATTTCCAAATTAGTAGTAACCAAGTACTCTAAGAGGGACTGACCTTTGCTGTTATTATTGATACTTACCCAGCTTACGTGATGTGAATTGCCGTCACAGTCAAATATGATATCTAGGTTTTTATGCTTGGCATAGTCAACCACACGCACCAATTCCTACATTGGCGGGGGACTAATGGAATCGTACGGAAGATAGGGAAAAACAATGAGTCTCCATCTTTTTCCGTAGCTGTTCCATAACCTGAGGATAACTCAGCCAGAAGATGCATTTCAAGACTTTGGTGTGATGCTATGCAGGTTCTGGTTTTGTCAGGACCCCCTTTATACAGAATGTCGCAGGCCTTCAATGAAATACTGCAGATTTATTTGTCGAAACTCAAGCTGCAACAAATTAATATTTTTCCACTGTTCCTATATGTTGGGAGCAGTTGAAACGATAGAATCATATTCCATGTCTAATTTAATGTTTAATTACATTTCATGTCGTACAAATAATTAATTTTATTTGAAAAATGTTTCTAATCGAAAATGTTTACCATTTTATTTTAAAATCGTCCAATTAAGTTAATCTATTTTTAAACGCCGAGAAATGCCAAAAAACTTTTGGATCGAGAATGTAATACTTAGGTGATTTAAACCGAAGTAAATATTAGAAAAATCCGTTTTTTTTCTAAAGGTTGTAAACACGTTTTTAATAATTTGCTTCCCAACCGTCATTTAACAAAACAATATTTATGTAACGAATGAACTATACTTTGCACCTGGAGCTCTCCGATTATTAGATATCTTAATCGCTAAAGTATTTTTGAATATAATTCCATGCATTTGTGTAACTTCATTCTGTAGCCTTTAATATATCATAATCCATTAAATACAACCTAATCTAACCTTCTGACGTTCCATTATTCAAACTGATAAAATCAGGAAAATAAAAAATCAATCAAAATAATACGAAGAACTTATATTGAGAAAATACTTCAATCAATCATTTATAATAAGAAGCTATCAATATCCATGAAATATATGCTGTTGGTTCCATCCCTATTATTGTTTAAGGAGCCCAAAACTCAATCAATAACATTTGATAGTTTAGCAAAATATATCTCGTATTCAATGTCATGAAATGTTGACATAAAAAACAAAATTCTTTGTTTAAATAAAGTGCAAAATGGTGATTGGATTGATTTTTTAATTTAATGCTTAACTTGTGATAATTACTTTTGTAATAAAAACGTTGAGATTTATTGATATAAATAATTACGTTAACTACTACAAAATAAATATTTAGAATAGTAATTGAATTTGTTTTACAAACGAAGCATAAAATTTGATTTTTATTACTGGTACAGTATTTTTGGCAGCGAAAGTTAATTAAATATATAATCAGTGTAGCACAAATTTTCTATTGAGGAGGAAATAAATTTTATGATTTGTGTTGTTTTATTGAACGATTTTAATAAATAAAATGCACAATCAACAATTGTTTGTTTGATTTGTTTAAAGTCTGGCAGCTCAGTCAGACAGTCTGTGTGGTTAATAAAAGAAAAATATTTTTGCAACAAACAAGAAATAATTATTTACCAGATTTTGAGATGTGGATATGTTAGTCACTGTTTTCTTTGGTTTGAGGAATTTTTAACAAATTTTAAGGACTAGGATATTCGCAACTGTAATATATTGTCTATTACAAATCATTGGTCTTAACTATTTCAACACATAAATCATATTCAGAAATATGTTGCCATTTTTCATAACAAAACAAAAAGAAGGATATCAAATAAATTTTTAAAAATGAAGCCTCAAAAAAGCCATAAAATCAACCACGAAAAGTTTAAAATATATATAACTTACGAACATTTCTTTTTCTTTCTTCAATTTTCATATAAATATAAATATTTACACGAAATTTGAAATAATAATGGAAATTTAAACCATGACTAACAATGTGTTATTGCATATGAAATGTTAATTACTGTAGATGTTGATGAATGTTTGTAGGAAAAGTTTTAATTAATTTTTGTAATTTATTTAGTTTTCCGAAAAAATAAACAATTTTCCATTAGATTTATGTGCATATATTCTGTGTTGTTTTAAAACGTACGACTTTTCACTAAAAAAAGAAATAGATACTATATCTATTTATCCAAGGGAATACTTTTAATGATACTCGAATGAACGGATTAAAACGTGGACTCTAGCCCAACAAAAGATCTCTAAGAACAAAGATAATTTATTTATGACGTTTCATTATGACTTTTATAACAAACAAAAATAATTTATTAATCTAACATGCAAATAAAACTAACAGTTAAAAAGATTATAAATAACAATAATGTTGATTGGAGTTGGTAACAAATTCCTTTTCAAAAATCACTTCTTCAGCCAAATTTAGTGCGTCATCCATATAGACGCTTCGTAGAATGCCATATACAATGTAAATCTTTGACGTGATTAAAAGTGAACAAAATCAAAAGTTGAACCAGCATGACGAGCACACATATAATATTCATGTCAATTGCAATTCATTTCTTAGCATATAGCCTTCCAAACTATATCTTGATGCCCCACTTATATTCGCTTAACTTACGTTTTAAGCTAAACACAGTACTTATATGAAACTTTTCATTCGTTTCCCTGCGAAGAACATTAAATCAGTTATTTTTACCTTGTTATCACATTTTCGGCCATCCATATATATATCCGTTGTATTTTTTTTCAGCCACTATTCGATTAATTTGATTTGTCACTATCTAACAGCACTAGTTAAAACTTTTTCCCTTTCTTTTATTCAATAAGGAAGCACAAAAACTTTGCTGATTTCAATAATTTAATTTTAATGTAATTTAATAATTTTTTTATAAACAAAGTTGACAAAACACATAATATAAAAACAAAACACTAGTGGCACTATACTACAGATAACTTTGTCTATTTAATTTCAATTTACAACTCAAAAATTTGAAGAATATTTCTTCTTTATATATTTTTAAAAATTAAATAAACATGAGGGAGTAGGGGAGTTGATTGCACATATCTTTAACTCGTCGTGCATATGATTGCATACAATACAACGAAACCAGTTTATAACAGATTGTTTCATTTTTTTCCAAAACGTTTTTCTTGTTTTTCTATCGGATAATATAACATAAACAAAAGTAAGAACCACCCGTTTATCAATTAAGAATACAAGCAAAAAGAACTGGAGATATTCATGTATTGCAACAATTCATTTCTTTCTCTATTTTATTATAATATGAAAGAGAGAAATTTAAACGTTAGCAATTCTTTTTGTTTCAATTTTTATAAAAACAAGGAAAATAAACAAAATTCGAAATAAATAGAATGCAAATATATAATCAAAAACTATTATAACCTTAATGCTTCGAGTGGGTCAAAGAAAAATCAGGTGTACCGATGACTATTAGTAGAAATATTAATGAAAAAATGCAATGTAGTCGTATTATAAAAAAAATGGAAAAGTGTGGTGGTTGAGTAGGAATTTAGTCTTTACTGTTAGTGAGCTGGGGCCGTTAGCTAAGCTGGGGCCGTTAACAAAGATCTAATTTCCTTGTCAATCCACCTCTGCAGAACTTAAGTTTGTTCTGGAGTTGATTGTAGATATATAAATATAAATGCTACATGTTAAATCTCACGTAACTTGGCGGGCGTAACAGTTTGCTTAATATTATTCAAGCTAAGCTAATAAATTTTAAAATTTACTACAGACTGATCGAGGAAATCAAAATACACGGGATTTCAAATTTGGTTTTTATGCCTTTATGCCTTTCCTCAGCCCAGTACAAATGCTGAATTGCACGAAAATAATTCACAAGAAGGCGGATTCAAATAAACAAAGAACAGAGACTCTGACGATCCCCAAATTACTACATTTCAAAAAATAATGAATAAACCATAAATTAATATAATAAAACAACCAAACATGGTGCCTGTGGTCCCGGCGACTGTTGAATGTGAATAATAACATCAATAAAGCAATGCAATATGATTATCGTTACCACCAATAATTCAATTTACTATAATGTTCGTTTCGCCAACGGTACGGAAATATCCCAATAAGTTGTTGTTGTTGTATACCTAATAATATTGATACTTATTTCTGGGTATACAACATAACAACATGGCGAGATAATGTATTATTTGTTTTAAAACGAAACCTGCACAACTTATGAGTGATTTACTTTCCGAGATAACAATTCCGTGTCGCTAGATTACTACTACTGAAGTTGATTTTTAACGTAACTTTTATGCTAATAAAACATGAATAATCCTTCTTGCTTCTCGTTTATTGCCGGCTTTAAGGATTAAGAAAAATGTGTAAGAATTTGAAAGCAAACCTGTGACCTAATGTGTATATAATCAAATAAGTTTACCTTAATTATTATAACATCCATTTAAATATGCATTTAAGATTGTCCAAATTTTAGTTCAAAATCTGAATCCATCCTTTAAGTTTTATGGGGCTAAAAATAGAAAACAAATTATTATATTATAATGAATTATATTATATACTTATCTTGATCCAAAATTAACATTGTTGACAATTAACAAGTGTCAAATCAATTAATTATAATAATTACCATTATTTGGCTGCAATCAGTTTTATTTGGGGATATTTTTGAATTTAGAACAAAAGATGTACTAAAATTATTATTAGGATATACTTATAAATTGTTTGCTTGTATTAAGGTATAAAATAAAAAATCTTTATTATATTAGTTAAAAATTTAGTATATGAGATGAATAATTTTGTATAAGATTCATTACACATTCTAGTTAACCCATGAACAATAAAAAGAATTCTAAAGTTTAAATAAAAGTTTATTCATTTTTATATTAAGTTTAAAAAGTTGTAGAATACAAATAAAATCAAGTGATAATTAATATTTGAGCAGGACTATCACCAAGACCTATTTGATATTTGAGCAGGACTATCACCTATCATCAAGAAAATAGCTAGAGGAGCTGAAGTTCTCAGCATTTTTCAAGCTTTCTCTACAAGCCATATTAACAAGAGATAGCTACCTGGGCAGAACAAAACATTGGTCCTTCGAGCCGAATTTATACTAACAACGATCAGCGAAACAACCCCGCAATTTCAACCTCAATACATCATGGCTATCGTACGGTCATCAAAGTGGATGCTGTAATGAAGCGCTGCTTCGTTGACCAACAACGAAGTGGCATAGCAGGTCGCGTACCTAGCGAGATTATTTTTAGCCCCAGATTAGCTGCAGCCTATGGGGTCGAGAGAAGAATACCTGCTGCTTCAGCACAAATAACTGAATTTGTACGCGTATCATGAGATAAGAACGGATGTAAGATAAAAAACAAAGTGAACTAAACAGACTCTGGCGACACCATATCAGAACAAACCGCGATCACCGCATCCATCCCCATATTTACTCACACACTCACACACTCTCGCACCTCATACGCTCACACACACAATCTCGCACCTCATATGCTCACACACAAACACGCTCTCGCACCTCATACACTCACATACCCACATACACACTCACGTCCATACACACATACTTCTAAATAAATACATATATATATATATATATGGCGGTACTCACCCCATATGGCGGGATCCCCCTCTCCCGGTTTTCCAACTAGGCGGTCCTTATTAGGCTTTTACATTTCATATGAAACTGTGATGGTAATGCCAAGTGACTGGGCGACAGCAGAACCAATTAACTAGGTTGTATCCAATTAAGCGTTGCTCCAGATAGTACCACGATTAGAAGGCCAAATTCAATATAAATATCAATTGTTCAGATCCAGAATTGTTATAAAATGCTATAGTTGCTGTTGAAAGAATATCCATAAACCAGTATACTTCCAACCAAATGATGTTCCCAATATCACGATGATTGATGAGCCAAGTTCAATAAGAAGCTTAATAAATTCAGCCTAGAACTGTTACGGCACGCTAGTACTGGTGTTGAAACAATATTCTTAAACCATTCAACCTCCAATCAAATGTTGCTTCAAAGATGGCAATGATTGTGAAGTCAAATTCAATAGTAATAACCATTAATCAAATCCAGAATTGATTGTTATAACCTGTTGATGTTGTCGTTCAAGCGATATTAATAACCCTTGATACATCCAATCAAATGATGCTCCAAATATTGCAATGAGTGTGAAGTCGAGATCGATAAATAACAGTAATAAATTTAATCCAGAATTTTTACCGAATGACAATCCGGTTGTGGTCGCTGTATACCAATAAGGTTGAATGGAAAAGTTGAAACACACAAAAAAAAAACAGCCAGATGAAGGTCTACAATGGTTAATCTCCTGCTTCGAATCAGCAGACTGACAACTGTAGTCTGTGATGTTGAATCTTGTCAAGCGGTTTGGACAAGAAAATAGTTTTAGGCTAGTTGAATGTACCCTCCATAAATCAATTAGATTTCATTTCCTATTACAATCACCGGATCGAGCAAAAAAAAAACAAAAACAAACAATGGAAGTCCATAACAAATCTATAACGGGCAACAGTTCTTGAATAAGCACTCACAATCTCAAATTGACACTCAATCGTTTTGCTAGTTTTTCTAATTGGTTTTCTTTATTTAACACATTATCATATATAGCCGATTTTGATTTATTTATTAAAAGTTTGTTTTATTTAAAATTACAACTACGACAAAAAAGAAATAATATGGCCGAATGACCCGACATACACAAAAAACAAGAATCAAAATTTTGCTATATATTTTTTTCTGCCTCAGCAATTCACACATTACATATAATATTTTTTTTTGTTTTGTTTTAGTTTTATTACAATTGACAACAAATAATTTCTTTTTGTTTGGTTTTTAATATATAAAGAGGCAATTAGACTCACACTAATGAATTTTATTCCACGGAAACTCACGTGACACCGAGTGCTAATATCAGTATTTTTCGTGTTCCTTTATTTGGTTTTAATTGCGTTATTCTGAGTAAGCGGAAAATATGCCCTTTACTTCGATTCACGATAAAATTTAATTAAATTAATACGATACATAAGACCTTTACTTTACGTCACTAAAAGTTAATTAAATTAATACGATACATATGACCTTTACTGTGCGTCACTAAAATAAGTTAAATAAATTAATAAGATAGTTTATACGAAACATATGCTATTTAGGTTAAATCACTAAAAGTTAATTCAATTATCCGACACACATGACCTTAGAGTTACTACTAGAGATGTGACGATATTTAGGTAGCAGCTACTTTTTCACTGTTACTCAAAACTAGCAATCACTGCCTGTTACTAAATATTTAAAGTAGCAGCTCCTATTATTTTGTTCGCTGTGAATTTTTGAAACTAAAAGTAAAGTAAAGTATTTTAAAGTAAAAATACAACAAGAACAGGAAAATAAAATCACTTTGATTTCTAAAAGTAACAGTTCCTATTATTTGGTCGCTGTGATTCAGACTGCTACTTTAGTATTTTTTTCTTTTAAAATAAAAATACGAATAAGAAAAGAACAGAAAAATAAAATCACTGTGATTTCTAAAAGTAACAGTTCCTATTATTTGGTCGCTGTGATTTAGACTGCTACCTGCTACTTTAGTATTTTTTTCTTTTAAAATAAAAATACGAACAAGGAACAGGAAAATAAAAAAATCGCTGTGATTTCTTTGATATCACTAAAAACATTGATATTTAAGTAGCAGTGATTTTTTGTTTTTGTTCGTATTTTTTTATTTGAAAGGAAAAAATTGCATTTGAATTAGTTTATATTTGAATTAATAGAATAATCAAATTAAAAATACATTGAATGAACTTTATTTTCTTTAAAGATATTTAATACATACAAAAACGTTATTTGATAATATTACATACTTGACTTTGGACTTTTTTCTTTATTTTTTAAAAATCACACCTGTTACTAAAGTCGCTGTTATTTTTCACAGTGATTTGAAAGTAGCAGTAACAGTTTGTAACAGTGACTGAAAAGTAGCAGTTTTGCCCATCTCTAGTTACTACACTATACAGTTAGTTAAATTAACAGAAATATATGCCGCTTATTTCTAGGCATTATAAAGTTAATTGAATAAACACTTATTTTTTTCTAAATTGTACTAAGGATAAAGTTTATTAACATGTGCCGCATAAACTGACAGTAGTATATCCGCAGCGGATAAAAAAAATCTCTAATTTCTAATATATTTCGATAATCACTGGCTAACACTTAACAGAAAATTAATCGTCTTATCAACTCACCAATCCAGCTAAAAAATTCCTATTCTTCTCCCTGGTGTAATATATCCTAACAAATCTTCCAACCAAGCCAAAAATCCGCACGATTTATCCATCGAAAAATTTAACCAATGTCTATTCCACGCTACAAGATATGTATCAGCCAAATGTCAAAACAAAACCAAAACAGATGTTACTATTTGGACAAATAGTCGAACTAAGAGGGCCTCTATACGCAACTACGTGGTATTTATAGTCAAAAGTAACGGCTGTTGGTGAATTATTTTTTTCCCCGTCATTAATTATTTGTCCCCACTAAGTGTCTTCACTATTAACTTGTATGAAAAATTGGAAAACAATTATAAACAGAAACACTGATTATAAAACGATTGTAGCAAATCTATATGGGAATAGCGGAACTACGAGTCAATGATATTGCACAACTATTTTATGAAGTTTTTATTAACGATTATAAATTGAATATAAAAAAATTTTATTGGGAAATAGCACACAACTGGCTTATGATAATTTTTTAACAGAAACTATTGCAGATGGTGATTACGGATTGAGTACAAGAGATCATGTTCAAAGGAAAACGAAAACAGCTAGGAAAGCTTCCGCTCATGTAAATTCAATGCGTGTGAGAAAGTAGTGCGTCTCTAAATCAAGGGAATTACACAACTGCTACGTTGATCATCAAACTACTTCATTACAATGCACAATCGATGGTTGGAGATTTTAAAAACTGTCTACATACTCAAGGCGAAGGAAGAGGTCGACCTAGTGAAACGTAGGACCTTTATCGCTTGGAATAGATGCCTAAGGCATCTATTATCCAAGGAATTTATAAATTTAATTATAAACGAATATATTACGGTTTTTTCCTTTTCAACGCGGACTCTACAGAAGAACGATCTTTAATTCAACACTTTATAATTTATAACCTATTTACACTTTTCGAAACCAATTAAAACAGAACAATAGTAAATTAACAAAAATTAAGATAAATAAGCTTACATTATTTGTATCTTGAATGTTATCTTGATTATAAGCCACAGAAAGATCCATTTGCTTAATGTGATGATATATATATGTACCAATCCTTTGTTTTTTTGCGTTTATGTTTTGAGTTGATTTGGTTTGTATCTCGATTACAACGAGGTTGACGACATTTCCATTTAGACTCTAAATCATGTTGTGGTGGTTCCAGACTTTGTGTTTCTTACGAATTTAAACCTTAGTTTAATGCCTTAGAAACACTCCTTGTGTCTGAACCAACAATAGGAATTTGATGAAACAATGAATTCGTTTGCCTTCCTATAAGCAATTCTTTTCCGTTTACCCAATCTAACTGCACAAAGAACAAACATAAACTTTATATTCTTTTTTTTTCTTTTAAATCTCTTTCAAATCACATTTATTAACAACAGCAAAAATATTTCTTTTGGTACATTTTCAAAACTTTATTCCACAATAAGGAAAAATTATTTTTTACAAACTTATATTATTTATATATTTTTGCAAATAAAAAAACGATCATGACAAAAGGATTCAATTTTTGAATCACTTATCTATAAAAAATCACAATTTTATTTTTACATTATCAATATTACACTTAACCCTAGAGTTACTGTTTAATTAATTTTTTTTTGATTTATTTTTAAATCTCGATTTCGAGAACAACATGTTTATTTTAAATCTTAATTGCAACTCCACAAAGTTCATAAATATTTTTAGTATTTATAATATTACAAATAAAGTAAAAAAGAGAATTATTGATTGTTGATCGCAATGAACTCTCCCGTTTCGTTTTATTTAGCAAAGAGATGAAATTAAACAATTAAAATTCAAAACATTTTAGAGAGAATACAAACATATAAAAAAACTATTATGCCTTTGATGTTTTCTTACAGGAAGTCCGAAGATTATGTATACTGATTGTTTGTTAATAAAAAAATGTAATGTAGCCGTATTATACATGCAAATGGAAATGTTTGGTTAGTTTCTACTATTAGTTTGTTGTTCTAGAGTTGGTGTAGATTTCCTTATAAAATGCTACCTGTTAAATATCACGTAGTTTGGCGGGCACAACACTAGCAGTAGTACAAGCCAATCAAAAATTGCTAGCTGTTGAACGGTCTGACTATTGTTCACTACCTAGACTAGAGAAGGATGATGCTGACCTAGTTAAACAGCAGGATGAGTACGAAGACTTGCATTTTAAAGTTAAATCAAGGTTATTAACTCTGGACGGTAAAGCAGCAGGTACAGCACATAATCCAAATATCACTTTAGAAAATATACTGGAGTTGACGCAGAACCAACAACAACATGAAACAAACGATTTACCGAAGGTTACTATTCCTCCATTCTTTGGGGACTACAAGCAGTTTCCATCATTTAACGATATGTTTGAAGTCTCCATTCATAACAAGAGCAACGTGTCGAAGGTCAAAAACTGCAATATTTAAAAACACTTCTACGAGAATATGCAGAGGCGACACTCAAAAACGTAACCGTAACAGAAGAGAACTACGATTTAGCCTGGCAAACGGTCATTAATCGGTACTACAAGAAGAGAAGAACAGTGACCGAACTGGTTCGCACATTTATCGAACAATGCAGTATAATGGCTGTTAATGCAGACCAGCTACGCAAACTCTACACCACTGGAACTGAAGTTATCAATGGTCTTAACAATCTCGGTAAAGAAGCAGAAATACGAAATTTATGGATCATGTACATGCTTCCAGAAAAATCTGATAGAGTCACACAAGAAATATGGACCTCCCACAATGAAGCGGAATTTCCATCCATAACAGATTTTTGAACATTTTTAGGTCATAGGTGTGAGAATATGGAAGCTTATGATAATCTTCGAAGACAACAAGTTGAACGACCTACAACTTCTACCAGTAAACCAATTATCAGAAGTTTACAGCTCAGCACAGAAAGAAAGCCGTTTGTATGTGTTATTTGCAAAGAGGATCATTATTTAGCTAGTGGCAAACACTTTAAAGAACTGACTTTCGAGAAACGTCTAGACTTGGTGAAGAACAACCGGCTTTGTTACAACTGTTTATCCCCATCACACAGTGTGTATGATTGCAAATCCAAATTTGTTTGCAGGAAATACAGACGACGTCATCACACGCTACTGCATGAGTTAAACTCAACACAAACTAATATGACTAATGCACCACACGAAGCTACAACAAGTGAGCTAAATGTATCGAGAGGTGAAAACCATCAAAATATTGCTAACCATTTATCATTGCTATCACATTCACAATTTCAAGCAATATTACCAAAAGCAATCATCTATGTTGCAGATCGTCATGGGAACTTCATAAAATGTAGAGCTCTTTTGGACTCTGGCTCTCAAGCATCGTTTATGACAGAAAGATGCATTCAAAAACTACATTTAAAACGTCAAAATGCAAGGCTTTCAATCAGCGGTTTTAGCACAAGTGGTATTACTACTAAAGAGTTATCCATCTATTTAGAAGAAAGTTTATATATAAATATGTTAATAGTCAAGCAAATTAATTCAACATTACCACCAACAAGAATCGATCGAACAACATTACCTGATCTCACTGAGCTCAATTTAGCAAATCCAGTCAATTTTGATGATCCAAAAGAAATAGACCTGTTAATTGGGGCTGACCACTTCTTTAGCATTTTACGATCCGGTCAAAAGATTTATGAAAATGGCGTTGTGCTTCAAAATACATTGTTTGGCTGGGTTGTGTCTGGTCAGTTGGGTAATCATAATAATATAATTTCCAATCATCATATTGGAATTTCTTTTCAGGAACATTGAAGAAGTTTTGTGAACTAGAAGCTATACCATAATCTCAACTGCTTTCCGACGAAGAAAAATTCTGCGAAGAGCACTTGTCAGCGGAAAAAATGTATCGCCAAATATTAGTAGACAAGCAACATCAGCCGTATCAAGTAACGAAGCAGTCGTACGATCTGCGAAGCAGTTGTGTAATCTCCTTAATTTAGGATCGCTCTATTTTTCCCAAGAAAAAGAAAGAAAAAAATATACTCATTTACAAATCAAGCTCAATATGTTACTTCTCGTTTACATTAATATCAAGAACTTTTGAAGCTATTTTTAACCTTTTCAAACACAATTTCTTACATTCAATTCGTAATCATCCTTTACTTAATTTTTTTTTTTCAAGTTTGTTACGAAGCAGTTGTGCAATCTTCTTAGTGGGTACAATAATCAACGAAAAAATTCCCAAGAAACAACTCATCGTTTTGTTAGTGTTTATAAATGGCCGTTAATCAACTATAAATATCAGCCGATAGAGGTCTTCTGTCTTTCAGTCTATTATTTGTGTTATTGGATTATTATTTTTGTTGGCTGCTGGTGTAGTTGGTTTTTTTGGATGTTGATCGAGTTGTCAAACTGTAAGGATCGAATGGTGATTTCTGTAATAAAATCAGAAGAGAACAAAATTAAAAAAAAAACAGGAAAAGGTTTTGGGATTAGAACGGACCTTTTGGATGCTAGTAGAATGTTGTGAGTTTGAATTACGATATTCGTATTCACCAGCAGATGATTGAAAAATGTTATTCTCCTCTCAAAACGGAATAACAGCAATGCCGCTTTGTTTTCAACGTGTGGTGAGTTGTCATTAAAATATGACCTGTGATGAATAGATAAATGTCGGGTGAACTATTAATAATAGAGATTATTTTAATTGAAATTTTTTTTAATTATCCGCAATCGATCTATGGTCGTATTTGGTTGTGTTAATTTAGTTAGTATAATCCATATTTGTCATTCCGATGAACTGTGAATTTGTTTTTACTACCGAACGATGAGTTGGCATGGAAATATAACCAGTGATAAATACAAAATTGTCTGTGGAACTATTAATAATAGACATTATTTTAGTGGAAATTTTGTTTGTTTGTTACTAGCCGCAATCGATCTATGTTAATATTTGTCGTGTTAATTTATCTAGCATAATCCGTCGCTGTCCTTCTGATGATTTGTCAATTTTTTGTGTTTATTCTTATCAAATGTTGAGTTGACTCAAAAAGGTAAAAAAGTGATACCTACCAGACATATGTCTAGTAAACTATTGACAATAGAAATTTGTAGAAGTCTTACTCTTTATTATCCACCATCAATCTATGATAGTATTTGTCGGGCATCTAGTTAACTTACATAGAACCTTCTGTGATTATAATTCTGAGGAGTCATTGTTTGATCCTCATGTGAAATAAAATAAAATTAATGTAATTAATATGAATCCAATTAGTTAAATGGATGTACATACTAGTTGAACTGTGGTGTGTGTACTTAATTTAAATAATAAAATCTATAATTATAATCCTGAGGAGTTATTGTTTGATCCCATGTCAAATAAAAATATAAAATTAATGTAATTAATATTAAAACAATTAAAAAGAAAAAAAAATATTCGATGTGTGTTGTGTGTGTACTCAATTTAAAGAATAGGATCGACGTCCAGTGATAGTTTTGATCGGCGCAACAATTTCTTACGTACAATTCGTATTTATTATTAGCTTTCCAACAATCGCTCTAGTTTTGGTGTGGCGCAACAATTGTCCTATATAATATCAAACTTAAAAACAACAATCGCCTTAGTTTTGGTGTGGCGCAACAAATTACTTTTGTAATATTAACTTACAACAATCGCCTGAGTTTTGATTGGCGCAGCAATTCCCTATGTATTATTGTTCGTATTTATTATTGAATTTCCAAAAATCGCCTTAGTTTTGGTGTGGCACAACGAACTGTACCTTTTGGTTGTAGTTACTGTTAACCGTAACTGCCACTCGGACCTGTTTATTTTACTGCACCACATTTGTATAGCTGATGTCACAAGTATAACGGATTAGGCGGAGCCGGAATGAGGATTGGGGTCTTGAACAACACTTGGGTGTGTACTTTCATATGTATACCTATCTAGATATAGGTGCTTGGATGTGTAGATGTATGGGCATTGATGTAGGTATGGAAGTATGTGTGCATGTGTGTGTGTGCGGGTTGTGTGTGTGAGGTGCGAGAGCGTGTGAATATGTGTTAAAATATGGGGGCGGATGTGGTGATCGCGGTTCTTTCAGATATGGGGGTCGCCAGAGTCTACCTTTTTCACTTGTTTTTTTTCGTTTAATCCGTTCTTATCAAGAGATACGCGTACAATACTGTATTTGTGCTGGACCAGCAGGTATTCTTCATTCGACCCCACTTACTGAAGCTAGTTTGGGACTTTAAATAAATCTCGTTAGGTACGCGGCCTGCTATGCCACTTCGTTGATGTTCAACGAAGCAGCACTTCATTGCAATCAATCCATACTTTGGCGAGAACACGAACATCAACCGATGCAAAAATACCAGCTTTAAACAGTTACTTATGGTACATCTTCAGCACCACTTTTGACTACCAGAGTATCGAAGCAGTTAGCGTCAGCAAACATTACATCATATCCATAAGCAGTTAAAGTTATTTTAAACGACTTTTATGTCGATGACTTGTTAACAGGGGCACCTGATAACGATTCTGCAATACAGTTAAAAGTCAATACAATTCGAATTTTATCATCAGCCTACTTTAATCTACGAAAAAGGACATTAAACTCACTACAAATATCAGAGGAAGAAGCAATTGCATCAGATTCCACAGTGGCACCAATCGAACTTGACAAAACAACCATGGGCGTTAAGGTTCTTGGATTAAATTGGCATCATCAAGAAGACAATTTCAAATTCAAAGTGCTACAACTGCCAAACGAAGAAGTTACAACCAAACGAAGTTTATTGTCAGAAGAATCAGGAGTGTTCGATCCATTGGGCTGCCTAAATCCAAGTACAATTATCGCAAAAATCATGTTTCAGGAGCTGTGGCTTACGAATCTATCATGGGATGATCCACTACCAGAAGAACTACAAAATAAATGGAATTTTAAAAAAAAAACTTAAATTTATTGCAGAAATCAATATTCCTCGATGGTTAGATATAAATAAATCTGAAGTACAGCTTCATGGGTTCAGTGATGCATCTGAAACAGCCTACGTAGCAGCAGTTTATCTTCGTGTCCAAACCAGCAGATATCACTTCCGAGACTTGAATTAAATGCTGCTCATATCCTGGTAAAGTTAATCCACTCCGTTGAAGATGCATTGCAGTTGACAGATCATATGACATTCTGCTGGACTGATTCAACAATCGTATTAGCCTGGCTTTCTTCACATCCCAGAAAATGGACAGCTTTTGTAGCAAACAGGGTAGCAGAAATTGTTGATGCAGTACCAAGACAACATTGGCCTCAGTTATCGTCAACCTGCAACCCAGCTGATTGTGCTAGCCGAGGTATATCAGCACAACAGCTGCGAGATCATCATCTGTGTTGGAATGGATCACCATGGCTCCGTCAAGAAGTATCCAAATGGCTCTGCAATAAAAATTATACATCAGATGAGATCCCAGAACGGAAAAGAAAACCTATTAATCAGATAGAAACAAATCACATAAAATTAATGGAAGAAAATGTAATCCACAGATTATTTGACGACATATCATCATTTAACAAGATATTGAGAATTATTGTCCCATGTAAGCCATTTCTTAAGAAGAGGATAAACCAACCAATCACTGCTGCAGACCTTCAAGATGCAACAAATCTCTGTATCAAATTGGCACATAACGATTTGTACTACGAAGGACTACAGCTTTTTCAACGAAATTCGCTTATAAACCGAGGAAGCAAAGTTGGCGGTCGAATACAAAATTTTTTTCATGATTTCCACACCAAACATCCAATCTTTTTGTCAAAGGAACATCCATTCGCAACAAAACTAGTCGACTACCTGCATCTGAAACATCTGCATCCGTTTAATTATGTCAATAATACATCAAAGTTTTTGGATTTTTGGACTACGTAATCTAATCAAAAATGCCACTAACAAACGCATCTCTTGTAGTCGATATAGACGTCAACCACCCGTTCAGCAAATGGGAATTCTACCAACAGCACGTGTCACACCAAGCAGACCATTTCAAAAGGTTGGTATAGACTATGCACGTCCAATCACGATACGTCTCAACAGAGGAAGAGGAAGTAAAACAACTAAATGTTATATTGCATTATTTGTATGCCTTTCAATAAAAGCAATCACATTGAACTGGTCAGGGGTTAAAACGGATTAAAGTGAGAAAAACAATGTTATATGAAGAATAAAATACCTCGATAATTCAAATTGAAAGAATAATGAATTTCTGTTCCTTAATGGCTATGTCAAGTGATCCTAACAACCCCCAGCAACTAGCTCTTGCTCATTTCATAGTAGGCGATAGTAACCAATAGTAACTCTTAGTAAGTGTTCTTGTTTTTGTATTATATATAAAATTAGAATTTGCACTTACATTTCTGTTACACTTATATAAGATGCTGATACAAAAAATGATGGTAAAGAATTAGTATTGTTTCAAGTAAAGAATAGTCAACAAAACACAAAATTTTATCACTTAAAGACAATAAGGAAGTCAAAATTGAGTAATCGTTTGATTTGAAATAAATGGTTGACTTTTGTGGAATTAATCTTCTTAACGTTAATCCTATCATTATCAATGTATTAAACAAATTCTATCCGGTAAAACGTTTCCTCGAATCAAATGCACGTTTGTTTTAAGAAACTCTATTTCGTTAAGATAACGTTTTTAACAAAAGAATCTCATTAAGATAACTATTGTGATATTCTTGAAAAATTAAATTAGAGAGGAAAAATATGAAATTTTAAAATTGACGTCATTCATATTTCGTACGTAAACATTTACAGTTTTAATTATTAATTAATCAGTAATTCTATGAATGTCGTTTCTATGTGTCCTTCATAAAAAAACGAAATAAAAGAAAATGATAAGATTTGTGTTTTACATTTTCCATTATTTTTTTTTTTCTTCCACTTTCATTGGATATCTTGTTAATGAAATCTGTTTTGTTTTGTTATATAAAGCTAAAAGGTGGAAAAACAAAATGTGTCGTGATTCAAAGAAAGTCACGTGCAATATGTCTAAAAGTAGCACGCAAACAAACGTGAATATAAAATAAGTTTCTAATAAAAACGGATGACATAGGATAATTAAAAGAGAATCTAGTTCGTTTAAAAAAGGGAAAAAGATAAACAGAGAAACATTTGTTTGTGCATAATTCGTTTGTTTATGACGTCGAATTGTTGTTTAGGAGATTATGACAAGGATGATATAAGAGTCTTTGAAGTACAGATCATTATGATGTAGCGTTTAGAGTAAATAAAAAGAAACTAGTTTATGATTTTGATAATTGATTTAAACTTCGTTGAGTTGTTCCTTAACAAGCTGCTATTAACTTTATCCAAATCTATTATCTACGGTTTTTTGGGTTTGAGGCGTTTTTTTGTATATTAAATTATTTTATTTTGTAATAGTATATCATTTAATTAGGAGCTAGCTTGCTACTTTTTATGTTGAATTTATAGTATGGCAATTACAGTCAAAAAGTCACTTACAAAAAGTCACTTTACCTTTGAATCAAATACACTATTTTAATGCATCAAAAATTTTATAAAAACGATTTAATATCGTCAAAGTAACTTCCAAAAAAGGAAAAAAAAAATTAAATTTGTATAAATAAAATTTTTCATCCAAGCAACCTTTCAATTCAATCAAAATATTTGCTAATTTTTGTTGTCATTATACAATAATTCAATATTTCATAATCCAATCAAAATATTTATGTTTTGTTGTCATTGTTATACAATTTGTTTGAAAAATAACAAATATTATTTATAATCTCATGTCCCGTAAACAAATTTTGAAGAAAATGCATAAAATGTTCATTAATTGTGCATAAAACAATATGTCCCTGAATATGGTGCATAAAACGCCACATGATGTGCACCAAACCATGCACATGTCGTAAAACGCCTTAGCACATATGGCACAGACATTTCAGACTTATGTGCACCAAATGTTCACGATGTGTACATTCACGGGTTTGCAGCAATGATCATTTTTTTCAGACACATCTTCATGAGATGTGCATCACCATATTTACAGAAAGTTCATATTTTGTTCAGGAAATTTTTAAATTCATTTTAGACATAAGTGCACAACTTTTGCATTTACATGTTCACGATGAGTTTACAAAAGGTAAATGTATTTTCTGTATTCTTCTTAGAAACATGTTTATGATATACATACATATTCAAAAACATCCAATAAATTCGTTAATAAAAATATCATAACTTTTAACTAACCTATATGTAAAAATAACAGAGCTGTTATTATCATAGTCTTTAAACTGAGAAGAGTTAGCTAAAGTAAACGTATGTGAAATTTCGCCAATTATGTATATGTATAATGACCCTTCCGCAGGAGGGATCGATTTTGATCGATTATGAT
This sequence comes from Diogma glabrata, assembly GCA_963693315.1. Lineage (NCBI taxonomy): Eukaryota > Metazoa > Arthropoda > Insecta > Diptera > Cylindrotomidae > Diogma > Diogma glabrata. The sequence goes on from OY856186.1 coordinate 423,072,638, forward strand.
CAATGTTGATCTACGGGTCTGACTACCCTGCGTTCTCCGGTCCCTGCCATTGACATACGAGTTAGCGTGAGATATCACATACCACTGGCAATGGCAGGAGATGTCATTAGCCAAGATGATATCTTAGGGTGCTGGCGGACGAACTTTAATTAGTCAACGGCAGCACTTCCAGTCTTAGCTGAGCAGCGTTCCGTAGTGGTACCTCTCATTAGCTCTTCCGAGGAATCAGACCAACACGTAGTTATGTGTGGGCTTTGTGCCTCGATTGAGGTGGTGGGCGGTGCATCTAGAGTGCGCTGCATCAGCTGGATTATTGGCAATTAGTTTTGTTTTGTTGTCTGCAAATTTCTCACAATATGTTTTTCACTTATTATTTTGTTATTATTTCTTCATCTTATCATGAAATATTGGCATATGTCATTTTTTGTTGTATGATAAGATTTTTTACTTAGTTGTCCATTTTAAAATAAAGCATAAAAAAATAAAATAAACCCTTTAATATATTGGGACTTAACGCTAACCATGACCACGTGCAACATCCTCTTGAGCACGACAAACCGAACATTCTATTCCTTACAGAAACACAAGCTTCTGAAAATTTTCTCCTTATAGAATCGCTTAATTCCAAATATAGGCTCGAATCAGCTTTCAAACTCCATCAGGGCGTATGCGCATTCATTCATGAGAGTGTTGCGTATACACGTTCCAAATTTTGGACTACACGGTGAAGGCTTCAATACAATGGTTTTAAAGATTTGTCTTCCAGAAATTACTCTTTTTACAATAGCTTTATACCGGTCCCCCAACAAACGTAACCTAAACTTTTTTAATTCACTAACAAAAATTGTGGGCGAGATTAGAGCAAAGTCCCTTAATTGTGAAGCTATCTTTATCGGTGACTTCAACGTTCACAACAAATCATGGTTGGAATTCTCCAAATCGACCGACGATGTTGACAATAGTGGAAAACTGGCAGAAATTTTTGCCGCGTCTCAGGGCCTATTCCAAATTGTTAAAAACCCGACTTTCACTCCCCGTAATGGCGGTGATAATAGTTTTCTACTAGATCTCTATCTTACCACAATGCCAGATATTACGAGTGTCTATGTCGCGAAAAGTAGTATTGGAAATTCTGATCATTATTTAATTTCATCAGTTATCAAAACTGATTTACTTAAAACTACAGCTCCCAAACCCCGTAAAATATTTCACTACTCAAAAATGGATAAGAGTGGTCTTCAAAATTTGTTCCATGGTTTCTCTTTCGACCGTCATTGCTTTTACACTGATAATGTAAATGTTTCTGCTCAGAACTTTACAGAAACTATCCAATTTGTTATCAATAAATTTGTCCCTTTCTCCATAGTAAAACCCAAACAAAAATTGCACTTCGAAACAAACGTAGATCATTTAATATTTGGATTCATAATAAAACTCCCACTAATCCATCCCAATATCTAAAGACCAACAAAATATCTAACCAGATTATCTCAAACGAAAAGTCTGAAATTGACAGAGCGAAAGCCTCAAAACTTACGTCGATGTCTGTTTCTGACAAGAGTTTCTTCAGTGCCATTAATTCTTTAAATTCTGGGACAAAATTTTCTATTCCCCCTATTATTGATGATGATTTAATCGTCAATGATCCCGCAAGAAAAGCTAACTTGTTCGCTGAACGCTTTGCTCTGAACTCCACTGTTTTGGAAACTCCTAAGGAAATAACCCAAATCCCGTCTTCAGGAGATAATGTAAATGAACTTCACTTCAAACTCAAAATATTCGCTAAACTTTTAAAGGGGTTAAACACCAACAAAGCCTCAGGAATGGACAATATTCCACCCATTATTTTGAAAAACTTTTCCAAAGAACTTGCACCAACTTTGACTGAAATATTCTACCAATCCTACAAATCTGGTATATTTCCCTCGTGCTGGAAGTTGGCAAATGTCCAGCCCGTCCCCAAAAAGGGACCAAAATCCGATATCTCAAATTATAGGCCTATAGCTTTACTATCGGTCCTATCCAAAGTCCTATTCAAAGAAAATTTGGCTATCACAGAAAAAAACCTCTTTTAATACCTTTGCGTATCTATTTTAATTAAAAAATTTCTTTAATTTCACTTTCACAATTTCACTTTTGCTTTTTATAACTTATTTTAACGAGCTCCTTCCACAATTTACAAATTTACACGAATGACAAAAAAATATTCCGTTAGGATAATATACATATATTTGATTGTTTAGCCGAATACAAAATTTTATTGTTTTGAACAAAAAAAAGCCTTCTAATTTCTCGTAAATACTTTTCAGTAAATTTTAGTTGTATTTTAAAATTTCAGTTGCAATGCGTGAAGAAAATTACTAGATTTATAAGGTCCATAAATTATTTTTTAGTGTAAGTTTTAAAATTACTTTGTTTACACCTAAAAGTAAATATTCTGTGGTAATTTTATTACTTTGGAGTAGAATTGCTACTTGGGTAGGTTATCATCAAAACCAAAATATCCTCATCAGACACGAGTTCGCATCATTTTGCTAGCTTATATACATTTTACAGTCACAATTGGTAAAAATTATTTTATGAATTCACTCTAATTACAATTGCTTGCTTTAATAACCAAACTATCATTAAATTTTTCACCGAAAATTGATCCAAATGAAAATTTTTCCTTCCACTTATATTTTATGAAACAAACAAAATGTAAAAGAAACACAAGAAATTCATTGTTTTGATATGCACGAATCAAAAAAAAGTGACAACTCAACAATCAAGAGAAAAAAATTTCTGTATTGTACTAGTAAATTGAACTAAAAGTTTTTTGTATATTGCACTAGTTAGTTGAACTAAATAAAGAAAAATTTTACTGATTTTTCCCAATTTGCACTAAAAAAAATTTTAAACTAGGTAGAATATTTACTACTTGTAGCAAACGAACGCACTAACAGGTGCCTAAGTATGAACGCACCTTTATAAATAAAATAACAATAATGACGCCATCGCTGATTGGTGAAATTTTCAAAGTTCCAGAACATTCTATGTTCTCTATTCTATTTTTGCGTTTGTTTTATTTAACAGTCGTTGCATGGTTGTCTTTTAAATGTGCGTCTAGCACAATCATTTAATGTTAATATTATATTTAAGCTGTGTAAATATTTTTGTAAATATAATTTAGTGCTGAAATGAATTGTATGTGGTTTTCGTTTATTTTATATGTTAATGTGTTAATATCAATCGTGGCGAAATTTCGATTAAATTATAATTTAAAAACTATATTGCAATACCGTTGTAAAAAGTATTAACTCGTCAGAATTAACTTTGATTGGATTAAGAAGTTGCACACAAATTTACTTTGGTTTATGGATATCCCACTATTTTGTATGCTAAAGGCTTATGAATCAATATCAATAAAATATACTGGATCGAGAACACTCGTTAATACATTTGAAATGTCTAGTACTATAATTGAGTTAAGTTTATTGCGATGGGAGCTCGGACGACTCAAACTATGTTGCTCGTAACTGGATTAATGCGCATTACCATTACGGTAATTACAGTGACGATTACAGATATTGTAGAACTCCTCGCATCTGATAATGTATATTATTGTAATAATGATCTTTGCAACTCATCAAATCATTTAACGTGTTAGGGATTTATTGGCAGATTCCATCTAATTAAGCCAAATACTTACTTCTGGTACTGAAAAAAACGTGAATTTCAAAAAATTCCTTTTATTTCTGGATCTTCCGAATGAATGAATATTGACAACTGAACAAAAATAAGAGAGGCCATCTTTGAAATGAATTCAAGTAATTATAATAAATTTAACATATCGACAATATCGTGCGGCTAGTCTTGTGCAGCTTCTTAACAAATAATAATACTAACTGGGAATTTTAATTTGTCGATGCATGTTATTTTTTGTTGGATATAAGAAAGAAAATCCACAATATAGAAGGTTAAAAGCGATATGATAATTTTGAAATTAATGACGGTTAGCCAATAGATTCGTCCACACAGATTGCGGGAAATATACGGAATGACGAGAATATTGATGTAAAAAACTAAGAACTTCATTCAACGTGCAGCGGTGTTCTTGCGGCAACATAACAACACTTAAAACCATATATTTGATTTTTCTAACAACGATAATTTGTTATTATTGTTGCCATAGAAATATATATATTGCGCAAATTAAAACACATAGCCAACTATCATGCACTTTAATATTTAATATTTTCGGTTTGCATAAATATTTATTTTAATTTTAAATAGTATAACTTGGTTTTTGTCGTGCAAAAAATAGTATTTATACACCTTGGGAGAGAGCATGTTATCTCCCACAATGATTTGTAGCCCTCAGGCTTCGCACTCGGGCTCCAAATACACCTCGTGAGAAAAACCTGCACTTCTCTCCCTTTGTGTATAATCTACTATTTCTTTGAAGAAAATGTTATCCTTGAAGAAACTTTCCTTGAAGAAACAAATGTGAAAATTGCTTGAACCACTCAAAATGGCCTTTAGTCGAAGTGTTTATTTATAATTTTGATATATCCTTAAACAACTGGAAATAACAAAACTTACAGTCGCGATAGTTATTTACATATCAAGGGTTGAAAGTAGAAGATTACGCTTTCTGTGCATATTGAAGCCCGATGCAAAACGAGGGCTTTTATTGAACCAATGGCGTAATCTTCCTTACAGTCTGAGTGAATGTACAACGTTTTACAAATGCACAACTGAATGGTTAAATTAATCAGTTTCTAAATATTATAAAATCGCTGAACATTTTAAAAATTTGTAAAAAAAATAAACATGCCATGATTTTCATTATGAACTTCATACAATAATAATTGATTTGTTTGTTTTTATCATTTTATGATAATTTTAGTTATTTTATTTACGGTAACTAGGTTGTAAAATGTGTTTTACAATTCATTTGTGCGTAATAGTATATTCCATATCTAGAGTTGTAAATAGCATTTTACATGCGAGGGAAAATTTTGCGCACGAGACGCGTAGCGTCGAGTGCAGTATCTTCACGAGCATGGAAAATGCTTTACAACTCGAGATTTGTTATATACTTTTTCTACGACTTTGTTTTAATGCCCAAACGCATATAATTACTTGAAAAAATGAGCTACTAATTATAAATTAAATGCAAATAGTTTACAAATTGTGGCAGGCTTTGCATTATTCTGTGTCAAAACGAATTGAAATATTTAATTTTTAAAAATCAAATTTTCCTTTAAATAAAAATTTTTCTTTTTATTAAAAGCGTGCGGTAATATATATATGAAAATCCATTACCGCACGCTGTTTTTACTTACCGCACGCTATTTGAAATAATCAATTTACATGTCATGGATAGTCTGATGTAATTTATAATTTACTGAGATAGGAGTAGAAAAATATATTTTTTGTACGAGTAAACCTTAAACGCACTTTTACGATTAAAAATTACTATTTTATGCCCTAAAGCGTAAATATTTTTGACAAAATCAAATGAACTCAAAAGAACAATAGTAGATTGTATTACTAGTGCGAATGCGTTTTCCAAACAAAAGTTAGTTTGCAGCACGAGCGTAGCGAGTTAAATGTGTATTTAATTGCTAATTTAATCATTTATTTAACAAAGTTATAAACAAATTTAAGATATTAAATTAATTAAATTGCGCCATCTTTGTTGTAATAGTTGTAAACAGAATCTTACTCGTATAAAAAATCTTGTATGTAATTCGGGCAAAAAAGTATCTTTTAATACATAAATAGCTATAGTACGAAAGTTGAACTTTACACCCGTTAAATAAAAGCCCGTTGCTATGTAAAACATTGCTATATTGTTGCCGTAAAATAATTAAATTATCATAAAATTAGAACAAATAAATCAATTATTGTATGAAGTTTATAATTAAATCATCAAATCATTAAATCATACATTAAATCATCATTAAATCAAACCATTAAATCAAAATAATTAAATCACTGAATCACCATTCAGTTGTGCATTTGTACATACACTCAGGCTGAAAGGAAGATTACGTCCTTGGTTCAATAAAAACCCTCGCTTCGCATCGGGCTTCAATATGAACCGCAGACGTAATCTTCTACTTTCAACCCTCGTTATGTAATAGTTATTTACGATAAGAATTTCGTAACGAATCATAATACGATACGAGGTGGGAAAATTGTCAATCTTGGCCGTAGGTTGTGAATTATAACCCATCGAAGATCGTAATATGATGTTACGAAATGAATATTGCACAACGTTTTATCTACTACAAACTTTTATATTAGTTTAAGAAATAAAAATAATAAAATAAAAGAAATAATATGTATTATTAAATAATAAAATAGTAGGCCGGTGATTTGTTTACTGTCATTGTTTCACAATATTATGTTCATTGCTTATTAGAATTTAGTATCAGGCAAATAATAGTTAAATATGAGTGATTCGGCGGAAGACACCAATGTGGAAATTGCGGCAAATGCAACGATTTCACTTCTGTTACCAGCAAAATCAAAAGTGAGATACGAAATGGAGTATAAATGATTTGAAGATTGGTGCAATGGAAAAAATATAGAGGAGGTATCTGAGAGAATTTCGCTACCCTATTTTGCAGGCAAGTCTGAAAAAAAAATCATCTTCATTATGGACATATATTGAGATGTACAATGTCAATGAAGAAAAATATTGATATAAGAAAATTCAACCAATTATAATTGCATTTTAACTGATTTGTGTAAAATAATGCTGTAATAATAATTAGTGTGGTAAAATAAGACCTTACGCAATTATTTCAAACGTCATAAGGTTTGCCATTACTGAATGATAGTAGAAAAATAACTATTACACACCCAATAATTGGTTTATCAAGTCAACTAACCTTGATGAGAAATGATAAACTTATTCAAAGATGGTAAAAAATAAAACATTGCACAAACATCCATGTCACCACTCCATCCTGACAGAGTACTCAGGCTCTGAAGGAACATATGTGTGGGATTGTAGTGCTGTGAGTAGAGATGTGTCGATATTTAGGTAGCAGCAACTTTTTCATTATTACTCAAAAGTAGTAATAACTGTCTGTTACTAAATATTTAAAGTAACAATTCCTATTATTTTGTTCGCTGTGAACTTTTAAAAATAATATTCACACTGCTATCATTAGGTAGGAGGAAGAACGATATATTTTTAATTTTACTCCTTTATTTGGTAATGGCATATTTTTTTATCTTCTTCACTCTGAAAGAACGGAGTAAATAGTGATATATGTAATAAGCGTTTTACACTCTTTAATACACGTCAAAATTCGTTCTTTACTTTTTTCTTTACTTCGGATCTTTATTTTGTTTATTCCGGTTATTTTAAATTATATTTTGTATGTAAGTGTGAGCAAAATACACCCTGCACTTTTACCCATCTAACATAAATTTTTTGACAAGGTCTGCAATAGAATAATAAAATATTTATTGGTCCGTAGCATGAAATCAGTTGAGAAACACTTGCTTAGACTTATGGGTGTTGTTTCTCGTATGTTCCATATGTTCCAGCTATATGTACTGGTTAGTATTTTGCTATCGGCATCGTAATAAGTTTCAGCATCAGTTTCACAACCTTATGAATAATCTAATTCTTTACACTTAACGAGTTCAAATCCTTACTTTTAATTGGGTTTGAACATTTACTCACGCTTCGGCTTACAGCTGCATATCCTAAGAAATTTTCTTTACAAACGTCTACACTACTTTCAGCATCTCGATTTAATTGAAAAAGTTCATTTTTATTTAACAATTTATTATAACAATCAATGCCTTTTTCTTCACAATATAGCCAGATTAAAACTACATATTTCATTAATTAAATTATATTAAATTATTTCGACACAACATACTTTTTTATTCGCCTATATATTAAAGTGTTACTTTATTACTGTGATTTGCGGCTTTAAAGTATCACTTTTCAACTATTTATTTTGTCGTCATAGCTACGTCCAAAAAAGTAAAAAGCATTTGTATTTGTTTAAATTCTATGAAAAATAAATTTTTTTATCAAAGCAACCCGCAAATTCAAAATTTCATTATCCAATTAAAATAGTTGTTATCATTTGTTGTCATAGAATTTGGAAAAAATAATAAATATTTTTTCAAAGGTTACTTGTTCCACATATTTTTATTTTAAAATTTATGAAAATTTATAATTTTAATTTAGAATAAACAACTTTTCTTAAAATATTTTGCTTGCGGCGAATAAAAAATAGTATATGATGCACGGACGTAAGCTATTTTGGACTTGATGTGGGTGCAAATCTCGGCTACCGCCTCGATTTGCAAACTCCACATCCGTCCAAAATCTTTAGCTTTACGTCCTAGCATCATAATGTACTATTTTATTCGCCTATATATTAAAGTGTTGCTTTATTACTGTGATTTGCGGCTTTGAAGTATCACTTTTCAACTATTTATTTTGTCGTCATAGCTACGTCCAAAAAAGTAAAAAGCATTTGTATTTGTTTAAATTCTATAAAAAATAAATTTTTTTATCAAAGCAACCCGTAAATTCAAAATTTCATTATCCAATTAAAATAGTTGTTATCATTTGTTGTCATAGAATTTGGAAAAAATAATAAATATTTTTTCAAAGGTTACTTGTTCCACATATTTTTATTTTAAAATTTATGAAAATTTATAATTTTAATTTAGAATAAACAACTTTTCTTAAAATATTTTGCTTGCGGCGAATAAAAAATAGTATATGATGCACGGACGTAAGCTATTTTGGACTTAATGTGGGTGCAAATCTCGGCTAGCGCCTCGATTTGCAAACTCCACATCCGTCCAAAATCTTTAGCTTTACGTCCTAGCATCATAATGTACTATTATTAACTAAGTTTTTACAGAGCTGGCTGTGTTTGTAATTTTGTAATAAATTTTGAAACAAACTATTTAAAAGCATTGAAATTGTTTATAAAAAACGAAAACGTACACTTCAGGATTATATTAGTGTGTAAGAATTGATACTTTTAATGACAATTTTTAACACAAAATAAGTTAAGTTTTGTACACAAAATATTAATTTATTGTACGACAAACATTTTTTTTGACATAAAAAAAAGACGTGCTAAACGCACGTTTTGCGTAAAGCAAAACCATGCAACGACTGTGAAATCAAAAAAATAAAACGTAGAAAAAGAAATGGTTCCAGAAAGTTTTAATTTTAAACCAATCAGCGAAGGCGTCATTATTTTTAAATTTTATAAAGGTGTGTTCACCTTTTTGAACCGTTTTGTGCGTTCGGTTGCCATAGACTATGGAATTTTAAAAATGTAACCTACTTTCTAATTGTGTTCTTATTTATTTTGGTTTTTGCCTGCGAAATTCATTAAACTTTGTCGGGATACGACTTTTAAATAGTGGCGTCAAGCGGGCTAACTACTCAACCACATTTTGCCGAATAATAATGTTTTCTAAACAAAAGTCAAAATCATTTTCATTTTAATGTGCTAAAAAATAACTGAGAAGAACGAACGTTGATTGAGCTTCTTGGTGTTTCCTTGGTTTCACACCACCGGTATTTGCTTAACATAAAATTTTACGAGCTTTGTCGTACCTCTGCTACTTTTTGTTTCCTAAGCTTGAACCAATATACATTAAAACTCAAAATAAATTTAATTTGAGTTTTAAAAAACACAAATAAAATTTTAACGCACAAAAGTTTGTGTACGATACAGTAAATAATGAAACCATTTGCAACAGGCTGTCATCAAATGTAAATATATAATCCATATCGTATAAAAATATTGCCAACCCCTAAATTGTAGCTTTTAAAATATGTGAAATCCATGTCAATTCTGTTAAGAAACACAATAAAAGTTCTTAACATAAAATATTTTTGTTCTTGCTTCTGTTAGTGTTGAACAAATAAAAAAAATTATGTAAATAAATTATTTTCGTATTCGAAATTATTATTTTTGAATAAACAATAAAATATTTATTTATTGTTCTTCTTATAGCTTAGTTTTTCAGAATTTTTCTTAAGTTTACTTTTTGTTATGCAAGATTTTATAAAAAATATAAGCTCTCATTGTTCTTCCTTATTATTCGAGATTTTATAAAATTAAAGTGTTTTTAATTTATTATTATAGCTTTTTATTTTCGAAGCTTTTATTCGTACCTTTTGGCGTACTGAAGATTTAAAAGGAATGAGGGATTATACACTTTATGTCATTAATTCTGTTAAAAGTAATAAAAATTATGATGCTTATAGTGCATTTGAACGTTTTTCTTCTGTTAATGTAGATTTATGTCCTCAATGTCCTATCACGCTATAGAAAACAAAATGTAACTTCAGTATCAGTTACTAATTTATTTACCGAATATGATTCAAGTTTTTAGTTGGAACCACAGACCATAAAGACTACAGATCATAAAGTGTGGTGAACTTTTTACAAATAACAAAATGTTTATAAAAAATAGCTAGAAAAAAAACTAGCTTTTATTCTTCTTTTCTTTTGAGCGAAATAAAATAAAACAAGCATTTTTAAAATAAAATTAAAATATTTGAAGACGAAAAATAAGAAAATAAATTTAGTTCTTTGCATTTATATGCATTATATTTTGAAGGCAAAATAAATATAAAAACACTGCTCACCAATGCTTGTGGCACTAATTTTTTACAGCCAGATATAGATAAAGATATCATAAAACATGATTAAAAGCAACACAAGAAAGTCTAGTTTAATAATTTTAGAAAAAGACATTAGAAGTACATCGATACATAATTAAAACGATCAAAAGATGTCTGGCGCTCACACAATAATGAATAAAATTTTTTTTCGGCAAACGGCTGTAAAATTGAGTCTTACTGCCGCTAGGGTGATGGTTAAAGTCTCAATTTTTTGAAGTATAACGTCAATTTTTTTTTCTTTTACGGCGACAGAAAAAGCAACTCATATTTTTACGAGGCAGAAAAAGTGTCAATGAATTTTCATCAAAATCCGTTTGGTTTGTAAAAGAATTACCCTATTGCATATAAATATAGTGTGCAGAGGCGTAGCTAGGGGGGGCGGGGGGGCGGTCCGCCCCGGGTGTCACCCGTTTTGGGGTGACACCCGAACGTAAACAACTTAAACAAACCATCACAATGTTTTCAATGATAAATCACTTCGAAGCCGTTTTGGGGTGACACCCGAACGTAAAAAACATAAACAAACCATCACAATGTTTTCAACGATAAATCACTTCGAAACCGTTTTGGGGTGACACCCGAACGTAAACAACTTAAACAAACCATCACAATGTTTTCAATGATAAATCACTTCGAAACCGTTTTGGGGTGACACCCGAACGTAAAAAACTTAAACAAACCATCACAATGTTTTCAACGATAAATCACTTCGAAACCGTTATTTTGTGACACCTGAACGTAAAAATCTTAAACAAACCATCACAATGTTTTCAATGATAAATCACTTCGAAACCGTTTTGGGGTGACACCCGAACGTAAAAAACTTAAACAAACCATCACATGTTTTCAACGATAAATCACTTCGAAACCGTTTTGGGGTGACACCCGAACGTAAAAAACTTAAACAAACCATCACATGTTTTCAACGATAAATCACTTAGAAACCATTTAACCAGGTTATCCATATAATTTTAATTTATAAATTGTGATAACTTATAAATGTGTCCTATAAATGTGTTATTGGTTCAAAAAGAATCTATTCTACTTTTTAAAATTTTTGAGCTATTACGTGAAATAAAATTTTAACAATATTAATCGAATCAACATGTTGTGCATTGAATCCCATCACCACAATTACTCAATAGCTTTGAATATTCCTATAGAATACCATATTGACATTTTTTTTACGGTATATTATTTAGTATGCAAGAATGGTTCTTTAACGACCAGGTCTGAAAACATATATGCTGAATAATGTATAGGAAAAGTGGTTTACGTCGATAATGTGGCACCCTTTGTCGATAGGGTGGCACCCTTGAGTTACAATGTCTCTATTCCAAAATTATTTCTAAAATATCCGCTTAACCTTACTACCTAATATATGTTTTACATTTCAAACAAATTAATTGCAAACACCTAAGGAAACTAACAAACAATCAAATTACCGTGTTTGTAAATGATCTCAAAATAATTTTTTTCCTTTATCTTGAAACTCAAAGAATAAATTGAAATAGATCGTTTTTCAATGGACAAAAAAATAATTACTGTGGAATAAAATGGCAGTTATGCAATTACTGCAGTTTTGCAAATTTTTGTAGGTTGATACATACTTATACTGTTTGTTTTCAGTTTTATATATTTATATATTCGAATTAAATGAAAGTTTATTATTTAAAATTACATTTTGTTGGGTTTTAAATCCCTTGGAAATTTCAAACTCATCAAGTGATTCTTTTAAAGGGCTACATAAATGTAAAGCCTTCAATTTTTTTTTTAAAGTGGTGTAGCTTTAAATTTTGTTTATTTTTCTTCTTAGGCAGGTATTCCTTAAATCAGTCTTTAAAACATTTTCCGGTTTTCCAGATGTAAAATTTTTCAAAAGAATCACAATTAAATTTGTAAATTATTGAGCATGATTCTAATTGGATATTTAATTTTGGTTTCAATTCTTTATATAAAATATCTTTTAGGATTTCATACTTATATTTTTTTAAATAGTTCCTTATAATATTAGGCTATGATTTGTATATTCCATTTTATCAAATATTATTTAATATAAGTTGTTACAAGGAAATTTAAATAAATTATTTTTCTTGGCGGTGTATTTAGTCGTTAACACAGTGTACTTATTATGAACTATGTACCTATTATGTATCCTACAAATATATTTAGAATTAATGCTTTGCTGATACCTATACTATAATTAAAAATATTTTTTTAGATTTCGTTTAGCAAATATCCCAAAAAATAAATATGCCACGAGGAGTTCATAATTTTTAAAGAAAAAGTTGGTTCCAGCAGAGAAAGACCAAATCTATAAATATGTTACAAAACCCGATGATATTAAGGTTCATCAAAAGAAACTGATTATCACGTTGATGCAACGAATGTTTCAGAGAATATTGGCTCATCTTCGGAAAGCAACAGCAACAATACAGAATTAATAATGATAACCTATGATGACGAATTAGAAAGGAATAATGAAAATGACAGTGATAATGCCGCTAATGCTTCTACTATCGAAGACAGTATTTGCATGGGTGAATCACTTCAGGACTTAAGAGATGTATCACATTGGAATATACTCGTCTCTGGTAATGCTCGCATTGAAATCATCAAAAAAGAAAGTGAACATTTTCAAAATAGAGAAGGGTCGTTTGTTACTGTATCTAGACACGGGTTAGACATAAAAGGTGATGTTCGACATCTTTCTAAAGAATGGTTTTATAAAATGATGAATAATGGTGAAAAAATTCTACGGCCATGGATTGTTTATTCTCCTGTAAATAATAACTTGCGTCCTGTATTGCTTCTGTTGTCGTGTATTTGCTGTCACCAATAATAATAATACAAAATCAACATTTACTACTGGATATCAGAAGCGGTGGAAACTTAATCCCAAAGTGGCCGAGCATGAAACTTCAAATGAACATCTGGAGAATTTTGAAAAGTGGAAAACTTTGGAAATGAGGTTAAAAATTCATAAAACGATACGAGATGCAGCCTTGCAATTAATATACAATAAAAAACAGAAGTGGAAACATCTTTTATCAAGATTATTGGATATAACTTTGTTTTTATCTAAACAAAACCCAGCATTTCATGGACATGATGAAGGACAAAGTTCTTCAAATAAAGGCAATTTCTTAGAACTAACCAAACTATTGTCAAAGTATGATGTAGTGTTAAAAGAACACATTTTGAATTTGGAGTATGGTAAATCACCAAAATTATCATATTTGTCACCAGATATACAAAATGAGTTCATAAATGTTTTAGCGATCCACGTAAAGTTTAAGCTTGTCAACGAAATTAAATCGGTTAAATATTTTGGAATTATGTTTGATAGCACACCTGACATTTCACATATTGATCAAATGTCAGAAGTGATTCGTTATGTGAAAATTGATGGTAGTAAAGTGGAAATCAAGGAAGTATTCCTTGGATTTTTTCCTTTACGCGGAAAAAAGCCGCTGATTTAAGCGATGAAATTCTTACACTGAAAAAAAAATTGAAGTAATGATAACCTCATCTCGAAGATGGCAGTTTATTATTCATGCAAAGAAAAGATATTTACAAACAATTTCACCGTGATTGGGACAACTACTCAGTACTCAGTAACATTTTCCTGATAACAGAATGAGGTGTAATTAAAATATAAAGTGCTATCCAATATAACAGTAGTTGAATAAAGTTAATAACTATTTCCATGAAAACATATTTCTTTGGCCTTATATCATGAATTTTTCATTTTAAAATTTAAGTATTTGAGATTAATTGAACTATATTTTATTTCCACATAAATATTTCATCTGATTGTCTCAACTGCATCGGCTTATCATTGTACGGTTGTTGAATCAATCTCGTATTTCGATTCGCCATATCTGCCCGCACGGTGAGGTTGAGACAACTGCATTTCGATTGGAAATAGGACATGTTTTTTTCAGTGTAAAATCTTGAAAATGATGGTATAGATGTTATGAATTGTCGCTCCCAAAGGTTATGATAATGCAGCTGTTATGAGTAGTATACATGGAGAAGTGCAAGCTATTATTAAAGCAAAAAATAACAAAGCAATTTTTGTGGGCTGCAAAGATCATTCAATTAATTTATACGGCCAACACTCGTCAGTGGAAGCCATTTTTACATGTTTTTCTGCTTCGACTAGCCGCTGGGAAGTACTTGCTAAACACAACAAAGCAACTGTTAAAATACTCTTAACAGCGCATTGGAGTGCTCATTATGCTGCAGTAAAAGTATTGGCCGAAAACTTTGATGGGATTGTGGCTGAAATTGAGAAGTTAAGTGATCAACAAGAAAATGTAGACACTAGAGGCGCTGCACAGAACCTTAACAATGCAGCATGTGATTTTTCGTTTCTTTGCTATCTTTTGTTTTGGAATGATACTCTAAGAGAAATAATATCTGTGCTCAGATTGGATTGCAAAGCACGGGCTTGAATATTGATCAATTAGCTACAAAAATAGAGTCAATTCATAACGAAGTCTCATTGTAGAAGAGGCAATAGATCTTGCTGCGAAAAAATCGGAGGACTATGACATTCCAATGGAAAGCCGAATTCGTCATAAAAACGCAAAAAACGAACGGGTGGTGAGTTTGCACCTGATGTTGGACTGACACTGAGAGCTCAACTTAAAAAGGACATGTTGGAATGTCTTGACCGATTCAGTGTTGAACTCCGAACTAGACTGAAGTCAGTTCAAGATTTAGCTTCATTGTTCGAGGTTGTGCAGACAAACACTTAGCTTTTGGCGAACAGTGAAGAGTTAAAATTATCGGTATCAAAATTTACTGGTTTTTATGATGCGGTATTGGCAACAGAACTCCTCATAGAGATACAAAGGGTGAGGAGGGATTTAAAAGCGGCCAATGTTACAGTTTCTAACTGGGTGTGCCTAGACTTTTTGAAATTCATCGTAGAATGGGATTTTTTAGAATTTCTTCCGAATCTTACGGTCGCACTAAAGTTATTTATGACTATTTGCGTATTAGTAGCTTCGTGTGAGAGGAGTTTCAGCAAATTAAAATTAGTTAAAAATTACTTGCGGGCTTATAATAATAATGCTCATTTGTATTAATTAAAAAAAATTATAAATTACGTTTATCGGCTTTTTATTATTATTGAGTTTTATTTTTGGGGTGACACCACAATATCCGCCCCGGGTGCCACCCATGCTAGCTACGCCACTGATAGTGTGGCATAAATTGAAAATAAATATAGTTGTAAAATATGGAGGGGCTGAAATCTCACAGCTCTGAGATTTCAAGACTTCGGTCTGGGTTAAGGATTTGTATATAGTTTTCGGCAAAAAACATTTATGAGGACATGGTTTTTAGTTTTGGGCAGCGATGTATATCAAACATAACTCTTTGTTAAAGTACATTGTATTTTTATCTCTGTTTAGAAATTAATTACAAAACTAACACGAAACATCAATACGTTGCCGGAAAATTATAATCAAAATTCCAAAAATATTGTTAAATTAAATAAAATCAAACTTTTTTCAAAATTCCATAAATATTCCAAAAATTAGAATAAAATCAAATATTTAAAATTTTCCTAAATTTCGATACTATTCCAAAAATTCTTAAAAATTTAAACTTTTCCAAAATTCCAAAAATATTGCAAAAATTATTACATAAATAAAAATTAAAACTTTTTTCAAAATTCCAAAAATTATAAAAAAATCAAAAATAAAAATTTTTCAAAATTCTAAAATTATTCAAAAAATTCTTACAAAATCAAAAATTAAAACTTTTTCCACATTCTAAAAATTTTGCAAAAATTATTACAAAATCAAAAATACAAATTTTTTCAAAATTCCAAAAATATTTCAAAAACTATAACAAATTCAAAAATTTCCATGTCCAATTTCATTTTAAATTACATTTACGTCATAAAAACGCTACATTTTTTCTCCAAAAAATTGGCTAAAAAAATAAATGAAATCATTTTTTGACACACTTGACATTGTTTTTTTGACAATCTTATAATGCCATAATTCTTTATAATAATAATAAAATTTCATTTCATACAAACTATTAATTTATTTTTTTCTAAAAAAATTGGGTAAAAATTATATAAAAACCTTGCTTTTGACGCACTTGACAACATTTTTTTGACAAACTTATAATGCCATAAATCTCAATAATAACAATAAAATTTCATTTCAAACAAACAATTTTATTTATTTTGGATTTTTGAGATCAATTAAACAATTTTATTTTTTTCCAAAAAATTTGGTAAAAAAATTAATAATAACCCGATTATTCCTTATACTTGCGAATATTTTTAAACACTTTTAATTGCAAAATTAAAACTGGCTATCTGATATTTTGTTCGCTTATTTATATCCAAAAATAAGTAAGTAGAAACTTCTGCTAATCAGTTGTTGTTTTCCACTGTACTTTTCTAGAAAACAATATTCAAAGTACATGAATCATTGGCCACTCCTCTTTTAATTCATACTTGCATTAATTTGGATATGTAAATTTGTATTAGTGAACTCATTCTATAACAAATTTAATTTGCATTAATTTATGCAAAATGTATTAGTTAACTCATTCTTTAATCCATTCCTTTGCAGTACATAGTTTCAATATGGAAAACATTTATGCAAAATGTATTGGTTATGTATGAGTAAATTAAATTGACCCATTCTGATCGAAGTTTATTACATTGCCCTCCATTTGTTTTTGTTCGTCCCGAACAATATCAGCTATCGCATTGGCACTGTTACCTTAGTACGGTGCTAACCTTTGCAGATGTATCACTTTCATCTTGGTACGGGGTCCCTTTTGGATGCGGTAGATAACTTCAATAATTCGTTTGATTATTTTATATGGACCCACCCAATCTGACTGCAGCTTGGGTGATCTTCCCTTAGTTCTCCTTGGGTTGTATAGCCATACCAATTTTCCTTCTTGAAAACCGCCACTATTTGCATTGTTTTCATTTTGTCACTGGCAATCTTAATGTAGTCTCGAACCTGTTGATGGATTTTATTCATCTCCTCCCTTAGTTGTCCCACATAATCTGTTTTCGTAGATACCAGGCCTCCCGGAATTCTAAACTCGATGTCACTAGGGAGATGCAGTTCTCTTCCGAACATGATATTCGCTGGCGTTTCACATGTCGTATCGTGCGCTGCGCTACGATAGGCCATCAAGAATAACGGAAGATCCTTATCCCAATTTCTTTGGTTGGCTTCCACTACCTTTGACAAATGTTCTTCCATGGTTCGTTTGAATCGTTCTACCATGCCATCCGATTGTGGGTTCAAAGGTGTAGTTCGTGTTTTAATAATGTCGAGTGTTCTGCACAGCTCTTCCATCAGTTGAGATTCGAAATTCCTTCCATGGTCGGTATGCAACTCGAGCGGTGTTCCATATCTGCAAACCCATTCATTAACTAACGTTTCAGCGACCGTAACTGCTTCCTGGTTCGGTATCGCATAAGCTTCCGGCCATTTTGTAAAGTAATCAATGACCACCATGATGTATTTGTTACCTTTTGTCATTTCCGGAAATGGCCCCGCGATGTCTATTGCAATTCTCTCCATTGGGGCGCCACCACATTGTGCTGTTGCATCTCTCCTCGAGTTCTAGTTTTTGGTCCTTCCGCACAAGTATCGCATCGTCGACACCATTGCTCTAGGTCTGTTCGATACCCTACCCAATAAAACCTCTCCCTTACTTTGGCTAGGGTTTTATTTACCCCCAGGTGTCCAGAAATACTTCCATGCAGCTTTCCAGTACCTCTTCTACTCGACTTGATGGCAACACCAGTTGTTCTAACACTTTCTTTCCATCAGCGGACTCCCATTTTCTTTTTAGTATCCCGTTGTCCATCAATAGTGAGTACCATTGTGCCCAGTAGCATTTCACCTCCGGATTTAAAGGTGCTACCTCTTTCCACTCCGGTCGCCTTCCCTCGGTTTTCCATTTCAATATTGGAGCCATAGCTGGATCTTCTAGCTGCTCTCTTTTAATTGCCTCGGTACACCAATCCTCAGGAGTTTGGAACTTGATTTGGCTCACTTTCATTGCCTCATTTCCCTCAGTTCTGCTACATGACTTGCACCCCTCTATACAGGGTCTTCTGGACAAGGCATCGGCGTTACCATGGATCCTTCCCTTGCGGTGTTCAACTTTAAAGTCGTATTTGTGCAGGATCTCTATCCATCTTGCTGCTTGTTTTTCAGGAAATTTGAATTAGAATAACCATTTTAGAGCAGCATGGTCCGTGCGAATCAGGAATGGTTGTCCACACAAATACTTGTGGAAATGTTTCACAGCCTTGATGATAGCTAGCAACACAGTAATTCTGTTCCGGCTTTGACAGAACTTTACTGAAGTACGTCACCACTTTCTCATCGTCTCCAATTTTCTGTGACAAAACAGCTCCGGTTCCTACATTGTTTGCGTCTGTGTCCAGAATGAACATCTTTCCGAATTATTGATAGGCTAGTATAGGTGTTGCATAGTTTTTCTTTTAAATTGCAGAATGCCTCATTACATTCGTTTGTCCACAGAAACTTGGTATTTGGCTCTGTCAATTTATGTAGACTCTTGGCGATATTCGCAAAATTCTCCACGAATCTACGATAATAGGTGCATAGGCCAAGAAAACTGCGTAGCTCATGAACATTCTTCAGTACTGGCCAATTTTTCACAGCATCAATCTTCTCGGGATTGGTTCTGACTCCATGTTCTGTAATGATGTGTCTAAGGTACTTCACTTCTTTGTGGAACAGATTGCACTTTTCCGGATTCAACTTCATGTTGGCATTACTTATTCTTTGGAGTACTTCTTCGAGGTTCATTAGATGCTCTTCGAAGCTGCGACCTTTTATAATGATGTCATCAAGATAAACGAGGCAGTCCTTCCAGGTTAAGCCATGCAACACGCATTCCATTAGACGTTCAAATGTTGCTGGGGCATTGCATAAACCAAACGGCATCACATTGAACTCCCACAACCCATTGCCAGTAGAAAATGCTAACTTTCGTCGATCTTCTGGATGCATTTCAACTTGCCAGTAGCCACTCTTCAGATCTAATGTGCTGTACCATTTGGCCCCTGATAGTGTATCCAGTGTGTCATCATTTCGTGGCAGTGGATAGCTGTCCTTAATAGCTACCTCATTCAGCTTTCGATAGTCTACACAAAAACGAGCTGACCCATATTTTATTCTAACTAGCACCACTGGTGAGCTCCATGGACTCTTAGATGGCCTGATGACTCCATCACTTTTCATTTTGTCCAGCATTCCTTGCACTTCCTCGTGTTTAGCTAGTGGTAGTCTTCTAGGAGGCTGCCTGATAGGATGAGCGTTTCCAGTGTTGATCCTATGTCGCACGATGTTTGTTCTTCCAACATCTTCATCTCCAGTAGAGAAAACGCTGCACACCTTCGTTAATACCCTCTTGATTTCTTTGAATTCGGCTGGATTCATTCTTTTACTAAGATCTCGAAGTATTGTTACTAATGCGGGATTGTTTCTCTGCATGAAGACCTTTTGCTCTTCTTGACAGCTAAATATCTTTTATGGTGCTGCATTTGGCGATTTCTTCTCCATGATTGATGATCACTCGTTTATTTGAGAAGTTAATCAGTTGCACTGGAACTACCCCTTCTTTGGCTGCTACTAGCGTTCAGTCAATCATAATGTTTCCCCCGAAGTCGTTGTTAGCTGGTTCAATCATCACAGGTGAATTTTGGTCACTTTTATCTAGTAGCTTAGTCCATATAATCTTCTCAGATTTTGCCGGGATCTCAGTTGGTCCGTCACTAATAACACGGACCTCAGCATTGTCGTTGCTGGCGTGTAGCACTATTTCTGTGTTTCCATATCTCAGTACGTGGCTGCCCAGATCTAATATAAAATTGTATTCTTTCATGAAGTCAAGCCCAATTATGCACTCATCTTCTATATCTGCTACAATAAATCGGTGCCTAAATGAATTTCCTCCAAGGTGAACTTCTTCGTCGCTTTCTCCATGAACTAGAACTGTTTCACCCGTAGCTGTTTTAGCGTGAATCGTCTTGCTGTATCGATCTGACTATCATGAACCACATCTAGACGCACTATCGATCTTGAAGCACCTGTGTCCAAACTCAACATGCACGATTTGCTTCCAACAGTTGCCTCTAGGACTAAACTACTATTTTCTCTTTTGACTTGTGATACCACCAATGTAGGGCATTGTAATTGAGCCAGCTTTCGCCCTCCAAAACTGGCACGATCTAGTTTCCCGAATCCGGAACGTGGCAACTCTCTTCCGAATGCGGCTCCCATTTAAATTCTCTTTGGATGTGCCCCAACTTTCCACAGTTCCAGTATCTTACTCTGCTAGATCTACTTCGTTGATTTCGTTCAGGCTTATCTCCCAAACTTTTGACACGCATGATCACTTCCTCAAGCGCTGCTTTTAGTACTTCTTCAGCAACTTCCATCTGACGTACTCTATCTGAGCCATACGCTCTTTTTCCAGCTTCCATTTGTAGGCCCAATGCTAAGACTTCCGCAGGTAGTTTATTTCCGCTTAGATACAGCTGATTTCTCATTTGTACATCTCGAAGAACATTGATGAATGTATCAGCTGCCAGTTCGTCTCGATGTTCAGCGTTATAGTTCGGATATGACAGATCAACCAGTCTCACAATGTCAGCCTCTAATTCTTGCAAAGTTTTGCTGACTCCTTCTTTTCGTGTTTTGAGCTGCATGCGATGGAGAGCTTGCATATGACTTTC
Source organism: Diogma glabrata (assembly GCA_963693315.1). Classification (NCBI taxonomy): domain Eukaryota; kingdom Metazoa; phylum Arthropoda; class Insecta; order Diptera; family Cylindrotomidae; genus Diogma; species Diogma glabrata. The sequence continues at coordinate 423,094,102 of OY856186.1, forward strand.
CAGATATCTTACTTCTAAGGCCTCCATTATCTTGCTGTAATTATCTCGCTGATAGTGTCTGCAAAATTTCAGCAGCAGGTCCCTTCAATGCCAATATAAGCGCATTTGCTTTTTGCTGATCAACCCCAGTTGGAGCTGAAGTAGTTGATGGATTGATCAGATTACCTGACTTCACTTGTGCTATTTCTTGGGTGAAATTCACTCAATAGTTTGCGTAATTTCTCTTCATGTTCTTCGGTAACTGTCCGCAGCTCCCTTTCCATGTTGTTGATTTTAACCTCCGCACTGGATATACGTGACTTGATTACTTCACGTAGTTTTTGTTGATCTAATTTTTGTTCCGCTGCCAGTTTCTCTTGTCGGGCCATCAGATTGTTTCCGTGTTTGGCAATCATATCAGCAAGTTGTTGTTGCTGCTGTGCCATCATTTCTTTCATCAACACCATCATCGGATCAATTGCTGGGGCATTCTGAACCGAAGCTTCCTCCGGCTCTATTTCTATGGCCTCTGCGTTTTCACCTGCTTCTTCTAAAACTTTACGCAGCCGGAATGCAAGATCTGCCTTCGTTCCATAGATTGGAGTATTGCTTTTCCGCAACTCATCCTTCAGCTGGGTCTGGCTGAGATCACTAATATTTACTGTCTTGACCATTGTTTCAATAATCCTACTTCTGACACCACTGTAACGACTCTCGTTGGTTCTTTTCGACTATTGAGCAAATACGACAGTAAAAAGACGGATCTTTGGTTAACAAAATCACAAACTTTATTTGTCAACAAATTACAGCAGCTTCCGATTTTAATTACAATAAATTCTAGGGTCTCCAATTTATGTACGATAAATTTCACCGCTTTTCCACAATTTGAATCAATGATATTCGGAAGCGTAAAATCTGTATTTACTATTCCACTAAGTTCAAATTCTTTTACTATTGGTACCCAGGCTCAAGTACCACCCGATTGCTCCTTATACTTGCGAATATTTTTAAACACTTTTAATTGCAAAATTAAAACTGGCTATCTGATATTTTGTTCGCTTATTTATATCTGTTCAAATCTGAGATTTGAAAGAAAAATAATGCAATTAGGAACTTAAACTTTTTATTATAGTTAATTAATTTTAAATACTATTTATCCAAAATGTATATTCATCCATTTATCAGTATATTCATATCAGCTTATTTAGCTTTCTTGTAACGTATGAACTTGTTTTATCATTTAAAAAAACAATAACAATTTAAAAATGTTTTGCTGAATAATGATAAATGTCACCAAAGGAATGAGTGCGTTCATTATTATTTCGCCTTATATTCGCCTATCCCTCTGGATACGAATATTGTAAATTCTTTATGCGCCAAAAATAATAATATGCGCCAAATAATTATATGTCATATTAATAAATTAAAAAATCACTTCTTTTTTGGCGATCAACCTACGAGGAAACAAAAAATAAAATTTAAGCGAGCATTTATATAACATATACATCAGGTGAATATTATCATTACATTTTGGATAAATTAATCAGTTTATCTTTTCTTTAATAATTTATTGTGTTAAAAATTTATAAAAACAATTTATAGAAATTTAATGAATTAATTACTTAAAAAAAGGGCAATTTTGTAAAATAAAACAATTTAACAATAAAAAATAAAATTTTAACAAGTTTTATTTTTAATAAAACAATTTACCAATTTAAGTGACATTTAAGTGAATTTTATATAAAATAAATAAACTATTATCAAGATTTCTTTCTTTTTATTATTATTATTATTATAAACAATTTATTATAATTTTTATATATTATATTTGTGATTAAAATAAATAAGAAATAAAGAAACTATTATTTGCGAACATTTTCATGGTCCTTCGAGCCGGATTTACAGTGATATAAATTGAAGATATTTGCGATTTTTATAAATTTACAATTTTGTGAAACTATAAAATTATATTTTACGATTTTGGATCTCTGCGCCATTCCTAAATAATTTTAGATCCATTTTTTGTGAGTTTACTGGATTAAATCGATTCTATAAAAAATATATATATAACATATATATATGTGTTGTACAGTGTATTAAAATATTGACTATTAGTTCTTAAAATTTAATATTAACTATTAAAAAGTGTTCAATAAAAGTAAACAATTTCCATTATTTTTATTTGTGTGATATACATAGTGAGTGAATTAAAATTGTAAGTTAAGATGGCAGACCTACGCTCATTACAAAGAATTTTAAATAGAGTGAAGCAAATTGAAGCGTATGCCTTGAAAGATTTAGGAAATGAACCGATAGAGTCTATTAAAACACATAGAGCGCTCTTGAAACAAGAATCGGATGATTATAAGGCCGTTTCTACACTATGCGGTGATAATGCTGATGTAATTGCATTACAAGAACAAATTGAAGCGAAGTGTTTCAGTATCACAGGGAAACTCATCAAAGCAGAGTTGAACAAGCCACAGGTTTTACCTCCAGCTGATCTGGACACGAGTCTCAGTGAATTGATGGCAAACCAGCGATCATTCCTACAAGAAGTTAGCCATATAAATAACAGAAGTGAGAATGATGTTCGTTTACCTCGTGTCAATATTCCATTTTTTACTGGAGTTTATGCAGAGTTTCCGTCATTTCGTGACTTATTTGATGCATCAATTAATAATAATGCGAGGATGTCGAAAGTACATAAGTTTCAATATCTTAAAGGACTGCTAAAAGGAGAACCATACGCATTAGTGCGACACCTTGGAATCACCGAAGCCAACTATGATGAAGCCTGGAGTATCATAGTCAATCGTTATGATAAAAAAAAACACGTGGTATTGACGCTCCTTAAACAGTTTATGGACCAGCCATCAATTACTCAGGTTTCTGCAAAATCCCTTCATTACATGCGAGATATTTCAGATGAAATACTTAAAGGAATTAAAGTTCTAGGTGAAGCATATCAATCTCGAGATCCTTGGTTGATTTATATTCTTGTCAACAAGTTTGATCAATCCACAAAACAAGCATGGGCTCACCACAGCTACGCGATTGAAACGCCAAAGATGGAAGATTTATTGGATTTTTTAGCAAAACAAGGCGACACTTTAGAAGCTTGTGAACCTGTCAAACGTACACCTGTACGGCAATCTCAAGCTACAAACGTTAAGATAATGCATGCCACAACCAAAGTTATTAGTTGTCTTAAATGTGATCAAGAACATTATTTAAGAAATTGTAGTGAATTCTTACAACTATCCGTGCATGAACGAAGAGGATTTGTAGCAGAAAATAAACTGTGTTTCATATGTTTATTTAAGAATCACCAATCACAGAATTGTCGATCACGCTTTCGATGTGGCATATGTAAAGCAAAGCATCACTCAACTCTACATGAAGAAAATTCAACCGCGTCTACCAGCAACGCAATTCCTAACATTGCATTGGTACCAGAAATTTCTCCAACCAGCGATCAAAATTCCGAAACCAGGAGTGTTGCACACGCCATGTCTATTAAAAGATGTACAGCTATTCTACCTACTGCAGAAATAAGAGTACTAGATTCATCTCATCACTATCAAAGATGTCGAGCCTTGCTTGATTCTGGGGCTCAATCCTCTTTCATCTCTGAATCTTGTGCTCAGCGACTGGGACTGACACGCACTGAAGCAAACTTCTTAATAAAGGGTTTAACATCAGGGACTGAAGTGACAAAAGGAAGGTTATCCATAAATGCTACATCAATTTACTCCACAAACGAAAGTCTCCAGATTGAAGTCCTGATTTTGAAAAAACTTACTGATTGTTTACCAACGCGAGAACTCAGTTCATCAAATTTAGAGAAGATTAAGGGATTACAATTAGCTGATCCCAACTTTTATAAACCTGAATGTGTAGATATCATTATTGGAGCCGACAAATTCTTTAATATCTTAAGAGATGGCCAACTAAACAATATAGGTGACAACTTAATAGCGCAAAATACAATGTTTGGTTGGATTGTATCAGGCGAAATAAATGAAGACAAGGAAAGCAAACAATTTACCAGATGCAACTATTACATTGATTTGGATGTTAATAAAACTCTCCAAAAATTTTGGGAGATAGAGGAAATACCAAACACTAAATCATTTAGCGAAGAAGAAAATAAATGCGAAGAACACTACAGAACTAATTTTGTCAGACACATAAGCGGTAAGTTTATAGTAAAATTGCCATTCAAAAAATCTGAAGAACTTTTAGGTAATTCTTTAAACATTACTCGTAAGAGATTTTATAATTTACAACAAAAGCTAAACCGCGATATCCAGCTTAAAAATGAGTATGTTAAAGTGATGCGCGAATATATAAGGTTAGGTCACATGAGAGAGATTCCGCACCAGGAACAGGCAGTACAAGATGATAGATGTTATTATCTCCCTCATCACGCCGTTATCAAGAAAGAGAGTTTAACCACCAAGTTGCGAGTCGTGTTTGACGGATCATGCAAAACCACCAACTTGAACTCTGTCAATGATATGCTTATGATTGGTCCCAACATACAACCGCCTTTGTGGACTACTTTAAACAAATTTCGGCACAACCAAATTGCACTTACAGCGGATATAGAGAAAATGTACCGCCAAGTTCTTGTAGCTGAGGAAGATCAAGATTTCCAACGCATTCTATGGAGAGAACATGTAAGCGATCCAGTAATACATTATAAACTCACAACCGTTACATTTGGAATGGCCAGTTCTTCATTCCTAGCAACTCGTTCCTTGTTACAAGCTGCATATGACTGCCAAGAAGAATATCCGGATATCGCAAAGGAAATTTCAAGTAAATTTTACATTGATGATTATTTGTCAGGAGCAAGCACTGTTGAAGATGCCAGATATTTAAAGGAAAAAATCACGATGTTACTTTGAAAAAGAGGCTTTTGTTTAAGAAAATGGCAGTCAAATGCACTAAAACTTTCTGAACCAACAATTGAAAATGCTGATTCCATGGTATCGATTGATGAAACGAGTTCTACCGTGAAAATACTAGGGTTACAATGGAACGCTTTAGAAGACTACTTTACCTTTAAGGTAAATTTGCCATTGGAACAAGCTCCCACCAAGCGGTCATTAATATCCAATGCCTCTAAAGTATTTGATCCACTTGGCTTAGTTGCTCCATCAATTATTTTAGCGAAAATATTGTATCAAAAACTGTGGTTAAGAAAATTAGACTGGGATGATGAATTACCTAATGATATTGCAATTTTGTGGAATCAATTAAAAGGTGATCTTCCTCAATTAGAAAATCTAAAAATAAGGCGAATAATAGATCAAAGCGAACTACAATTGCATGGATTTTGTGATGCTAGCGAAAGAGCCTATGCAGCAGCAGTTTATGGCCGATTCAAAAATAAACAGGGTTCTACTCAGATAGAACTTATAACAGCAAAAACCAAGGTTGCCCCAATAAAACAAATATCATTACCTCGACTGGAATTGTGTGGAGCCCATCTTCTTGCAAAGCTAATGACAGAAGTACAAAATACATTTGATGAAGAAATATCAATGTATGCCTGGACCGACTCTACTATAGTGTTGGCTTGGTTATCCGAACATCCTACGAAATGGAAAACATTTGTAGCCAATAGAGTCTCTGAAGTTCAACAATTACTACCACGAAACCATTGGCAGCATGTAAAATCAGACGATAATCCGGCTGACTATGCATCAAGAGGTGTTTTACCATCCAAACTGTTAAAACTTAATCAGTGGTGGCATGGCCCAGCATGGCTTAGCGAACCAGAGTCTATATGGCCCACAATTCATAAGGAAGTATATTATGAAGACACTTTATGCGAGATAAAAGAGAAAACATGTTCTATCTCATTTTTTCATGTACAAGGATTAGAACAAGCCGAAGGAGAAGTGTATGAAAATTTATTAAATAAAATATCGTCGTTCAGCAAAATCATCCGTATTTTATGTTTTGTAAATAAATTTATTAAAAATGTGACAAAACAGGGCAATAACATAACACAAAATTTAGTAATATCCGCTAGAGAAATAAATGAAGCAACAGAAAAACTGATTAAATGGGTGCAACAAACAGTTTATTCAAATGAGAGAAGAACACTTATGCAAAACAAAGAATTATCTAAGCATGATAAATTATCAACTCTTGCTCCATTTCTAGATGAGAAGGGATTAATACGTGTTGGCGGCAGATTGCATCATTCAAATTACCCGTATGAAGCAAAACACCCAATCATTCTACCAAAATCCCATGTCCTAAGTAGAATGATAATCTCCTTTTACCATAAAAAATACCTACATCCTGGCCCATCCCATACATTCCATCTAATACGCCAGAACTATTGGATTGTACACGGAAAAGGTACTGTAAGAGAAGAAGTCAAAAAATGTATCCAATGTTTTAAAGACCGAGCTACAACTTCCAAACAAATAATGGGTAATTTACCAGCCGTGCGAGTAACACCTGCTAGACCATTCTCAAACTGCGGTGTAGATTACGCTGGACCAATTCAGTTAGCTAGTAAAGGAGGACGTGGAGCTAAATTTGTTAAAGGCTATATTGCCGTGTTTGTCTGCATGGTCACCAAAGCGTTACATATAGAAGCCGTCACAGATCTAACTACTGATGCCTTTATAGCAGCTCTTAAAAGATTTTCTGCGAGAAGAAATGTACCATCAGACATCTATTCTGATAATGGTACCAATTTTGTCGGTGCCAACAAACAACTCAAAGAGGTATACAGATTCCATAGCTTAAAAATTAATGATTGTATAATTTCAGAATATTGTGCTCAAAATCAAATTCATTGGCATCATATTCCTCCTTCTGCCCCTCACTTTGGTGGACTTTGGGAATCTGCCATAAAGTCAGTGAAGACTCATCTTAATAGAGTCACTGGGAATACGCATTTAACGTTTGAAGAGATGACCACGCTTTTGTGTCAGATAGAAGGCGTATTGAATTCAAGACCATTATGTCCAACATCAGATGACGATTCTTTTGAGGCATTGACACCTGCTCATTTTTTAACAGGTTCATCATTAAATTCTGTACCTGAACATGACATAAGCAATGTGTCAAAATCTAAATTATCGCGGTGGCAACAGGTTCAGCAACTCGCTCAGACATTCTGGAAGCGATTTCATAAAGATTATATTAATAACCTGCAACAAAGAACTAAATGGAAGTCATCAGAAGCAAATTTAAATATTAATAACATGGTTTTAATTAAAGATGATAATTTACCAACTTGCAAATGGGCCATGGGGAGAATAATTCAGATTCATCCTGATGATATGGGCAACGTGCGTGTAGTCACAATTAAAACAGCCAATAATATTATAAAACGACCGATAACCAAGATTTGCTTATTGCCATTAGATGGTTGACAAACGATCGCGTTCGTCAACGGCCCGGATTATGTTCAAATCTGAGATTTGAAAGAAAAATAATGCAATTAGGAACTTAAACTTTTTATTATAGTTAATTAATTTTAAATACTATTTATCCAAAATGTATATTCATCCATTTATCAGTATATTCATATCAGCTTATTTAGCTTTCTTGTAACGTATGAACTTGTTTTATCATTTAAAAAACAATAACAATTTAAAAATGTTTTGCTGAATAATGATAAATGTCACCAAAGGAATGAGTGCGTTCATTATTATTTCGCCTTATATTCGCCTATCCCTCTGGATACGAATATTGTAAATTCTTAATGCGCCAAAAATAATAATATGCGCCAAATAATTATATGTCATATTAATAAATTAAAAAATCACTTCTTTTTTGGCGATCAACCTACGAGGAAACAAAAAATAAAATTTAAGCGAGCATTTATATAACATATACATCAGGTGAATATTATCATTACATTTTGGATAAATTAATCAGTTTATCTTTTCTTTAATAATTTATTGTGTTAAAAATTTATAAAAACAATTTATAGAAATTTAATGAATTAATTACTTAAAAAAAGGGCAATTTTGTAAAATAAAACAATTTAACAATAAAAAATAAAATTTTAACAAGTTTTATTTTTAATAAAACAATTTACCAATTTAAGTGACATTTAAGTGAATTTTATATAAAATAAATAAACTATTATCAAGATTTCTTTCTTTTTATTATTATTATTATTATAAACAATTTATTATAATTTTTATATATTATATTTGTGATTAAAATAAATAAGAAATAAAGAAACTATTATTTGCGAACATTTTCACTTAGTGATATGGTATACTCGTTTATGCCCTACCTATCGTAAACATTTAATTAACAGGTTCACGATTTCCCCTACCTGTCGCCATACTTCATCTCTTCCATTTCTTTTGGCATATGTAGGCTGCTAGGGCAAGGAAAGGTAGGACCGTTGGAAAAAATTCTAGTATTTTGCCATTTCCTTGCAATAAATAAGCGTATGGTTATGTATGTCCAATAACACGATTTCATGTCAACAATTGATGCCAACAGGCATTTATTTTGGTTGCTCCATTTATCTCACTATATTCAATTAATTAATTTATATTTATAATTTATTTGGGGGTAAACACAAGAAGTTTACCGAAATTTAGTGTATATACGTACTTCATGTACAACTCAATTCATTTCTTACTTAATTGCTAAAATCTAAAAAGAACTTTATTTACAAATTTATAAGAAGGAAGAAAAATTATTTCCTTTTCCAATTCTGCAAATAGTGATTTATGTTCACCGCTCTTCCGAAACCTATACACAATTACAGGGGACTCCCGGTGGATAGTCCACGATCGGGGGAGCTCGCTGCCGTCTGACTGGGAAGAATAAATTCTACTCCACCAGCTCTTCTGCATAGTTACATATGACTGAGAAGAATTTCGCCTCCTCAGCCAAGTGTCTGTTCTGCTGCTCCTTCCTCAGCTTCTGATGGTCGGTTAGACCAACGGGGACGAGGCAGCGGGATCTTCAACACTATGGGGTGAGTACCTTTATCTACGTGTACCTTTGTCTTGTGGAAGTGCCAATATGTGTATGCATGGAGCGAACTGTATGTAAGTGTGAAGGTTGGTGTGGGTGCACGCGTGTGTGTGTGTGTGTGTGAGTGTATGAGGTGCGAGAGCATGTGAATATGTGAGTGAATGTGGGGTTGGACGGGGTGTTCACGGTTTTTTTCCACGTGTGGGGGTCGCCAGAGTCTCAGTCTTTCACTTGCTTCTTTATTTCATCCGTTCTTATCATGTGACACGCGTACAATACCGATATTTGTGCTGGAGTAGCAGGTTTTCTATGTTCGACCCCACGTAATGAAGATGGTTTGGGGCTTTATAAATCTTACCAGGTGCGCCGCCTGCTATGCCACTTCATTGGCTTTTCAATGAAGCAGCGCTTCATTACATATTGGCGCCCAACGTAAGGCTCCTCTAAGGGTTCCTACAGTGATGTGGTACCCTGGAGGAGTCCCTCCATAAAACAAAAAACTTGGAAATTTTTTTTTTTAATTTTTCTTCTAAAATTCATTATTCTATCTTCCACCAAACAATAATAGCAGACTCTGGCGACCGGGAAGCAACTCCCTGCTTCAAATACACAGAAGCGATGATAATCTGAGGTGCCTCAGATTGTCATCGATGGGATGTTGCGTCCCCACGTCTCCAGCAAAACTTCTCCTTGTGTTTTTCTATTAATGCAAGGGTAAGAATAATTCTTCAGAATTATTCTCAATGGGCTTTACAAACCCACGGATACTAGTAACGGATGTGTCTTGCTGGCACGGGGAATGCCAGAGGTGACTGGATGCCAGGCCTAGATTTTTGTAGAATGGTGTATACACCTACTACATTCGTGCCTGGTCATCTGGTTAGGCTCTGGGTTCGCTGTGGCATCAGGTTACTCATCCGGGCTAACATTCCATAACGTTTGAGTCCAAACCCTGGAATGCTAGCATCCTATGGCCTGAGTTGTCCGATTCCCTATGGATGATACTGGAGGACGTCTTCCAAAGCAGTCTGATCAGCTGCTGAGGGAAGAGTCCGCCCAGCCTTCATGCCTTGGGTGATAGGACTAATTCAGGTCAAAGCACCTTTCCCGTATGTGTTGTTGGTTTGGATCACGGGTGGGAAGTGTCGAATCATTGAATGATGGTTCAGAGGGTATACCCTCTGACCATCCCATCGACACTTGTCATCCGGGTGATATACCATCAGCACATACCCCATCTTATTCCTTCCCACCCTACCTTCTCTCATCCTTATCTATCCCTTCTTGTCCCCTTTCCTTTTCCACTTCCTATCCCTTAACGTAGCTTATTTTACTTTTCTTTGATCCCAAAACCTTAAACAAACAAAAACCAAATTCTAAAAGAGAAGAACGGCGATCATCACCCTTCAACCCCAGTAAAATGGACACCTCACGGTGTGGTTTGTCCTCCCTTCCCCCGTCCGCCGCTATTATAATAAAACAAAACTGTTGATAACAATTGGTGCTTATTGCTTTTTTTCTCCAATTTTAGAAACACAGTCAAGAAAATTATATAAGAAGCACAGTCAAAAAAATTATATAAAAAACACAGTTAAGAAAGTTATAAAAAAAAACACAATCAAAAAAATTATAAAGAAAATTATAAATCCAAAACTAAAAGTATCAAAACAAAATTGAAGAAGAAAGGATCCAATTATCGAACTACCCTCAGGATAGAAGACACCGACTAATTTATTATTAAGTATTATTGTAAATCTTATGCTGCAAGTTAGTTAATTTAATTGTTTTTTTGCTTTGCATGATAGGATTAATTTTTTTAGGTTATAAATTTCTCCTTGCCGTACCAGGGCGTTGTACTGCACTCATGCACTGTACTGCACTCTGTCCCGGGATTCCCAGATTCGCCCGGTATATTGAATCTGTGACGTTTACGTAACTCCACCTCCTACAATAGTCCTAGTTTAATTGTTTTATCTCGAACCTCCACTCTCTTTGTTTCAAAATGTTTCTTTATTTTCAAACTCCACCGTCTACAATAGTGTAGTTTAATTGCTTTTTCTCAACCCTAAAATTTTTGCGTTTGTTTAGTCCCTAGGTAAAATCAAGAGACGCATAGTGTCTCGCGCGCCATGTTTTGAAAAGCACTACTAGTATATATGCTGTGCACCGGATAGGTTTTAAAGGTTAAAATTTTCATTTCGAATAATTTGCATTTTTTCTACAACTGTATTCAAAGTTATCAATAAAAGTATATATTATTTAACTATATGGTTCTTATTAGTAAAAAGAAAGTCAGCATTCATGCTTTTTTATGAATGTTTATAAAATCAATATTTTGCTTTCCCAAACTTTTAGTAAAATTAAAATATTTTTACAAATTTTTATACCATTGATAATATGTAGTAATTTAGCATCATTTTGGCAAATTTTCAAAAGCCAACCAAATGTACAGAATTGAAAAACACAAAATTATGCGAACTAAAAATTTATTATCCCTCAATATTGGTAATATTTAACAACAGTTAAAAAACTTAAACACGAACCCAGCTTAGTTTGCAAGTGTATAGTTGTTTTTGATAAAAATATTTGTTATGTCCAGAAAACCCATCAAATGTTTTATTAATGTATTAAATGGAAGTTTGTAATTATAAAGATATTAGAAAAAAGAATATATTTAGAATATGCTTTCAGTAAAAAGACCTATTATTGATGTGTTTGGTCTTTTATGTAAATGTGTTATCTGAGAGAACCCAACAAATGTTATACGGATAGTAAATTTTAATTTATATTTCATTTTATATTAGAACGTTGGTAGTTATTTTGAAGTGATGAGATTAAAAAATAATTTAGTAGGCTCTAAAATTTTGTGTTTTTATGCTTCATGAGATATAAAAAAAAGAATTTGAAAAAATTTTATTATTATTTTAAGGGTTCCGTACTTTAAAAAAATCGAACAAAACTCTTATGGTGAGGACTTGATTGTTTGTTATCCATTATTCACAACGACTTTCTCACTGAAAATGAAAATCTTGATATATATGTATTTACGTATATTTATGTGGTAAAATAAGGCGAAAATGACAAATATGTGCCGATTTCGAGATTGAGGTCATATATAAACGTAAAAACTGAAATTTTTTAAAACTTTTAGTCAATCATAGACTATAAAGTTTATGGAAGCCACCAATGGTACTTGGCTGAACATAATCAATAATTTAAAAAAAATTGTTTAATTGCGAAACACTTAATTTCACATCTTTTTTCGCACAATGATGTTTTGTTTATTATTTATTTAGAGTGAATAACAAACGATTTAAGCTTTTATGCTATCCTCAAGAACTTTTATGAAACTGTTATGTTAATTTTTTTAAATTATTAGTCAAAGACTATAGTTTTTTTGTGTGTTTCCGTTGTATGTAATAATTTTATTAATTTTCGAATGCATTGCTTTAGACTTATTTTCGAATATTTCTTTTACTTTTTTATGAGTTGTTCATGTCATGAGTTGAGACCTGTTTATATAAAAACGATACTTTTATTTTTTAAAATATTGTATCTAGATTGATAAAAAATCGAGAGTAAAGTTCTCTGTAGAAAACATTTTATATGGATAATAATAATTTGATTCTCCCATATTATATTATAACTTTACAAAAAACAGTCAAATTGTCGCAAAAACAACCAAAAGGCTGTAAAAAAGCCGCGCCATGTTTTTCTTTAGCTTGAAACTATCATTTTAACTATAACAAATTAAATTCTTGTATCTTATTCTTTACAAAAACTTCTCAAATCATTAAGCACTAGTTATAAAATTTCTTAATGGCTTTTTGTCTACTAAACATCTAGCTATATTATATAATTTAAGTCAGACTCTAAAACTACATATCATAATTCTAAAATATATAATAAATATGCACATATCTTAAAATTTATTTAAACAGAGGAAATATAATTTATTTTTTTTCTTTAAAAACCGCTCGCTTTTACTTACATATATCTTGAACAAAATCCTTAGCGAGACCTTTTCTCATTTAATTTAATAATGTCATTCGTAAGGTCTATTGTCAGACGACTGTGAAAAGCCGATGAATTCAACAGTGGACTTCTAAATATATTAATTAAGTCAGTATCATATTTTTTACAATTTTCCTGAAGTAGTGTAATCTATTTAAAATTCCCTTTATATTATTAAGGTATGCTTAATTTTATATTAGACATGATTTGCTGTAAGAATATCTAGCAAACGACGACTATATCAATATAACGATGACTATGAAATAACATTATCAATAAATTTATTTTCGTACTGAAGTTTAACATTCATTGAGATTCATTTAAAATTGCTATTTAATCAATGGTTATTTCAATATAATGTTTATACTAATATTACTATGTGCATATTTATTATATATTTTAGAATTATGATATGTAGTTCTAGAGTCTTACTTAAATAATATAATATAGCTAGATGTTTAGAAAACAAAATGCCATTAAGAAATTTTATAACTAGTGCTTAGAAGACTTTAATTTGTTATAGTTAAAATGATAGTTTCAAGCTAAAGAAAAACATGGGGTGGCTTTTTTACAGCCTTTTGGTTGTTTTTGTGACGATTATTATTAGGTATAGATAAGAAAATTTATTTTTTGATAAACTTGGCGATCATCCCGAGATCTGTTTTCCGATTTTTCATTTTAACATTTCGATTATATAATGGGAAACTAAATTTAGTTCATTTTGGGAACACAAAATAAATTGAAAAAGAAACCTATTCTGTTCAAATCAAACGACAATAAGAATTGGGAGGCATTGTCTGGTAGATTGTTTTGTTTTCAACAATAATAAAAACCTCTGAAAATTTCAAATTTGGATTGTCAAAATTAATATAACAAAAAAAAAATTTTTTTGTTCGTACTCCACCGTCTTCCATAGTGTAGTTTAATAGTTTTCTCTCCTCCCATCAATTGTTGTTGTTGTCTTGCCTGGTAAGAAAAAGCGAATTTTCACTGTGGTATTGAACAACTGCTTAAATTTTCTAATAACATGACGTCAACTAAGCCGCTCCAAATCTCTGACATGGCCAATAAGTGTGCGGTGTGCCAGGGAGAAATTGTACCTGCAGATGCAAAAATATTAACTCGCTGCAATCACTTATTTCATGATATGTGTCTCAACGACTGGCTGATGCAAAACAATACCTGCCCGCTGTGCAGAACCGCTTGTGTGCGCCCTGATCTGCAGAGGTTGTCACAAATGACAGCCTTCAATAATCGTTCCTCCACCTCCAAGAGTTGTAACTCGAGCTCTCGCTGCAGAAATGCAACAGCTCAGCATTGGCCATCAACACTTTTCAACTCGGGTACCAATCGAACGTCCACCTTCTCGACACGCCAACGAAGCCTCGTTGAGACAATCACATAAAACCATACAGGATCATCTAGACCACAAAATGGCAAGAATCAGTGATTCATAAGGCCTTAACCGATCTTCTGCACCAGAAGTACCAAACGCTGAATCCCACTTCTCTCCGTTGCGTCAATTGGCCCCGTCTGCACACTCAATAAGAGATGATTTGGTACCCCAAAATAATACACCGGCATAACCTCTGTTCCCTGGATCTCATCCTGCTCCAGTCAGAACTCGTCAACATTTATATCTGCTGTTAACTGATAGTGCAGTTGAATAGTTCTGGCGATACTATCGCTATAATCGTCAGCTTATATGGAATGACATTTGTCATGCTCTACGTGTCGAGTTTCGGGATAGACAAACTGATGAAGAAATAAAGGAAAAGATGGGGGCCAGAAAGCAGAGGCCAACCGAATTGTTTGATGATTTTCTACAGTCACTATACCGATTATCTGATAAATTAGTGATGCCGATGGCTGATGCTGAACTGTTGTCGTTGATTCGGAATAATCTGTGAATCGAAATACGCAAAGAATTGTTGTATGTAACTATATATGGTTTGGAACACCTTCGTCAGCTGTGCAGGGATAGAGAAAAGCTGTGGGCAGAACCGCTCTCAAAACCTCGTGATTATACTTATCGACCATCTAGACCTGTGTCTGAGGTAGATATTGAACATGAATTCTCCCAAGTGAGAATTAGCAAACTTCCATCCGACCCGCTATCAAATGAAATAGCAACTATTCAGCCAGCTCCTGCCATGAAACGTATAACCAATCCAACAACTTGTTGGAATTGTAAAAAACCTGGTCATCGTTGGCACGATTGTCGTGAACCAAAACGATTATTCTGTTGGGGTTGTGGTAAAGATGATATCGTTTGTCCCAATTTTTTTTTTTTTTTTTTTTTTTAATAAAATGTGTTGTGTAATAGGGTTCAGAATATGTGTCACAACAACACATAAATACCTTTTAAGACCTAGGTCTAGACCTGGGTCCCACAACAACTGGCGTTCTGAGGTGTAGATTAACGCTTTTTTTAAACATCTGTGGGTTGAAGCCACCTGAGACTAAGTGTTCCGGCAAACTATTCCATTTGTACGCAGTTCGGACAAAGAAGTCTCTCTGCGATCTGCCAGTATGACAGCGCGGGATCTTTACCGTTTCACTGGTTGCGGCAGCCGATTGCCGAGTGGAACGGGGGTAAGAATAAGTTTGAGGCATGATGCCGCTGATTTCATCTGAGCACTGCTGATGACGATATTTGTAAAAAACAACGAGGTCAGCAACAGTGCGACGATGTTGTAGGGAATCAAGTTTTGATGTCAAAGTTCGATCACCTACAATTCGTATAGCTCGCTTTTGAACAGAGTCCAAGAGGGCCAAGATGGAAACAGAGGCAGCACCCCAAACTTGACAGCAGTACTCCATACAGGGACGAATATAGGACTTATAAACATGGAGCAATTGGTATGGAGTGAAAAATTTTTTGCATCTATTTAGGAGGCCGAGTTTTTTAGACGCGCTTTTTGCCATCGCCATTACATGATCGTTCCAGAGTAGGTCATTTGAAACTGTGACACCCAATAAACGAATGTTTTTACATTCACCTATTGGTTCATCACACATACTAAATAAAATATCTTTGGGGAACTCGGTCTTTAATCTGGAAACAATCAACAGCTGTGTTTTGGTGGAGTTGAAATTGACAAGGTTTTGGTCACCCCAGTCGGCGACTTTATTCAGGTCTTTGTTCACGTTTATGGCAGCGTCTCTCCGGGCAGGATTAATTCGGTCGTGCATTTTACCTTTTGAAGGAAGGGGCTCGAACGACTTGTGCAGAGTACTATCATCTGCAAAACTATTTATTGGGTTGCTGGTGATTTTCAACAATTCGTTGATATAAATCAAAAATAGGGTTGGGGACAATACTGAGCCTTGGGGTACACCAGCGTTAATTAGTTTAGACTCAGAAGAATATCCGTCTAAGGTTACCGAAATGTATCGGTCGGATAGAAAATTTTGAATCAGCTTCACAACATTGGGATGAAAACCGTACGCAACGAGCTTGTTGATTAAGTTGGCATGCCAGACTCGATCGAATGCCTTGGAGATGTCTAAAGCGATAACGTATGTTTCACCACCTTTATCAAGTATGCTGTTCCAACAATGCGCTACATAGTTTAATAGATCGGTAGTTGATCTTTTGTTTCGAAAACCGTATTGGCTGTCGGATATTAAATGATTTTCTTCCAGAAATTTTGAAATATGTGTATTAATATAATGCTCATAGACTTTGGATAGGACCGATAGTAAAGCTATTGGCCTATAATTTGAGATATCGGATTTTGGTCCCTTTTTGGGGACGGGCTGGACATTTGCCAACTTCCAGCACGAGGGAAATATACCAGATTTGTAGGATTGGTAGAATATTTTAGTTAGAGTTGGTGCAAGTTCTTTGGAAAAGGTTTTTAAAATAATGGGTGGAATATTGTCCATTCCTGATGCTTTGTTGATGTTTAACCCCTTTAAAAGTTTGGCGACTATTTTGGGTTTGAAGTGAAGTTCATTCATATTAACTCCTGAAGACTGGATTTGGGGTATTTCTTTAGGAGTTTCCAAAACAGTGGAGTTCAGAGCAAAGCGTTCAGCGAACAAGTTAGCTTTTCTTGCGGGATCATTGACGATTAAATCACCATCAATAATAGGGGGAATAGAAAATTTTGTACCAGAATTTAAAGAATTAATGGCACTGTAGAAACTCTTGTCAGAAACAGACATAGACGTAAGTTTTGAGGCTTTCGCTCTGTCAATTTCGGACTTTTCGTTTGAGATAATCTGATTTGATATTTTGTTGGCCTTTAGATATTGGGATCGATTAGTGGGAGTTTTGTTATGAATCCAAATATTAAATGATCTACGTTTGTTTCTAAGTGCCGTTTTGTGATCATTGAATTGTGATCATTGTCAGGGAAACCGAAGAGGGAGGCCAGAATCCCAACACCTTTTCTCGCTCCCTGAACCAGGTCTAGAATCACTGGATTCTAAAAATGTTGCATCATCTGATTCTAAAAATATTTTATTTCCTGATTTATTTTCGAAATTGGCCTTTGCCAATTCGAACGATCATTTTCAGTCCAATGGGAACAGTGATAGTCCGTACAGTACATTGTCGTACAGCGTATCAACATCCAACTTATTAGATAAATCTCTGGATACATCACCGGTCAATATTTCGAACAATTCCGAACCTAATAGAAACTAAAATAACGTCACACCTGTGGTACAGGCTGAAAACACTCCTCTAGATGTTCTCACACCCACTCATGATGTTAGATTGTCTCTTTTAAAACAAACACCAATAACCAATGAGCCTCGCTCGTTCTTTACTTCTGTCAAATCATTCCAACAACGGTTGACAGAATACATGAAACTGCGATCAAACATATTTATCGATTCACTAGTCAGTCCAAGAACTCCATCGCGCTTTGCACTCCGTTCTCGTGCTTATTGGCAACACCGACGTTTGTTCAAATCGCAAACCATTTCCTCTATTGTGAAATTGGCCAACGATGTTAGATCTTATGCCACCGTGTCTATATTGGGTAAACAACAAACTGGATTGTTGGATAGTGGAGCGTCCTTGACTGTAATGGGTGGTGATTTTGCTAAAGAAATTGTGCAAACCCCTGACCTTCTTACTTATTCATCCGCAGTAGTTCGTACTGCTGATGGACAAAGGCAGAAGATCCTGCCCAAGTAGCAAAATTGGTATAGCTTTGGGATGTCATTTCTTAATTCCAACTTAATCCATTCGTTTTTTGGTATTTTAAATTTTTATTTCTTTAATGCTTCTTAAATCGTTCTTAAAATGGTAGTTTCATCTTGATTTTAAATCGGTATGTAAGATCTCACTTAAAGTATTCTTAAAAACTTCTTAATTTGGTATGCATAAGCATATCACCATCTTAAATAGGAATGTATGAGCACGCATAAAGAATTCTTAAAGGCTTCTTAATTTGGTATGTATATTAGAAGTATTAAATCAGTATGATGTGCCTTCTTTAATACGTCGAATATTGGTATGTCACATACCATAAGTTTGTAGTGATGTACACTGAAAAAATATGTTGGTAAATTCTACAATATTAGTTAAACCAAATCAATTTTGTAGCATCATATACAATTTAGTACGATTGACAAAACGTTTTACCGTTAGACAAATGCTTTGTATGTTGTTCTTAATTTTAGATCATGCTACAAAATTAATTTGATTGAACTAACTTATTGTAGATTACACCACCTTGTTTTTCCAGTGTACATGTTCAAAACTAATCATACCCAAAATAGTATACATATATTCGTTCTTAGTTTTTCTCCCGAATTAAGAAGGAATATCAACGTTTTTGGTATTGTGTCATACTAAATTAAGAAGATACTTGAACTTAATTTGAGAATATCCCTTCTATTTGAGCAAGAACAAAATTCCGCCATATTTTCACACAGCAATTTTTAAAAATTAATTTGAAAAAATTTCCGTTAAAATATAAACATCAAATATTGCACGAATTTTACTTCGGTCTGAAAGACCTAAGTATTACATTCATGAGCCAAAAGTGAAATTCTTACCCCCACTTTTTTTGGCATTTCTCGACGTTTTAGGACCTACTGATTCTAAAAAAGCAAAAAAAAAAAAAATGTATGTCTGCCGGCCGGCCGTCACAACCGACGAAATCTAGAAAACCGCTGGACGGATTTGAAAAATTTTTTTTTCTAAAAATAGGTTTACTTAATAGGAAGAGCCGAAAGGACGATGTGTTCGATAACTGTACCGGAAGTGTGTCAAAAAAATCGAAAAGGTGTCAAAACAAGAAAATTTGCATATTTTTTGCTTAAAAAACGTTCATTTTAAGTGATTACGAGTAGGAACATTGAATTTGGAGAAATCTTGATGGTCGGGATTGGTATGTGAGACCAAAATCTAGATTATTGCATTATAAGTTTGTCAAAAAAATGTTGTCAAGTGTGTCAAAAGAAAGATTTTTATTTATTTTTTTACCCAATTTTCTGGAAAAAAAGAAAATTGTTGGTTTGAAATGAAATTTTGTTATTATTATTGAGAATTATGGCATTATAAGTTTGTCAGAAAAATGTTGTCAAGTGTGTCAAAAGATTTTTAATTAGTTTTTTACCCAATTTTTTGGAACAAAATAAAATTGTTTCTTTGAAATGAAATTTTATTATTATTATTGAGAATTATGGCATTATAAGTATGTCAAAAAATGTTGTCAAGTGTGTCAAAAGAAAGGTTTTTATTTATTTTTTACCCAATTTTTTGGAAAAAATAAAATTATTGATTTGTGACATATTTTATTATTATTATAGAGAATTATGGCAGTATAAGTTTGTCAAAAAATAATGTCAAGTGTGTCAAAAAATGATTTCATTTATTTTTTTAGCCAATTTTTTGGAAGAAAATGTAGCTGTTTTTATGACGTAAATGTAATTTAAAATGAAACTGGACATGGAAATTTTTGAATTTGTTATAGTTTTGGAAATATTTTTGGAATTTTGAAAAAGTTTGTATTTTTGATTTTGTAATAATTTTTACAATATTTTTAGAATTTCGGCAAAAGTTTTAATTTTTGATTTTATAAGAATTTTTGGAATATTTCTAGAATTTTGGAAAATTTTTAATTTTTGATATTATTATAATTTTTGGAATTTTGAAAAAATTTTCAATTTTTGATTTTGTAATAATTTTTGCAATATATTTAGAATGTTGGAAAAAGTTTGAATGTTTAAGAATTTTTGAAATATTATTGGAATTTAGAAAAAATTTAAATATTTGATATTATTCTAATTTTTGGAATATTTTTGGAATTTTGAAAAAGTTTGGTTTTATTTAATTTAACAATATTTTTGAAATTTTGATTATAATTTTCCGGCAACGTATTGATGTTTCGTGTTAGTTTTGTAATAAATTTTTAAACAGAGATAAAAAATACTAGTACTTTAACAAAGAGTTTTGTTTGATATACATCGCTGCCCAAAACTAAAAACCATGTCCTCATAAAAGTTTTTTGCCGAAAACTATATCAAAATCTTTAACCCAGACCGAAGTCTTGATATCTCAGAGCTGTGAGATTTCAGCCCCTCCATATTTTTATACTTATATTTAGATAGCTAACAACGATGTGAGCATGAATATGTCGGGGTTTGATCTACAAATAATTTAAAATATAATTTAGGGCGCATTGAATTTTAGCATATTTTCAACAACTGTAATAAATAAGAGAAATCGTGGAGGCGCATGAGTTTTAAAGAAGCTAGAAGTTCCAACTTCACCATAAAACTCGTTTCGTTTGCAAATATCGGTTTAATATTTTCTTAAAACTGATTTTAAACCTTACTTATAATTTTTATTTATTTATCAATTCTTAATTTTAAAACAGCATAACATGTCATATTTTTTTGTTTCATTTCAACATTGTCTATTACTTTAATTTAAATCAATTTAATATAGATAAAGAGAGATAGAAAATTCTGCGTCACTCTTTGACTTTGATAGTATATAACAAAAAAATGACATACCGATTTAAGAAAGAGTTTAGTTGGAGTTAAGAAGGTTGAAAAATAACATACCTATTTAAGAAGCAAATAAGATAAAAATACGCTTCTTAATTCGTTCTATCGGACCGCCCACCTGGGCCTTTTTGTACTTAATTCAAACTTAAATCCTTCTTTAAGAAGGCGCGTTGCTTTGTTTAAGTCTTCTTAAATCTTTCTTTAAGTACTGACAATCACTATTTTTGCTACTTGGGTGGGATTTGTAAATACAAAAATTTCGTTTATGAACCAAGTCAGACTCATGGATGTTTTCGTTATCCCATCCCTAACTCAAAACCTATACTTATAGGTATAGATTTCTTTAATGCCTTTGGTTTGTTTAACCCTATATTTAAGTTACCAATGCTAACGACTACGGAGTCTATTTTGTCAGAGTTGTCTCTGGACAATCAGCAGCAATTACAAGACGCTATTTAACGTCTACCATCATTTTCGAAAATGGGTCTAGGACAAACACACATATTAGAACATCTGATTGATGTGGGAACTGCAGTCCCCATTAAACAGCGTCACTACCCGATTTCACCCGCCATTGAGAAACTGATGGGAGAAGAGTTAAATAGAATGCTGTCTCTTGGTATTATCGAGGTCAGTAACAGCCATTGGTCGAGCTCTGTGGTCTTGATTCGCAAACCTGGGAAGGTACGTCTCTGTTTGGATATCAGAAAGTTCAATATGGCCACTAAAAAGGATGCTTACCCCTTTCCACAGATTGATGGAATATTGAGTCGTCTGCCACAGAGTAATTTCATTTCCAGTTTGGACTTGAAAGACGTTTTTTGGCAGATACCTCTAGAAAAACACTCCCGAGAGAAAACTGCTTTTACGGTCCCTGGGCGGCCATTGTATCAATTCGTGAGAATGCCTTTCGGACTGTGCAATGCGCGGAAAACAATGACGAAGTTGATGGACCAAGTAATTCCTCCACATCTCAAGTCGTGCGTCTTCGTATATTTGGATGATCTTCTAGTGGTTACAGATGCCTTTGAGGTTCATTTGAACCTATTGGAAGATATCTCCCATTGTCTTAGACGTGCGAACTAGACGATAAATGTGGAAAAAAGTAAGTTTCTTTTGCCGGACGTAAAATATTTAGGTTATGTTGTGGGAGGTGGTAGGCTAAAAATAGATCCTGATAAAACTCAGGCAATTTCTGAATTCCCTACACCGCGTACACCCGAAAAAATTCGTCGCTTCCTGGCGGGT
This sequence comes from Diogma glabrata, assembly GCA_963693315.1. Taxonomy (NCBI): domain Eukaryota; kingdom Metazoa; phylum Arthropoda; class Insecta; order Diptera; family Cylindrotomidae; genus Diogma; species Diogma glabrata. Next base: position 423,116,308 of record OY856186.1, read on the forward strand.
TATTATCGCAGGTTCATCTCCGATTTTTTTGCTCTGTCCTCTCCAATGTCTGATTTGTTGAAGAAATCTTCTAGTAAATTCGTGTGGACTGAAGAGGCTGAAGTAGCATTTAAAAATTTGAAAAATACACTGATATCAGCACCCGTCCTTATAAACCCCGACTATACTAAGCCATTTACTCTCCAGTGCGACGCTAGTAACGACGGCATAGGTTGTGTATTGCTTCAGTGTGACATGGACGGTATTGAACATCCTATAGCGTACATGTCCAAAAAACTCAACTCTGTGCAACGCAACTATTCAACTAGCGAGAAAAAATGTCTGGCAGCCGAACTGGGAGTAAAGAAATTTAAAGCGTATGTCGAGGGTCAGGCTTTTAAGATCGTAACTGATCATGCTTCGTTAAAGTAGCTAATGCAACAAAAAGATCTTTCTGGTCGATTGGCTCGTTGAAGCTTGAAATTGCAGGGTTACGTGTTTGATATTGAGTACCGTAAGGGAAAATTAAATACTGTTCCAGACACTCTATCAGGACGTGACTCTGTTGATGTTGTTTCTGGAATATGTCCAGTGCCTGATTTAGATCTTAATTCACCTTTCTTCAACACTTTTAGATATTTGGAGTTGGTAAATCTAGTTACCGAAGCAGATGGTACATTACCCGATCCGAAAGTAATTTCTGGTCGGGTATATAAGAGACTTGCTTGTCTTGACCTCGAGATTCCTGCAGAGGGTGAAGTTTGGAAATTTCTGACGCAATTTCTGAATTCATTGGTTTTAAATTAAAAACTTCTATTATATGTTGCTCTACAATGTTTCTATATATGATTATAATTTATTGTAATATAAATTCATAAAATAATTTGAGGTTATTAAAAACCCCTATTCACTTGCAGCATGCGTGATGTTTATTTGATATAACCATATCCGGTTCGATACGACCAAATGTTTCGTGGTATAATTTTAAGTGGACTGTATTTATCAATAAAACACTGTTTTAACGTTTTATAACTATTAACAACAATATATTTTATATTTATTTCAAAATTTTGCTTAGGCAATGTTTTATTTCTAATTCAATACTTCTTCTTCGTGTTTTACATACATACATATAAATTTTTACTTTTAAAAGCAAATAGACAAATTTTAAATGTTTTGATTTTAACAAAACCCATATAACCCAATTTTATAATATTGAATCGAACATGTGTATAGCAGTTTTTACTTTTTACGTAAGTTTTTTCAAATTGATCCCACTTTTGATCAAGACTGGTTTTTTCTTTCGTTGCTAGATTGAGCTTAAGCGATTTATTGAAAATTTTATTAGTATTTTTGTAGCTCAGTCTTCTGGTGTTAAATTTCCTATAATGATATGGCTTGCTTTGATTTACAGCGGCTGGTTTAGTTTTAAACTCTGCAATTACCAGTTGGTGGTCACTGTGTATGTCTGCTCCTCGTTTTGCTGTAATACCTTGTAAGGAGGATAAAACTTTGTATTTATACCAGTACATAATCGGTCTGATTTTTGGTTTTCCCATCTGGTGATGTAATGTAGACTGGAGCATGATAATGTAGAGAGGTAAAGTTCCCGATTTATTTGCTTACCATACGTAGTTCATAATAGTTTCTCATCCATCCACGATCTATAGACATATTTTTATATAGCTTCCGTTACATAAATTGGTCCTTCGCATTAAACAATTAACAATAGTATTTCCTTTACAATCCCCTATTATTGACTCACATTGTGTTTTCACCCGCATTACTTTACCATACTACTAAAATTTGAGTTCTCCGGACACTGACCATACTTGATCAACGAAATTTTCAAACCTCAAAACGGTTGAGCATATTTGTCCAATTATCGCAATAGCAAAAAAAAATTTTATTATTCTACAATCGGTTTTGTATTCGATTTCCTATATGGGTGTTTTTTTTGTCCTATTATCTTTTCGTTATAGATTTGAATTTTGCGGTAATGCTGTTGTAAGTTGTTATTTCGTAATACATAAACATCATAAAATCGATTAAACTTGCGTTTGATCCATTCTAATACATTGTTATTTCTTACAAATGTGTTGGAAATAATTTGTTTCGTTAAATTGTCTTGTAACGTTGTGTATTACAAAATAACAAACAGTTTTGTTTTAACGAAAAAGGTCCTAACATTTATTTACATAATGTAAATTAATTTCTTTTCATCAGTACGTCTATTCCGGCATTTCCCTGGGAATTGGGAATTGAGAAAAATGTGCAATAAATGAAATAAAGAAATATTTTCTAATACGAATTTGTTATTTCCCGCGACACGGAATACTAGTTATGAAAAAATTGCTATAATTTATTTCTCAATTCCTATTTCCCGATGTACCGGAATAAGGCTATAGAACCACTTTTTTTTCGAATTTTTCGAAGTTAAATGTTGCTATAAAAAGAGATGACTATACTATCTCTGGCTCTCAGTCTCTTGTGCAACTGATTATCTCTCATGAATGACAAAATTGAAGAAAAGTTTTGCATTCATGCAATTTTCTATTAATTTAAGTTAAAATTAAGTAGATCAATTTTTAATTAAATTAAATTTAATGTTAGTTCAATTAGTGCAAATTTATTTTTAAATATCCCGTCCCATAAGTGCAATTTAAAAACAAAAATTTATATCTTTGTGTTGTTTTAAATATAAAAAAAAAAAAAAAGATAAATCATATATGTTATGTGCCGTAAAAGTCAATTTACAAATAAAAATACAAGAAAAATTATATGTATTTGTGAGTGCCGTAAAAACAACAAAAAATTTATGATTGACCTTATAGGTCATATATTCGCTCTCAGTCCATTCTTTTTTTCTGATTAGAACGAGTGTTTTGACATTCATGTTGTGCAGTTCTATTTTATTCGCAGTTTTATTTTA